>CM042163.1:56074121-56084121 GCA_023376005.1 Doryteuthis pealeii
GATGGTATACCATTTACATACTCAACACGTTCACCATAGTTAGGATGTGACACAAGGTCGATAGTAAGGGTATCCAGTGAGGATCGAACACGCTGTTACAGTAGTAATCGATCTGCGAGACTAGCTTGCTAACCATTACACCATGATCAGACGACCAGTATTTACCCAATCTGTTCGCAAGGATAAGATGACACAAAGTCGTGTGTGTGGGGCATCCAGTGAGAATCGATCTGTAAAACTAGCTTGCTAACCCTTACACCACGATGGGCGCCCCCGTCGCAATCCCCCCCCAAAAAAAAAAAACAGTTGCTGTACGTCTTTAAGATATATTTAATACTAGCAGGACCTCGGGATATACCATAGTATATATTTAATTATTACAACGTTTGATATCTTTACTTATAAGCTATTACAAATACTTCAATATGTAAAAACTATATTAATCTTGATTTAACTCCGTCTTGCACTTTTTTCTTTCTTTCCTTTTTTTATCTTTTCATTAAGTTCAATTGAAACAGATTAGCGTTATCGCTTCCGCGCGTTAATCCCCCGTCTCTGTATCTTTCAGCTACTTTCTTTCTTTTTTGGTCTCATTTTTAACCTGAGGGTGTTGCTAGATGATAACGGTCGGAAGATTAAGGAACAAGCATATTAATATATAGATTTTTCAACAAGATCTTACACAATGCATTAATTTTACATTTTCTTAGTAAGTATCCGTGTAATAGTCGACCTTTTATAACTAATTTTACAAGTAAATCATAACTGACTCACGTACATGTGTAATACGCCTTCTCCACGGAAATTAATAACAACCTCCCCAATATAAGTACATCACATTCTCCCCAGTATAGGGAGAGTACAACCTCCCCAATGTTAATCAACAGTGACACACGCACAGGCATTATTCGATTTCTGCTTGGAAATCAACGGCACCAACAGTCAACTTGAATTAGTTTCAGGCATTTGCCTGAATATATATATATATATATATATATATATATATATATATATATATATATATATACCAAAATCCTTAATAAAAATAGCAATAAAAACGCCTACGAATTCTCGAGGCGTTTTATATAAAAACAACAAACCTAACATTATTAAAATAGCATTTAACATCGGCAATAATATACTAAACACATTTACTAACACACTAATCTTAACAACTCTTAACACAATTATAGACACTCCTAATTTGAATGAACAATAAATAAATGAATGAATAAATTCAAATGAAAATAAAAAAAAATACAAACGATGACGACTGGCGAAATGGATAGAAAAAAAAATGGGACAGATTATTCACCATCTGGATCTTAGTTTATGAAAAACAACAAGAAGACTAGAAAGAATACAGATTAAGATCATAGAGAAAAATATTCCGTGGTCTTCAAATATATCCGCTTAAACAATAATATATATATATATATATATATATATTATATATATAAAAGTAAGTGTTGGGGCCTAAAGTCGGTATCAGCCAGTCAGCGAGGGAGTCTATCCCTTTTCAATACCGCTAGACCAAGGAGATTGTTTTTTAGCATCTGAGATGGAGCGCCACACCTAGCATCAGCTCCTTACTTTACCGCATAGATCCCTGTGCTACTCATACGCTGAGTTGGCGAGGACCGGTATCGAACAAGGAACCTTGTGGTTTCTAGCCGAACGCTCTACCGACTAAGCTAACCCGGCATTGTAATGCAGGTACAAGTAATAACCTACTCGAGTTTTGCCATATGGATCTTCAGGATTAAATCCACTGGATTAATCAAGATATTGATATTGATTAATTGCAGCCGATTACGCGTGTCTAAATCGGCTGCAATTAATCAATTATTGATGGATGTAACCCTGAAGATCCTTATGGCGAAACTCAAGTAGGTTATTACTTGTACCTGTATTACAATAAATTTGCTCTACTAAAGTATTGAGCACTTTTTATTTGTTATATCGCTGTTTTACCTGTCTGAATTTTGCATCAACTAACCATAGTGACCATCTTCACCGGTAAGTCACCTTTTCCAAAATAACACACACACACACACATACACACAACACACAACACACACATATATATATAATATATATATATATATATATATATATATATATAAGGAAAAAGCGGTACCGTAGGACAATGTTTAACCAGCTGGTATGGCTGAATATTACAAATGTTCTGAATTTGAATCTGTCAAGTTGACTCTTCCTTGTAGCCTTGTACCAGACTAAAGTAGGCCCAATTAATAGATTAATACCCGTGTTTCTTAATTTTACGACCGTTATCATCTTGCAGCACCCTCTGGTTAAAAATGAGACCGTCGAAATCATCCAAGATGAAATGCAAAAATGTAAATCCTGATTATTTGGTGTTGCTTATCTGCCGAATTCATATTTGTTATGAGTGTTGTCACACCAACTAAATAATGGACCATTCCGTTATTGTAAAGAAAGAAAGGGAAGAAAAAGGATATACTACACAGAAAAATGTAATGAGAAAGAAAGGAAGAAAGAAAGAAAGGGAAGAAAAAGATATACTACACAGAAAAATATAATGAGAAGAAAGAAAGAAAGAAAGGGAAGAAAAAGGATATACTACACAGAAAAATATAATGAGAAAGAAAGAAAGAAAGAAAGGGAAGAAAAAGGATATACTACACAGAAAATATAATGAGAAAGAAAGAAAGAAAGAAAGAAAGGGAAGAAAAAGGACATACTACACAGAAAATATAACGAGAAAGAAAGGAAGAAAGAATGAAAGAAAGAAAGAAAGAAAGAAAAAGATTAGGAGAAAGATATAGAGAAGGTATGAGCGTGCGGAAGCGATAACACTAATCTATTTCAATTGAACATAATGAAAAGATGAAAAGAAGGGAAAAAAGAAAAAGTTAAATCAAGATTATCATACTTTTTACACGTTGAACTATTTCGCAATAGCTCTTAAGTAAACATATCCAATGTTGTAATAATTATTTAATCATACTGTGGTATATCCACAGGTCCTGCTATTCAAGATTATTATACTTTTACGTATATAACTATTTTGCAATAGCTCTTACGTAAACATATCAAATGTTGTAGTGATTAAATTATCATACTGTGGTATATCCACAGATCTTCTAGTCAAGATTATTATACTTTTTACATATTGAACTATTTTGCAACAGCTTTTACGCAAACATAACAAACGTTGTAATAATTAAATTATCATATTGTGGTATATCCGCAGGTCTTGCTTGTATTGATAATTTTTAAACACGTCTATTTGATCCATGGAACCCTAATCGGTACTATCACTCCAGGAGTAATGGCAATGAAGGAGTAGTCTATACGGCTTAGAAGACGGTTTAAAGAAAAAAAATCAAGATTCTTATACTTTTTACATATTGAACTATTTCACAATGGCTCTTAAGTAAACATATAATAATTAATTTATCTTAACGTTGTAATAATTTATTTATCATACTGTGGTACATTTACAGGTCCTGCTAGTACTAATAATTATATTTCTTTGTATGTCTCAACGAGATTCAGTTCGTTAAATTAGTACACACAGTAGGTATTTAACCAACCCGTTCGCCATGGATAGGATGTGACACAAGCATGGGGTATCCGACGAGGATCGAACTCGCTATTCAGTGGTAATGGATCTGCGATAAGGAGCTTGCTAACCATTTTACCACGATGGGACGTCCCATTGTTCGTGTCATTGACCTCTGCTTCAGTACTTCATATCATATAAACACGAATCCACTCAGACACAGGCAAATAAATAATTTCCGTTAGAGATTATAAAAAGCCATTTGCCTCTTAATATAATTTTGAAATTGATTTTATGACGGAACATTTCTTTCAGTGTGAAGTAATATCTTTTCCATTATTTCGATTACAGAAAAACATTGCTCATCTAGTAAACACGTTAGCGCTTCAAATCAAATTTTCGACTTTCTCGGTGGAGCTTAGAATATCTATCTATCTATCTATCTATCTATCTATCTATCTATCTATCAGTCTGTTCATATCTATCTATCTATCTATCTCAGTCTGTTCATATCTATCTATCTATCTATCTATCTATCTATCTATCGCAGTCTGTTCATATCTATCTATCTATCTATCTCAGTCTGTTCATATCTATCTATCTATCTATCTATCTATCTATCTATCTATCTATCTATCTCAGTCTGTTCATATCTATCTATATATCTATCTATCTATCTCAGTCTGTTCATATCTATCTATATCTATCTATCTATCTATCTCAGTCTGTTCATATCTATCTATCTATCTATCTATCTATCTATCTATCTCAGTCTGTTCATATCTATCTATCTATCTATCTATCTATCTATCTCAGTCAGTTCTATCTATCTATCTATCTATCTATCTATCTATCTCTTCTCTATCTATCTATCTATCTATCTATCTATCTCTATCTATCTATCTATCTATCTATCTATCTATCTATCTATCTGTTCATATCTATCTATCTATCTATCTCTATCTATCTATCTATCACAGTCTGTTCTATATTCACTTTCGACTAATACCCTTGAGAAAGGTATGAACTTAATCTTTGTAGAAGAACAGTAGTGGTACAATTTAACCCATAGCTGAAGGGAGGGATTAGGTGTTCATACCTTTCCAAAAGATATTAGTCCAAAAGTGACGCGTCCGTCTAATGGTGAAATTCCAATTCTTGAGCACTGGAAAGTGGAGTACCCCTTCATTGCCATTACTCCCAGGTCCACTCTGACCCGGATTGGTAGTACCTGTTAGGGTACTGTTTATGGGTTAGATAGAAAAAAAATGAGTTTAACAAAATCGGGTTAAAAAATTGAATAACCATTAAGAATGAATAAAACGAAACGTCTTCAGCATAAAATAACCCAACAGGGGTTGACATGCCGTAAAATCCATGTAACCAATTGATAGTGACTGGAGTTTCGAACACGCTTATTACAATGTCGAAGTCCAGAACGTTATGTCCAACATATCTAACTCCGGTTTCGACCGGGGTATCCGGTGGCTTCGGCCGCTGAACCTTACAAGCTAACATAGTTGATCCCAGGGGGCTATCCCCCCAGGCAACACCTGTCCCCTCAATTTAAAGGGACGGGGCTGGGTTTATTGCCCAGTGCCTGAGGCGCATCCTTCAGGGGGAATGCCGACGGGATCAACGCATTTTTTGCACCCGCGGTTCGTGGGTGGTTCCACATTAATAGGGCCTTGTGCCTAACCCGTACACGTGGGGTACGTGTTAAATATCCACGTTATCCATTACTTCACGGGACTAAAGCCCCCATCCACAGAGGCAGGGACAGGGACAGGGACAGGGAAGGTGTCCGGGATAACCTTGACCGACAAGATGGATGGTCTGAGGACTGGTCACTTGGGAACATGGATTCTAGTCAAGTTGTTTCCTCTTTTCAAATAACGATCAGAAAACCCACACATTCCAACGCCGGCTTTGCTACTGAACAAATAACGGGATAAAAAAAATCATTAAAAGATGTTTGTGTCCGTTCCATCATGAAGTATCATGAGGCGATTGAGACGTCAGGGTAGGGAACAACTGTCAATAAACAAGAGTCGCCTTGATTGATTGATTTGAACGGCATCTCAGTCTGTCTAGGGCTATTCATACTTAGGGTTAAGGAATCGCATTCATTGTACGTTCGTACTTACCCATCTATCCATATATTATACGATTGTTCCTAAATCTCCGTCCGTTATCATCCTGAAACACTATCTAGTTAAAAATGAGACTGTCCAAAATTGCTCAAGAAGCAATGCAAAAATGTAAATCCAGATTATCTGGTGTCGTTTAATCGCATATTTCATATTTGTCCCATTTTATTTCACGTAATTTAAAAAAATGAAACATTCCAAATGGTCTTGCGTCGCTTAGATGCCCAACGTAAGAGAGAGAGAGAGAGAGAGAGAGAGAGAGAGAGAGAGAGAGAGAGAGAGAGAGAGAGAGAGAGAGAGAGGGGGGAGATTATTATATTTTTTTTACATATTCAACTCTTTGGCAATAGCTCTTAAGTAAACATATCAAACTACTTGATGATCATACCCAGGACACTAAGACCCTCATTCACCGCCTTCCAACACATATATGATAAAAATGGTTGGGGGTTTGTCATAAGGGGGAAAAGGGTTGGAACAATAATATAAGTGCTAGGGTTTGAAGTGACCAGCCGATTGCCCTCGTGGGGAGCCCAATAAACACTATGCTAATGGAAGGAAGCGCGTGGTGTAATGGTTAAAGTCATAGGAAATGGACTCGTCGCCCCGAGTTCAAATCCAGGACGTGGTAATTGCATTTCACTTAGCGCTAATACCCTTGGGAAAGGTATGAATTCTACTCTCCCTCCAGCTATGGTTAAATAGTAGGGCAGACTGGTCTCTTTAACCTTGGTTAGGCAATCGGTCTAGGAGAAGGAAAACTCTGAATTCAAACCTGTTGAACTCCGCTTAAGAAATTGACCTTGTGTCACATCCTGCTCGTTGGTAAATGTATATATACTAATGGGCTATAAACTGATTATGCTATTTACAAATCAACTAGTTGAGGAACAAGGCCAATAATATGGAGCACCCAGTGAGAATCTAACTCACTAACGAATCTGCAAATCCAGCTCGCGTTACACTGCGTGAGGCACCCACGCCCGCAGCTATGGGTATATTAGGCCTTGTAAGAGATTAGTAGCAGCCAACAATAAAATGGGTGCATTGCTAGATGTAATCGTTAATGAGCTGGACTATCAGACCATCAGTAGTGAGTTCGATTCTAACTGGGTGCCCTGTGCTAAAAAAAGCTAAGCTTAGTGAGCTAAATTGATTATATGTCGCATACTATAGCCGTGCCTAAGTATCTCCGTTTATATTTAGTAGGGCGCCTAACAGTAGGGTAATGGTTAACGAACTGTTCTTGCCAATAATTAATACTGAGCGGTTCGATTTTTATTGATTCTCTTAAACACGCATTTTTGTACCAGACAAACTCATGCTTAATGAATTAAGGGCGCCTACCATGGCGCCACACTTAAAAATCTTGTCTAGCAGATCATCCTGCAAAAGTAGTGCTTTCGATCTTTAGAAAAAAAACTCTTACCTTGTAGCCTTGTGCCAAACGTTTGATATAAGACTAAAGTATAGAAAGTTATAGAGAAAGAAAAAATAAAGTGTGTGTGTGCGATTGTATGTGTGTGTGTGTATGTATATATATATATATATATTTAGAGAGAGAGAGAGAGAGAGAGAGAGAGAGAGAAGAGAGAGAGAGAGAGAGAGAGAGAGAGTGTGGATTGGCTGGTTTATTTTAAGGCATATCAAACCTTTTCGGGTCATTTAATGCCGTATCAAGTCATTTTTGATAAACAAAGGACTCAACTTGCTTACAGTACCTGCTTTGCTTAAGTGATCACCCAATTATTAACCAGATTTCTCGCTGCTTAACTACGGTAATCAATGGGAACTGTTGCTTTCAGCTTGGCTTTTACTGTAAGAGAGAGAGAGAGAGAGAGAGAGAGAGAGAGAGAGAGAGAGAGAGAAGAGAGAGAGAGAGAGAGGGTACGATTCCGTCTGTTCTCACTCCGCAGCTATGGGTATATTAGGCCTTGTAAGAGATTAATAGCAGCCAACAATAAAATGGGTGCATTGCTAGATGTAATCGTTAGTAAGCTGGACTATCAGACCATCACTAGTGAGTTCGATTCTAACTGGGTGCCCTGTGCTAAAAAAAGCTAAGCTTAGTGAGATACAACCAACAAATAGCACAATTGTAATGACATACTGTATATATACTTTTTGTACTTCACTCCGCTCATAGGAAATGGACTTGTCACGCCTCCTAACGGTGACCGTCTAACCCTATTACCGATGGGTTGAAACAGTCTAATTGCGTGCAGGTTAACCCCTCCTGCCAGGAAACACAAATAACCTTTGGGTGTAGTAATGATGTCTTTATTCAGTAGGAAAGAGGTAAAAAGCTGGAAAGAAAAAATAAACATATGACAGACAAGGCAAATCAAGGTACAAAAGGCAAGGTAATTATAAGAAATTACAGGGAACGGATAAGGGACACAAGGTAAATGGACAGAAACAGGCAGATACGGTAACATCATTAATAGTAGCAGCGGCACAGGGACCCAGGGAATAGGAAGAGGTAGGGACGAGAGAGAGGAGGAGGACGAGGAAGCAACAAGCAGTGAACAGGGAGTTATGACAGAAACTCAAAGCACCAAGAAGTGACCGGTGGCAAGTATCACTCTGAATAATGCCATTTCAACATGAGTGAGAGGAGAGTAGAAAAACGATGCGAGGTGTTTCTTAGACAAGTGTCCGACCAATGGCTGGAGTCGAACAGACATATCTAGGTGTGAGGGGCGGTGAAGTTTAACATCATACTCAGGATAATCGAAAACCGGGAAAGTCCGAGTAGTATGCAATGGAAATTAAAGTTATAAAAGAAAATTAGTTGAGACCAGCAAAAACCAGAGTTCAATAAAATCCCCACCCTATTTTTGTCCTGTCGGCAGGGCGCCACGATGTTCGGGCTCAAATTGCTTGTTCTACCGTGCGTCACCCAAAGACGATTGAGGTAGACACCACTTTCCAGTCCCAACTGAAAAACCGGTTAGTTGGATTTTACGACATGTCAACCTTGCTGGATTATTTTATGCCAGAGACCTTTATTCATTCTTGTTGGTATTACATTTTTTTAAAACTCATTTTAAAAATATATCTAACCTATAAATGGGACCTTAATAGGTACTACTACTGCTGGTCAGAGATAACCTGAGAGTAATGGCAATGAAGGGGTACTCCATACTGCCCAGAGCTCCAGAATTGGAACTTTACCATTAGATGCAGTTTGACGTCATACTCAGGACAATCGAAAACCGGGAAAGTCCGAGTGGTACGTAAATGGAAGTCAAAAACTTATAAAGGAAATGGGGAGACCATCAAAGACTAAAGTTGAATAAAATCCACACCTTTTTTTTATCCCATCGGCAGGGCGTCACGATGTTCAGGCTCAACTTGCTTGTTCTACCGTGCCTCACCCAAATACGATTGAGGTAGACGCCACTTTCCAGTCCCAACTCAAAAACCGGTTGGTTGGATTTTACGGCATGGCAAGTTTGTTGAGTTATTTCATGCCGAAGATCTTTCTTGACCGAGAAAGTCCGATTGGTGTGTAAATGGAAGTTTCAAAGGCAGCCAAGACTCGAGCCATTTGTCCAACAATCTTTCGAGTTGATTGTCTCCCCTTTTCTTCCTCTTTGGCCGCCTCCAGTTTATTAAGACAAATGGCCGTTCGTGATGATACGCTCTTTGGCACAAAAGGCTTTAAGCCTTGCTGTTCGTTTAATCTCTTTTCACAGAGCGAACCACATGCGCGATTGTAAACTTTAACGGTGGCCTCTGCCGCCCCCACGCCTCGCCTTTAAGAAGATTACGATGGTGACGACAACGACGACGACGACGATGATTTTGCCAGTCTCATTACCACCACCACCACCACCACCACCTTCTCCGCCTTCACCACCATCGCCACCCCCCACGAAATCTACCGCTGAGCTCAGAGTTCCTATTGCTACTCTTATTATTTCTATTTTCATTTTTAAATTTAACTCGAGTATTCGGTTTAGTTCAATCGGTAGAGTATCTGCCTGGGAACCGCAAGGTTCCGGGTTTGATATCAGTACTCGACAACTTAGCGCATGAGTAGCATAGCTCTGATTCCTATATAAGTAATATATGGAGGCGCGTGGTCTAATGGTTAGAGTCGTAGGAAATGGACTCGTCGATCCGAGTTCAATTCCTGGACGAAGCTGTTTGCATTTCGCGTGGCGCTAATACCCTTGGGAAAGGTATGAATCCAAATCTCCCTCCCGCTATGGGTAAATAGCAGGGCATACTGGGCTCTTTAACCATGGCTAGGTAACCAGTCTATGAGAAGGAAAACTCTGAATTCAAACCT
>CM042163.1:56089121-56091621 GCA_023376005.1 Doryteuthis pealeii
CCATAATACTCTCTTTCAAAAAATCTAAAAACAATTTCTTCAAATAAGAAATTTTCTCCTGACGATGACCTAAGGTCGAAACTAGTTGAGAATAAATAACATATATAAAAATATTCCTGTGTGTCTTATTACTTTTTGTTCATACTATATATATATATATATATATATATATATATATATATATATATATATATATATGTGTGTGCATGTGTCTGTTTATTTATGGGAATATGTATTTTCCTTTGCAATATCTTGGTTCTTCTTGATATATATATATATATATATATATATATATATATATATATATATAAATTGTGTGTGGTGTGTGTGTGTGTGTGTGTGTGTGTGTGTGTGTGTGTGTGTGATTTAGAATTGATCAATGTCTTCCAGTATGATAGGTTCAAACACATTGATTTATGTTCGAATGTTAATCACTTTGATTCACAAACTTCGTGACATGCCGAAGAAAACGCCATTAATTCGTTGGGATGAGTGCAATGGATTATCCGGCCAAATTGATCGTCTCTTAATCAATTAATTCCTGTTAGAGACGAATGAGGATCTTTCTTTCGATGAACGATCATCTTTCCTCAACCCCCCCCCCCAAATCGTTCGGTCTGGACAGTTTCGTTCAATCTTATTTGCTATGTTTCACTATATACAACCTCAAATCTACAAGTGTCTGTGTTGAATAGCCTCATTATTATTATTATTATTATTATTATTATTATTATTATTATTATTATTATTATTATTATTATTATTAGCAAAAAACAACAACAACAAAACCTCCGGGCAGTGTAAAACTTAATTTTGAAAAATATTGCCTGCGGGGGATGGGAGTTAAAATTCAATGCCAGAGTGTTTACAACCTAAGTAAAATCATCAAATTTATTAAAGGAATAAAAAAAAAAAACAATATTAAATGGAAACATAGTTCTGATAACTTTAACTATATATTAACATAAAACTATATATGAATATATAATACCAGGCGTGTATTTATTAAAACTTGTTTTAAAAACAACGTCTAAGGTTGCATGCTCAAATTTGAGTGTATCTATTTTGTTATGAAGATTTTGGGTAATGTGACGTATGCAGTATCGTAATTTCGATTACAGACAAATAGAGACCTAATCTCAATTATCAATACATTAGTATAATTATTATCTCCTTTTGAGTTTTCACATCAGTGTTAGCTGATTGTCTTTCACTGGAGTCTGAGTGACAGCAAGTCTCCTCAGGTCTCCAGGACTCTTCTGAGTATTCTGGCAGATTGCAGCAGCGCAGTGTTCTGAATGGTTCCAATCCTTCCTCTTATTTCTAAACTTTCCAAACCCTTTTCGAATCCTTTTGGGACCGTTCCAAGTGCACCAACTACAATTGGTATAACTTTCACTTTCATATTCCATAACTTTTTCAGTTCTCTGGGAAGGTCCAGATATTTGTCCATTTCTTCATTTTCTCTCAGCTTTACCCTGTGATCTGCTGGAACTGCAAAATCCACCAGTTGACAAGTTCTTTCTTTTTTGTTTATCAACACTAGGTCTGGTCTTATTGCTGGGATATTTCACTCCTTGTGAGGTTTTCTTTTTATACCAGCGTTAGCTGATGTTCTTTCACTGGAGTTTAAGAGTCAACAAGTCTCCTCAGGTCTCCAGGACTTTCCTGAATATTTTATTCTTTCTCTGATTTCCAGTTCATCTAGTCTTTTTTCTAAGCTTTTGGAGGCCGTTCTCCATCAACTACAATTGGTATCACTTTCACCCTCATATTCCACAGGGTTCTTTTTTCAATTCTCTAGCAAGGTCCATATTATTATCAAGTTTTTAACACCTGTCGTATCCGGTGGTTCACTCGAGGCTGAGTGACAACAAGTCTCATCAGGTCTCCAGGACTCTTCTGGGTATTCTTAGTCGATCTTAACAGTGCTGTAGTTTGGATTGTCTCGATTCTTCTGACTTCCAATTCACCAAAATTCTTTTCCAGAGCTTTGGGGGACGTTCCAAGTGCTACAATTACAATTGGTACGACCTTCACCTTCATGTTCCACAGTTTTCTCTGTTCTTTGGCAAGATCCAAGTATTTGTCTATCTTTTCGCTTTCTTTCATTTTTATCATTATTATCATTATTTTGAGTTTTTCACATCAGCGTTAGCTGGTGGTATTTCACTGGAGTTTGAGTGACAACAAGTCTCATCAGATCTCCAGGACTCTTCTGAGTATTCTAGCCGATTGCAGCAATGCAGTAGTCTGGATGGTCTAAATTATTCCTCTGATTTCCAGATCCTCCAGTCTTTTTTCCAAGTTTTTGGGAACCAAGTACACCAACTACAATTGGTATAACATTATTATTATTATTATTATTATTATTATTATTATTATTATTATTATTATTATTATTATTAACTTCTCATGTTCTCTGTTCTTTCTTCTAATGTCTGCTAACCTAAAGTGGTCACCCATCTTAGAAATGAACAGGTCCATTGATGCTTAACTT
>CM042163.1:56099121-56115644 GCA_023376005.1 Doryteuthis pealeii
ATACTAAGATAGATAGATAAATAGATTGTTAGATAGATAGATAGATATGAACAGACTAAGATAGATAGATAGATAGATAGATAGATATGAACAGACTAAGATAGATAGATATATATGATAGATAGATAGATAGATAGATATGAACAGACTAAGATAGATAGATAGATAGATAGATAAACAGACTAAGATAGATAGATAGATAGATAGATAAATAGATAGATAGATAGATAGATAGATATGAACAGACTGAGATAGATAGATAGATAGATAGATATGAACATATAGATAAATAGACAGCCAGCCAGCCAACCAGATAGATAGATATGAACAGACTGAGATAGATAGATAGATATGAACAGACTAATATATATATATATATATATATATATATATATATATATATATATATATATATAGATAGATAGATAGATAGATAGATCTGAATATACTTGGATAGATAGATAGATAGATAGATAGATAGATAGAAATAAATAAACCAAGATAGACATGTGCACTTTCAATGGATAAATATTTGCCAAGTCATAGTTAAATATTGACTCTTTGAGAAGCTTCCGGATGTGTGGGTGACTTTTTTGTCTCCCCCCCCCCAGTTATTGTTGGAATCAAAAAAAGGTCCATCTGATGTCTCCACTGATACGTTAATCTACTAATGCAAATGTCAATATTTAGCTAGAATGTTTTTTTCTTTCTTTCTCTGTTGTCTCGTCTTTCTCATACAGAGTTACTTCGCACATCTATTACACAGGTTACACCCAGTAATGCATATATATATATATATATATATATATATATATATATATAGGTACAAGTGATAACCTACTCGAGTTCCACCATGAGGTTCTTCAGGGTAAAATCCACTGAATTAATCAAGATATTGATTAATTGCAGTCGATTACACGTGTGTGTCTTTCGCGAATCGACTGCAATTAATCAATATCTTGATTAATTCAGTGGATTTAACCCTGAAGATCCTTTTGGTGAAACTCGAGTGGGTTATCACTTGTACCTATATTGTAATAATTTGCTCTACTAACGTATTGAGCACTTTGTATATGTTATATCACTGACTTACCTTTCTGAATTTTGCATCAACTACCATCGTGACCATATTCACCGGTAAGTCACCTTTTCCATAATACACACACACACACACACACACATATATATATATATATATATATACACACATATATATATATATATATATATATATATATATATATAAGAGAGAGAGAGAGAGAGAGAGAGAGAGAGATGTGAGATATATATATGTGTGTGTGTGTGTGTGTATGTGTATGTGTGTGTGTGTGTGTGTATTTGGGCAGCATTCTTTCATTTATACATGTTTTATTAAACAAAAGACACACCTGTTTAACCAAATTTATTTGTGATTTTTTTTTTCAAGTTTTCTGGCCAATTTTTCAATATTTGGGTGGAATTCGTGGATTAGTTCACCAAAGTTCATATACTTTCAGCATTTCGAAGTGCCATCATCAAGGGTGATGTGTTCCAGTTTTTCAAATTATATTAATGGATGTGGAGGCTGGAAGGACAGTTGATTGGAAAGGTGCTATAGGCATTAGAAATTACTGATGATGGTACTTCGAAGCGCCGAAAGTACTCGGGACATGAACTTTGGTGGACTTATCCACGAATTACACCCAAATAATAAAAGTTGGCCAAAAAACTTGAAAAAAAATCACAAAAAAAATTGTTAAACAGGAGATGTGTCTTTTGTTTAATTCAACACACACACACACACACACACACACATATATATATATATATATATATATAAAGTTAAACCTAATGAGTCAGATATACCTACTAACAGTTTCACTTAGTAGCTCATCAGAGCAAGAAACTTGCACTGATGTCCTACTAAGCGAACTGTTAGTAGGTATATCTGACTCATTAGGTTTAACTTTATTATTTGCTCTACTTAGGTATTGAGCACTTTTTACTTTTTAGCTTTAGATAATCCTAGCGGTTTAATATATATATATATATATATATATATATATATATATTTCATATATATAAAGTGTTATAGTATTAACCGATTATTTTCGGTTGGTACGACCCCCTTGTATATATGTTGTAATGGGGTCCACGTATGCTTCTTAGTTGATACATATGTATGTATGTATGTATATATATATATCGGTCTATAATATATATTGTTTGGGATTTTGTATGAAGCATTAGGTGTGAAATATAAGAAACTCAATTTTTGAATGTTACGTTTCATTTTATTTCGTTAAATTTTCGGGGATGTTTAAGCCCCTTCTTCGGAACGGGTAGATCTTGATATATATATATATATATATACTTCTAAACTCTACCAGTGTGGAACATCCCAGATAATTTAGTTTTTCAAATAAAGATATTTTTCACACTGACATATGTAGAAAAAAAATTACACCCGTACTTTCTGGAAATAGTCATCAGCACTGTATGTAGTGGCCAAAAGAAGAAGAAAAAACGCCGGAGGAGTTTTCGAAGTTATATATGTGAAAAGTGCTCAATACAATAAGTAGAGCATTATAAGACCTACATGAGTCAGTTGTCAGACTGTATTGCTTTTTGGAGTTTTTGCCTTTCCTTTGAACCCCAACGGCAGTGCGGAGACGGGGGTCTGCTGCTTGGGCGACAGCTCTTCCTACATATCAACCCGCCCAGGCTACATGTGTTGGTTACATGTTTTTGGACCCTATATCGTCGTCTCTAGTAGACGAAAAGATGCCATATATTATATATATATATATATATATATATATATATATATATATATATATATATGGTATTTGTGGAAAAGGTGACTTACCGCTGAAACAGGTCACAATGGTTAGTTGATGCAAGATTCACAATGATAAAAATACACACGTGCAATCAACTGCAATTAATCCATTGGATTTAACCCTGAAGATCCTTATGGTGAAACTCGAGTAGATTATTACCGTGTACCATCATCATAATATATATATATATATATATATATATATATATATATATATTCCCACCTTTCTTTCTTTCTTTCGTTCGTCATTGATTTATTTTTTCTTTTATTCTTCTTTCCTTCTCGATTGCTTATTATTTCTTTCGTTCATCTTTTACCTAATATCTATTTATCTATTTCAATTGTGTTTTGCATTTATTCTTTTTCTCAATTGATAATTCTATTTATTTCATTCTTTCTTATTTTCTTCCTTCGTTGGTTTCTTTATTTCTTTAATGTTCTCTCGATTACTTTCTTTCTTTCTTTCTTTCTTCCTTCCTTCCTTCCTTCCTTCTTTCTTAGCATCTGTTTTATTTTTTATTTCAATTATATCCTTTCATTTTTCAATGTCTTTTCTTTCTTTTTTCTTAATTGATAATCATCTTCTTCCTTCCTTCCTTCCTTCCTTCCTTCCTTCCTTCCTTCCTTTCTTTCTTTCTTTCTTTCTTTCTTTCTTCATCGATTTATTTTTCTTTAATTTTTCTCAATTACTTATTCTTTTTCTTTCTTTCTTTCTTTCTTTTTCTTCATCGATTTATTTTTCTTTCATTTTTCTCGATTACTTATTCTTTCTTTCTTTCTTTCTTTCTTTCTTTCTTTCTTTCTTTCATTCTTATCATCTGTTTATTTATTCCAATTATGTTCTATCATTTTTCATTGTGTCTTTCTTTCTTCCTGATAATTTTTTCTTTTTTTTTTCTTTCTTTCTTTTTTCTTTCTTTCTTTCTTTCCTTTTAGTTCCTCTATTGACAAATATGGGCGTTTTCTTGGTAGATTTCCATGCACACTTTGCAGCTGTTGAGACTATAAGTCTACACTGCGTGTCTAGTTGCGGTTTAAAAACTTAAAATTGATAATACCACGTTGATCCCACCATATACATTAGCATAACTTTTCTTACATGAAGTCCCACCTTTGGGGTAGAATGCAGAGATTAATCCTTGTCAATCCACTGCCCTTGTCGCAGAACAGGGATCATCAAACTTTTTCACGGTGAGCTGGATAATAGAAAAAAACAACGAGCGCGAGCCACGTTATTATTGTGTTCAATACTTGCTAGCCAGAACGAAAGCTCTGAGAAAAAGATATAAAGCAAAATTTATCTTTCCATGTTATATTCGTGGATGAGTGGCGTAAAGATGCACACACACAAAAAAATTAACCTATATATTATTTTTAAAACATTATCAAAGAACCCAACATTCAAATACCGTCGGCGGACCTGATAAAATGCCTTCGCGGGCCGGATCCGGCCGTGGTCCATAGTTTGGTGACCCTTGGCGTAGAACATTGTCATAAAAGATCCACTTTTCGTCACCTGGAATGATATTCTTGAGATACAGGTAATTTCTCTGCCTTGAAAGAAGACTTGTCGTTATGGATATGCAATCTTCCTTACTCTTCTCATTAAAAGTATGAGGAACCCAAGTGGCGGTAGATTGTGGATTAAGATGTGTTGAGATCAAGTACTAATTATCGAGTACTTTTACGCAGATTGCATTCCACTAATGTCTTAAAGCATCTGGATTGATGTATGATGAGCGTCCTGGTTTGGTTGGTTGGATTTTACGGCATGTCAACCCTTGTTGGGTCATTTTATGCCGAAGACATTTTGTTTTATTCATTCTTGATGAGTACTCAATTTTTAAAAACTCAAATTTTTAAACATTCTTGAAAACTCATTTTTTTCTATTTAACTTATAAATGGGACCCTAACAGATACTACCACTCCAGGCCAGAGTGAACGTGGGAGTAATGGTAAAGAAGGGATACTCCACACAGAGCTCCAGAACTGGAACTTCACCATCAGATAGTGTTTAACGTCATACCCACACTAAGACCCTCAGACACCATCTTCTAGCGCATATATGTTAAAAAGTGTTGGGGTTTGCCATAAGGGCAAAAGGGTCGGGGCAATCATATAAGTTCTAGGGCTCGACATGACCAGCCGATTGATTGGAGTGGGACCTCTCTGACCGCCCGTCAAGTCTTGGGATGGGTTCATATCTCAGTGAGGTATCGCCAGAACGAAACTTTGAAAACCAGTTTCGGGCTTGGTGGTCAGTAATGACGCCTTGGGCATTAAAAAACAATACATTTTGTTATTCTTAAAGTCCCTTGATTATGCACTTTCAATTCCGCTATTTTAGGGACGTCAGATCAGAGATTAAATTATGTGCGCATGTTTTTAACTATTGAAATAAGAATGACCGACGATGGGACTCTTTAATCCAGTAATTTCCGGTTGGATCTAAAACATTGGAAGTTTAAAATGCGTAGTCACAACTTGCCTTTAAAAACGGAAATTATTCATGACAATCCAACATATATATATATATATATATATATATATATATATATATATATTCATATATATATATATATATATATATAGAGAGAGAGAGAGAGAGAGAGAGAGAAAAGAAAGAGAAAGAGAGGGGAGACTACATATCATAGAGAAAAATAAAGCAAATATAATAAACAAAGGGAGATAGATAGATAGTGTGTGTGTGTGTGTGTGTGTGTGTGTGTGTGTGAGAGAGAGAGAGAGAGAGGGGGGGGGAGACGCTATATATCAGACAATAATTGCCTACTTCAATGGAATGGAATGAAAGGAAAGAAGAAAGTAAGGGGGAAGAAAAGTAAAGGAAGAGACAAGAGAAAAACTGATATATATATATATATATATATATATATATATATATATATATATAGAGAGAGAGAGAGAGAGAGAGAGAGGGGTGAATGGGCTAGAAGGAAAAAGAGAATTAAAGACTATTGGCTGAGTGGCCCAGAAAACTGAATCGGTGAAATGGGTCCGAAACATAGCTAGAGATGTTTTGTTCATCTTTAAGCATCACAGGGAAGCCAACCGTGAACACAGGGAAGAGTGGATTCAAGCCTTTCACAAGAGCATTCTCATTACATAAATTTGCATATGTATATTAGTATGTGCCAAAATACAAGTGCACATCAAGAAGTATCGAAACTAAAGCTTAAATTTGAAAAAAAAAATCTACAGAAAATGTAGGGGAGCCCCCGTATCGTAGTGGCTCATGTGCTGAACTGAGACATCTTAGTAAGTGAGTTCGGACTCCAGTCGCGTTATTACGTTCACATTTTAACTAATACCCTTGGGAAAGGTATCAATCCTCTCATCCCCTAAATAAAAATGTCCTTGTGTCATGCCCTCATAAGTGGGATGAGAGGCAAATACCCTGAGACTGCGAAGATTACGGAACCATTACTCGAACCGTCTATCTCGATGTTTTAGCACTCTGTTGCGAGTTGTTTTATGTCTGGCGCAAACTGTATTTGGATGTACTAATATACTGAATATTGTATGATATACAACAGCAGCCACTTCCAGTAAGTAATAAAATCAATAAATAGATGAATAAAGAAAGTTAGAGAAAGAAAAAAAAAATAAAGAAAAATATTTAAAAAAAAAAAAAATTTGTTGGATCCAGTATTTTTTCTTTTATAATTTTGAAAATAAAATAAAATAAATTCTGTTTTGTCGAGTCGGCCATGATGGATTTTCTAAAATTCATAGATTTTTAGGTCAACATTTGATATCAAGTCAGCTTAGGAAACCCGCCCAAACCATTATATATATATATATATATATATATATATATATATATATATATATATATATATATATATATATATATTAAAAAGTGGGGGAGCACCTCTAAACGTCACATATGCTTTTCCCAACCATAAACACATCAGGTGCTATCTGATAGAAGTGCATAAATTATTATTTGTAAGGGTGGGGGGATAAACCCCTCTTCCAATCTCTGATATGAAATGGCGCCAGACATTGAGGGCCAGTTATTATCAAGGCCAGACATTTTCTTTCTTTCTCTCCTTTCTTTCGAACATTTTTCTTCTTTCCATTTTTCATTATTATTTTCTTTCATTTTTTTTTTGATCGTTAGATTTTTTTTTCGTTCATTTTCGTTTATTTTTATGGTCATTATTTTCTTTCTTTGTCTATCTTTCTTTCCTTTCTTTCTTTCTTTCTTTCTTATATATAATGTATTTTTATGGTCATTCGGTAAAGTGTTCGGCTGGGAACCACAAGTTTCAGGTTCGATACCGGCCCTCGCCAACTCAGCGGATGAGTTGCACAGGAATCTATGCGGTAAAGTGAGGAGCTGATGGTAGGAGTGGTGCTCCGTCTCAGATGCTAAAAAATAATAATCCTTTGTCTAGCAGTAGTGAAAAGGGGATATACTCCCTCGTTGTATGGCTATACCAACCTTAGGCCACCCGACCACTTTACTTTTTTATGGTCTTTCTAATGAAAGATTTAACAGATTTGAATCCAGAGTTTTCCTTCTAGACTAATTGCCTAACCAAGGCTAAAGAGCCCAGTCTGTCCTACTATTTAACCATAGCTGGAGGGTGCATAGATGGATCATGCCTTTCCCAAGGGTATTAGTGCTATGTGAAATGCAAACAGCCTTGTCCAGTATTTGATCTCGGGTCGACGAGTCCATTTCCTACGACTCTAACTATTATGTTCACGCCTCCTTTCTATCTTATATATGATATATTTTTTATGGCCCTTAACTTCTTCCTTTCTTTCTTTTAGTCTTTCTTATATATAATGTAGTTGTATCAGTGGTATCAGTGCTACTGTATGGCTGCACCAACGAATCGCCTAAAGAATAAGCTAAATGGAAGCTGCACAAGAATGCAGCGTGTGACCTTAAACAAATCGTGGAAACAACACCCCACAAGAAAGCAGCTGTACGGCCACTTGCCCTCTATCACACAAACCACCCGAGTGAGGCAAACAAGACATGCTGGACACTACCGGAGAACTCACAAGTGACCTTCTCCTATGTAAACCAGCACCCGGGCACGTCAGTGTGGGTCCTCCAGCAAAGACGTACTTTGACCCGCTCTGCACGAATACTGGATACCACGCAGAAGACCTCAGGAGAGCGATGAATGATAGGATGGTTGGCGAGATATTGACATGGATATCCATGTTACTTGCGCGACATGATAATGGATGATAATGATGAGAGTCTTATCTTTCTTTCTTTCTTTCTTTCTTTCTTTCTTTTCTTTCTTTCATCTTGTGCACTTACATCCTTGTTCAGATGCAAGTTTTTCTTTGTTTTATGTTCACTGTTTTTGTCATCTTTCTTCTTTCTTTCTTTTCTTTTCTTTCTTTCTTTCTTTTCTTTCTTTTTTTTTAATTTTTTTGTTATAAGTTTTTCTTTCTTTATTTATTATATTTTTTGTCATTTTTTTTCTTTCTTTCATTCTTTCTTTCTTTCTTTCATTTTGCCTCATTTATATTTTCCATCCTGTTCTGTCGCTAGTTTTTTTCTTTGTTTTCTTTACAGTCTTTTATTTCTTTCTTTCTTTCTTCTTTCTTTCTTTCTTTCTTTCTTTCTTTTCTTTCTTTCTTTCTTCAACTTTACTTGTTCTGTTACAAAGTTTTCTTTCTTTTCTTTCTATTGTTATTTTGTTTTGTTATTTGTTTGTTTGTTTGTTTCTTTCCTTTCGTAAACTTTCCTTTTCCTTTCTCTTTCTCTTCTTTTCTTTCTTTTTCTGTTACCTGTTTTTTTTTTCTCTCTTTTACATTTACTGTTTTTATCAACTTTTTTTTTCTGTCTTTCTTTCTTTTCGTACACTTTCTTTTGGCCTTTTCTTCTTTATTATTTTCTTTCATTTTTTTCACTTTCCGTTTCATTTATTTCATGCTCATTACCTTCTTTCTTTCTTTCTTCTTTCTTTCTTTCTTTCTTTCTCTTTCTTTCTTTCTCGCTTGCTTATTTCTATCCTAATTCTTCTTCTTTTAACATTTTCTTCCATTTCTTTTGTAGTTTCTGTCCTCTTTTTTGAATTCTTTATTTCATTTCTTTTCATTTCTTTATTCGCGGCAAACACGACCTTTTGATGTTTAATTAAAACACAAGCCCCCCCCCCAATAATAAACATTACAAAAAAAAAAAAAACCCAAAAACAAACAAAACAAAACAATCGTCTGTTTGAAAAAAAAAACCTTTTATCTTCTTCAAATCAAAAACGTAGAGCTATCATTTCTGATTTACAACTGTTTTATACAGCTCACTTGAACTTCAACCTGTCCGAAATCAACCACAAAATATTTACTATTCTACAAGAATTATATAAACTAACAAGAATATGCACCCTCCGGGCGTATATAAGTTTTAATGTAATTAAATATATTAAATTAGAAAGACAAACAAAATAATATAAGTACGCATATAAAAAAATGACACTTATTTTAATTATATTTTAATTGGTTTCTATAAAAAAAATGATTCATGAAGATTGATTTTAATACGTTGGAGAATAAAACAATGATATTAGAGATCAACAACACCAAGTAATTATTAATTAAACTCGGTTTTGTTAAAACCAATATGTAAATTAACCACACCATATATTATGTAAATCTTTATTTCTTAGTGATGTGTAAGACACATTGCAGGATTTTAAAAACGGACTAATACCACGGGCCTTTCGGGGCTGTGTTTGTTAATGTAAATTAACAGCGTCGATCCCAGGGGCTACCCCCCAGGCAACACCTGCCCCCTTGATTTAAAGGGGCAGGGCTGGGTTTATTGCCCAGCGCATGAGGCGCCCCTCGAGGGGGAATGCCGACGGGATATTTTGTGTCTACTACCCATGAGCTTCGGCTTGTGGTGGGCCCACATAAAAATGTCTTGTGTGTCACCCTCATAAGTGGGTGAGAGGCAAATACCATAATAACATGGGCTGTTTTGAGGCAAATCTAACACAGATCTTCACAGAGACCTCGTTAATAAATAAGATTTATTCGTTTCTATGTATTAGTGATTTTGTCTATAGGTTAAATAATTATTGATAAACTTTACGCAATATATAAGGATGAAACATTCGTTTGTGACATAATCACTTTCGAATACATTTTTCCTCGTATTGCCTCGTAAGCAGAAAACAACGACACTTAAACTTATATACACTAATGATGATCTGAGGTTATATATTTTTATTTGCTTTATTTTATTTAAAATAATTTTTAGATAAATAAACAAAAAAGACTTAAGCACGTGTGTTGACTTATTAAAACAATAAGTTTCATCCTAAACACCGTATATATTTTTTTCACTTTCAATCATTTAACATAATTATCGGATTCGTTATATATAATATAAGGTGTGTCATAGAAGTATCGAGATTGAAGGTAGAAAGGACAATGAATGGACGTTATTTTTTTTCAAATACATGGTGTACCTTCAATCTCGATACTTTTTTGACTGACACACCTTATATATATATATATATATATATATATATATATATATATATTATATATATATATATAAAATATAATATATATATATATATAGAGAGAGAGAGAGAAGAGAGAGATAATGAATAACAAGGTTTGACATGCCGTGAAATCCAACAAACCAGCCAACCAACCAACCAGCATATACAGAATGTAATTACGTACAATGGCGAAGTAATAATCATGTAAGAAATGCTATCCACGCAGAAAGACTCTTGCTGTAAATTGACAAGATATTGTAATCGCTGACAGAAAAATGACTTTGTTGCTGATGTTCGATCCCAGACGATGTAATCCACCGCTTCAAAAAAAAAAAAAAAAAAAAAAAAGAAAAGAAAGGAAGATGATAAAGTATTGGAATAGAGAAATATATGACATAATGTACCGATGCCTGATCGACACAAGCTGGGTAACCCAGGAGTAGGTGTCTGATGCTGCAATACTCGAGACACCTCATGATCATGGGATTACATCACTGATGATGTCAATGGTACCTTTAGGGTGTATTCCTTGGTACAGACACTGTTTTGATTAAGATTCACGGTATCGAAACACATATTTAAAATGAATATGTATCAGGCATGTGTTTCTAATCTTCAGAGTAGCAAATATCATCTTGTTGATTTCAGTTTCTTTTCAGTGAATTCATTCGTTGACAAGAAATACACAACTAATATATATATTTATTTTTGATATGTTTCGATACTGTGAATCTATGATCGAAACACTTAGTTTCGGTATATTTTTTCAAATATCAAGAAATCATCCTTTTTTTTCCTTCTAATTTTCCCTCTCACTCATTTCTTAACATACTGTCGGATTCATATCCTCTTTTTTCCCCTATAAACATAAACAAAATGGTGCCTGTTCGAATCTACTGAGCTTGGATGCATCCTGAACAAACAGGGGTGGGTGTACTAGAAAAACACTTTTCAAAATATGGCGCTTCATTTTCGAGTGATAAGCACAGATACGATGCTCATGTGTTGGTGAGTGGTGGGTGGTGGATATGCAAGCGGGGGGTGGGTCGTGTTATTTGTACTTAGAAAGAGAGTTCATATTCTTTGACGCCACGGATGACTCAGTGGACGCAGCAAAGGAATGGAGGCCTCGAAGTTTATTGTTCAACGTCCGTAACACCGTAACAAAATCTAAGAAAGAGAACATTTGAATATTCGCTAATAAAAAAAAAAAAAAAAAACAAAAAACAAACAAAAAAACAATAACAAACCCCTCTCCCCCAAAAACAAAAAACAAAACAAAAAAAAAGAAAAAAAAAAATAAAAAAAAAATAAAGAAAATGGTATTAATGCAGAATAGCACGCAATAGATAAATGCGTTAGATTACGTATAAAAAGCATTACATTTCACAGAAATACTCGAAACCTTTGAAACACTATGGTCAGGGCTACGATTAGTGTTAGTTTTGATTTTAGGGTTAGGGTTAAGGTCAGGCTACTTCTGGAATTTCTGTAATCTAATGCTATTCGTACGCAAAATGGGATTCTAATGATATTATCTCTTGCGTGCTATTTTGCATTTATACCGAAGAAAAAAAAGAAAGAAAAAAGACACGCATATTTTTTTTTTTAATTTGAGGATGAATTAATAAGTAAGATCTATCGTATGTGCTAAACTGTCGTATGGGGTCGGTAATATTAGAGAGATGTATTTGTCCAAGTGTCGCAAGTAGGTATTTACGCAACCAGTTCGCTATGGATAGGATGTGACAAGTATGGCGCATCCAGCATGGATAAACTTGCTTTTCAGTAGTAATGGATTTGAGAAACTAGCTTGCTAACCATCACACCTCGATGGGACGCAACGGCAATATTGAATATATGAATATGTTTGTTCGTCTATACGCCAGTATAGTCCCGTAAAAACTTGATGGGTTGGATTGTTGGATTTTATGGCATGTCAACCCTTTTAGGGTTATTTTATGCTGAAAACATTTTGTTTGATTCATTCTTGATGGATAACCAGAATTTTTTTCTTAACTCAATTAAAAAAACATATTTTAAAACTCATTTTTTTCAATTTAACTCATAGATGGGACCCTAACAGGTACTACCAATCGGGTCAAAGTGGATCTGGGAGTAATGGCAATGAAGGGGTATTCCACACCCCCAGAGCTCCAGAATTGGAACCTCACCTCTAGATTCAGTTTAAAATCATACCCAGGACCATCAGCTACCGCTTTGTAGCACATATATGATAAAAAGAGTTGGGGTTTGCCATAAGGGCAATAGGGTCGGGACAATCATATACAGGGGGGGGGGCAAATAATGGAAGAAATAATGTTTCTATTATTTTGTCCAACCCTTGTGGGTCATAGAGTTTAACATGACCAGCCAATTGATCGGAGGTGGCCTCTCCGACCGCCCGTCTAGCCCAACTAATGGCAAAAGTGGGGTGTTGCACGTTATGGACAAGAATGAATTAAAATAAAATGTCTAAAAAAGGTGTATCTAAAAAAACATTCAATACCCACCAAGAATGAATAGAACAATATGTATTCGGCATAAAATAACCCAACAAGTGTTGGCATGCCGTAAAACCTAACCATCTAACCAAGCTATGGACTTATTGATCTACCTTGATACCTTATTGTATTGTTTTGATTACGTATTAGTCATACAATTATTGTATTGCTACTAATATAAACCGTTCTTTTGTAGGTATTGTATTAGTAAAAATTGCAACTTATATATCACATATATTATTTAATTTCATTTATAGATAGCGGCAGCTGAAAAAACAAACAACAAAAACATAAAAAAAGAACAAATAACATCTGTTGCAGTTATAAAACCTGTATCAGCTGATATCAGGGTGCGGCATAAATACCTCCCGCATTTTAAACTGTCACTTAAGCTTAAGTAAGTGGCAATGGTAGCTCCATCTAGTTCAGTGGTTCTCAACCGGGGTCCATATGGACCCCCGAGGACCATATAATTTTTTGGGGACCCAGGCAAGTAAAATGTATTTAACAATAAAAATACAATGGATTTTTAAACAACGAATGGCTAGGGGGGGGGGGTCCACGAGAGTAAAATAGGATTAAAAGGGGGTCAATAGATAAAAAAAGGTTGAGAACCATCGATCTAGTTAATGTTTAACGCTTTGGATTTTTTTAGATACAATTAGTTATGGTCATGGCTTGGACCGGTGCACATCGTGTGTTTGCTGTTGAAACGTTTCTTTTTGTAAGACTGGTGAATCTTTGTGTTCCTTTCATATTACGTCTGAATGATGCTGTTCCGGATAGGAGTTTTTAGCAGTATCGATTTTCCTCTGCAATCCTTTTAAGATGTTTAGACCTTTTTTTAAAGACTGGTGAATCTGTAATTGCTACGCATAAAGCTTTTTGTGCTCATTCCATGTTACGCCTGAATGATGCTATTCCGGATAGAGTTTTTAACAGTATCGATTTTCCACTGAAATCCTTCTAAGGTGTTTAAACGTTTTTTTAAAAGACTGGTGAAGCTTTAATTGCTATACTGAGAGCTTTTCGTGCTCACTTCTTGTTACGTCTGAATGATGCTATTCCGGATAGACTTTTCAACAGTATCGATTTCTCCCCGCAATCCTTTTAAGGGGTTAAAAGGTTTTTATTTAATACCGGTTGATCTTTAATTGCTACACTCAGTGCTTTTTGTGCTCATTTCATGTTACATCGGAATGGTGCTATTCATGATAGAATTTTTAACAGTATCGAATTTTCCTTGCATATCTTTCTAAAAGCAAAAGTCCTGCGCTTTCTTCTGTTTCCCTATTTCTTATTCACCCTAGTCGGTTGAACCAGTTCCAACCAACAAATTCACCTGTAGTCAATTCGTGGAAGTAGTAACAAGGGAATAAGAAATTCACAAGCAGTCCCCAAAACCTGCATGCATTTCCCTGCCCTTGTTTGCCACAGATGTTCCACAGACGCAGTGACAAGCCCGCCAAAAGCCATCGATTGCTGACAATGATGGAGACGCCCTTTGGATTTTCGCCAGAGACCCTTTGGCCGGGTTGTGGCCCTAATATCACTCGGTGTCAAATCTGTCCGTCTTGTGTGACCCTACCGGGAAACTTAAGTTCCCGACGGCATGGCTCTGACAGTACCAAGTTTACACGGCCCTTTCGGTAAACCGTTAAACATTTTGTCCCGCTAGACAGATAAACAGACTGATAGACGTACAGATTGCATTTTTAGATAAGCGGATCTAATGATATTCAATTATAGTTAGAGTTACGATTATACATTATAAATCATTCTGGTGTTAGGAGTATCAATTTGCAGTCTCCAGGGAAATTACAAGGTTCTTTTTATAAACAACCTAATTAAAGGAGAATGATATATATAATATATATATATATATATATATATATATATATATATATATTATATATATATATATATAAAACAATGGTCTCATTATTTATTACTCGGTTTACATGTACGAACAAAAGCGTCCATAATTTATTTTAATCATATATATATATATATATATATATATCTTCCTTGCTCTCTCTCACCCTCTCTGTATATATATATATATATATATATATATATATATTATATATATTCAGTTTATTTCTGTTTGAGTCTTCCCTTACTTTCTCCCCCCTTTATTTCTTCTTTCCTTTCATTCTATTCCACTGAAGCAGACAATAAGTGTCGGATGTATAGCGTTAACGCCCAATCTTTCTCCCATTTCTTTCTTTCTTTCTTTCTTTATTCCTTTCTTTCTTTTTTTTAGATATTTTTGCTTTATTTTTCTTCGTGACGTGTCGTGTATTCTTTTTCTATCATTTTCCTTCCTTCCTTCTTTCTTTCTTTTCCTTTCTTTCTTTCTTTCTTTTCCTTTCTTTCTTTCTTTCTTCTTTCTTTCTTTCTTTCTTATTATATTTGTTTTATTTTCTCTCTGACATCAGGTGTATTCTTTTTCTTCCTTTCTACTATTCTTTTTTCTTTCTTTCTTTTCCTTTCTTTCTTTTCCCTTCTTTCTTTCTTTCTTCTTTTTTCTTTCTTTTCTTTCTTTTATTATATTTGTTTTATTTTTCTTTCTGATGTGCAGTGTGTGTTATTTTCTTTCTTTCTTTCTTTCTTTCTTTCTTTCTTTCTTTCTTTCTTTTAGAAGTATAAAATGTTCTTTCTATTCCCTTTCTTATCTTCACAATCAAATCAGAATAGTCCATTATTTATCTGAGGGATGACTGGGCGTAACTTTCGAACACATGCATTCATATCTTATTCAATTAAATTTATAGATTGTTTACTTTTAGAGAAATCACTGAAGTCAACAGCAACTATTATGACGTCAAAATGTTAGCTAATATGTACACAAACGAACACGGTCAGACAACTAACCTTATTATATATATATATATATATATATATATTATATATATATATATATATTCCTGAACTTTTATTTATATAATACACTTTTACTGCAAAACTCTTTTGAGTTTTTTTTTTAAAGATAAAAATGCTTATAATTTTTTAAAATAAAATATATTTTATTTTTAACATAAAATACGCATTTTAAAATTTTTTTGAAAATTCCGGAACTGGTCGAGAGCGTTCTGTGCCTCGTGATTAATGATATATTTATTTCGTCTTTCCGTTTATAATGTTGCTTTGATAAAGACCTCTTCATATGGTCGAAACAGATTTCTGTCAGCAAAACTTTTAACATCTTGTTGTTTTTTCTACAAACTTTCTACACACACACACACACACCACACACACACACACACACACACACACACACAACACACACACATATATATATATATATATATATATATATATATATATATAATATTATATAATATTTTCAATTGGAAAGAAAGATCAACAAACCGTCATTTGGGCTAATAATTATAAGATATATTTTCTTATCTATTTTGTAATGACTATCTGACGAAACTAGGCTCATTTATGGAGTTACTGACCGAAATAAATTTATAATACCCAAATGACAGTTTATTGGCAAAACAAACTAAATTTTATGACAGACGATAATCAAAACAGACGCTTTTTTCCATATAACAAAATATAAAATCTAATGTAAGAGAAGATTATGTGACTATTTTGTTTGTAAATAATTTTCTCGTAAAACTTTTATACGTTAGATAACTTTAAATATACATTAAAATAGAATAAAGCAATACATA
>CM042163.1:56115744-56168244 GCA_023376005.1 Doryteuthis pealeii
AAAAAAAACTGAGTGACGAAAAAAATTCTGGATAATCCATCAGAATGAATCAAACAAATGTTATCTTCAGCATAAAAACAACCCAACAAGGGTTGACATGCCAATAAAATCACAACAATCCAACCCATCACAGTTTTTACGGGAGTATACTTGGCCGACGTATAGACGAAACAAACACATATCATACTATCCAATATACCGTGCCGTCCCATCGAGGGTTAAATGGTTAGCACAGCTTGTTCTCAATCCATTACTATTGAAAAGCCAAGTCTTTATCCATGCTGGATAGCGGCCATAGCACATCCTATCCAGAGCGAACTGTCTGCACGTTAAATAACCTTACTTCGCGACCTTACGAAATACAATCTCTTAATATTTACCGACCCCATTACGACAGTTTAGCAATACGATAGATCTTACTATTAATCATCCTCAAATTTTAAAACAAAAAAAATATGCGTGTCTTTTTTCTTTCTTTTTTTTCTCTCGTATAAATGCAAAATAGACGCAAGAATAATAGTCATTAGAATCCCATTGCGTACGAATAGCATTAAGATTACAGAAATTTCCAGAAGTTAGCCTGACACCTTAACCCAACCCTAAAAATTCAAAACTAACACTAATCGTAGCCCTGACCATTAGTGTTTCAAAGGTTTCGTGAGTGATGAGGTCTGCTGAAAGTAATGCTTTTTTACGTAAATTCTAACGCATTTATGCTCGTGCGTGCTATTCTGCATTAATACATGTTCTTTATTTTTTGTGCTTTATTATTCACTTTTTCTTTGTTTTTGTTTTGTTTTTTTTTGTTTTGGGGAGGGGGTTTGTTTATTGTTTTGTTGTTTTTTGTTTTTTTTTTGTTTTTTTATTAGCGATATTCAATGTCTCTTCTTAGATTTTGTTACGGTGTTACGGACGGTTGAACAATAAAACTTCGAGGCCCCATTTACTTGCTGCGTCACTGAGTCATCCGTTGCGTCAAAGAATATGAATCTCTTTCTAAGACAAAATAACACGACCCACCCCCCGCTTGCATATCCACCACCCACCACTCACCAACACATGGCATACGTATCTGTGCTTATCACTCGAAAATGAAGCGCCATTTTTGAAAAGTGTTTTTCTAGTTACAACCCCACCCCTGTTTGTTCAGATTGCATTCCAAGCTCAGTAGATTCGAACAGCGCCATTTTGTTATGTTGGATAGGGGAAAAAGAGGATATGAATCCGGACAGTTGTTAAGAAATTGAGTCGAGAGGAAATTTAGGAAGGAAAAAAAAAGGATGATTTCATTGATATTTGAAAAAATATACCGAAACTAAGTTGTTCGATCAAGATCACAGTATCGAAACATATAAAAATAAAATATATATTAGTTGTGTATTTCTTGCAACGAATGAATTCACTGAAAAGAAACTGAAATTCCACAAGTTGATATTTGCTACTCTGAAGATTAGAAAACACATGCTGATACATTTCATTTTAAATATGGTTTCGATTACCGGAATCTGTAATCAAAACAGTGTCTGTACCAAGGAATACACCCTAAAGGTACCTTGACATCATCAGTGACTGTAATCCATGATCATGAGGTTCATCGAGTATTGCAGCACAGACACCTACTCCGGAGTACCAGCTTGTGTCGATTCAGCATCGGTACATTATGTCATATATTTCTCTATCCAAATACTTTTATCATTCTTCCTTTTCTTTTGTCTTTTTTTTTTTTTTTTTTTTTTTTGAAAGCGGGTGGGATTACAGGCGGTCTGGATCGGAACTCAGCAACAAAGTTAGCATTTGCCTTTGTCAGCGATTACAATATTCTTGTCAATTTACAGAAGAGTCTTCTGCGTGTTGATAAGCCATTTCTTACATGATTATTACTTCCATTGTAGTAATTACATTCTGTAATATGCTGGATTGGTTGGTTGGCTGGTTTTGATTTCACGGCGCTGTCAAACCTTGAGTTTTTTCATTATCTCTCCTCTCTTCTCTCCTCTCTAATATATATATATACTATATATATATATATATATATATAAATATTTATATATATATATATATTATATATATACAATAAATACAGGTGGTCAGTCATAAAAAGTATCGAGATTGAAGGTACACCATGTATTTTGAAAAAAATAACGTTCCATCATTGTTCCTTTCTACCTTCAAGCTCGATACTTCTATGAAAAACCTTATATATATATAACGAATCGATATATTATAGTTAAATGATTGAAAGTGAAAAAAATATATACGTGTTAGGAATGTAACTTATGTTTAATAAGTCAACACACGTGCTTAAGTCTTTTTTGTTCATTTATCTAAAAATATATTTTAAATAAAATAAAGCAAATAAAATATATAACCTCAGATCATCATTAGTGTATATAAGTTTTAAGTGTGTTGTTTTCTGCTTACGAGGCAATAGAGGAAAATGTATTCGAAAGTGATAGGTCACAAACGAATGTTTCATCCTTATATATTGCGTAAGTTTATCAATAATTATTTAACCTATAGACCAAAACTAACTAATACATAGAAAGAATTAATGCTTATTTATTAACAGGTCTCTGTGAAATCTGTGTTAGATTGCCTCAAAACAGCCCATGTTATTATGGATATTTTGCTCTCCCCCACTTATGAGGGCGTGACCACAAAGACATTATTTATGTGGGCCACTCACAAGCCGAGCTCATGGGTAGTAGACACAGAATATCCCGTCGGCATTCCCCCTCGAGGTGCGCCTTCATGCGCTGGGCAATAAACCCAGCCCTGCCCCTTTTAAATCAAGGGGCAAGGTGTTGGCCTGGGTTACCCCCTGGATCGACGTGTTAATTACATTAACAACAACAGGCCCGAAGGCCGTGTATTAGTCCGTTAAATCTGCAACGTGTCTTACACATCACAAGAAATAAAGATTTATAATATATTGTGTGTTAATTTACAATGGTTTTAACAAACCGAGTTTAATTATATTTTTAATTGGTTTCTATAAAGAAACAATGATTCATAAGATTGATTTTAATACGTTGGAGAATAAAACAATGATATTAGAGATCAACAACACCAAGTAATTATTTAATTAACTCGGTTTCTGTTAAACCATATGTAAATTAACCACACCAATAGTATGTAAATCTTTATTTCTTAGTGATGGTGTTAAGGACACGTTGCAGGATTTTTAAAAGGAACTAATACCACGGGCCTTTCGGGGCCGTGTGTTTGTTAATGTAAATTAACAGGTCGATCCCAGGGGGCTACCCCCCAAGGCAAACTGGCCCCCTGATTTAAAGGCGCAAGGGCGGTTTATTGCCAGCGCATGAGGCGTCCTCTCGAGGTGGGAATGCTCGACGGATATTTTGTGATTACTACCCATGAGCTTCGGCTTGTTGAGGGGAGTTGGCCACATAAAAATGTCGTTTTGTGTCACGCCCTCATAAGTGGGGTGAGAGGCAAATACCATTATACATGGGCTGTTTTTGAGGCAAATCTAACAGCAGATCTTACAGGAGACCTCTTTAATAAATAAGATTTATGTCTTTTCTATGTATTAGTTATTTTTGTCTATAGGTTAAATAATTATTGATAAACTTACGCAATATATAAGGAGAAACATCGTTTGTGACATATTCACTTTCGAATACATTTTTCCTTGGATTGCTCGTAGCAGAAAACAACGACACTTAACTTATATACACTAATGGATGATCTGAGGTTATATATTTATTGCTTTATTTTATTTAAAATAATTTTTAGATAATAAACAAAAAAAGAAACTTAAGCACGTGTGGTTGACTTTATAAAACAATAAGACATTCCTAAACACCGTATATTTTTTTTCCTTTCAATCATTTACATAATTACGGAATGCGTTTATATTATATATTAAGGTGTCATGAAGTATCGAGATTGAAGTAGAAAGACAGAATGGAAAACGTTATTTTTTTCAAAAATACATGGTGTACTTCAATCTCGATACTTTTTTTGACTGACACACCTTATATGATATTTATATATAATATATATATAATATATATTATATATATTATCTATATATAATATATATATTATATATATAATATATATATAGAGAGGAGAGAGAGAGAGAGAGATTAATTGAAATAACTCAAGTTTTGACATGCCGTGAAATCAACAAAACCAGCCAAACCAAACCAACAGCATATACAGGAATGTAATTAGTACAATGGCGAGTAATAATCATGTAAGAAATGCTTCAACACGCAGAGACTCTTGCTGTTAAATTTGACAAAGATGGTAATCGCTGACAGAAGCAAATGTAACTTGTTGGCTATGTTCCGATCCCAGACGATGTAATCCACCGGCTCAAAAAAAAAAAAAAAAAAAAAAAAAAAAAAGAAAAGAAAGGAAGATGTAAAGTATTTGGAAATAGAGAAATATATGACATAATGTACCGATGCCTATCGACACAAGCTAGGGTAACCCAGAGTAGGTGTCTTTGATGCTGCAATACTCCGCGACACTCATGATTCATGGATTACATCCCACGATGATGTCAGAATGGACCTTTAGGGTGTATTCTTGGTACAGACACTGTTTGATCTAAGATTCACGGATATCGAAAACATATTGTTTAAAATGAATATGTATCAGCATGTGTTGCTTAATCTTGCAGTGTAGCTCGAAATATCATCTTGTTGATTTCAGTTTCTTTTCAGTGAATTCTATTCCGCTCACACAGTACACCAATATCTAATATATATTACTTCTTAAGATAATGGTTCATCGACTACTGTAGAATCTATGTATCCGTAAACACAGTTTCGGTTATATTTTTTTTCAAATACTCAAGAAATTATCCTTTTTTTTCCTTCTAATTTTCCCTCTCACTCATTATCTTAACTACTGTCGGATTTCATATCCTCTTTTTTTCCCCTATAAACATAAAAACAAAAATGGCGCCTGTTCGATCTACTGAGCTTGGATGCATCCTGACAAACAGGGGTGTGGTTGACTAGAAAACACTTTTCAAAATGATGGCGCTCATTTTCGAGTGATAAGCCACGATACGATGCTCATGTGTTGGTGAGTGGTGTGGGTGGTGGATATGCAAGCGGGGGGTGGGTCGTGTTATTTGTACTTAGAAAGAGAGTTCATTATTCTTGACGCCACGGATGACTCAACAGTGGACGCAGCAAAGGAATGGAGCCTCGAAGTTTATTGTCAACGTCCGTAACACCGTAACAAAATCTAAGAAAGAGGAACATTGAATATTCGCTAATAAAAAAACAAAAAAAAAAACAAAAAACAAACAAAAAATATATACAAACCCTCTCCCCCCAAAAACAAACAAAACAACTAGAAAAGCACAAATCTAAATACAAGAAAATGGTATTAATGCAGATAGCACGCACTGATTCCATATATGCACGTATACTGTATATATACATTTCACAGAAATACTCGAAACCTTTGAACACTATGGTCAGGGCTACGATTATGTTAGTTTTGATTTTAGGGTTAGGTTAAGGTCAGGCTACTTCTGGAATTTCTGTAATCTAATGCTATTCTACGCAAAATGGGATTCTAATGATATTATTCTTGCGTGCTATTTTGGCATTTATACCGAGAAAAAAAAAGAAAGAAAAAAGACACGCATATTTTTTTTTTTTAATTTGAGGATGATTAATAAGTAAGATCTATCGTATGTGCTAAACTGTCGTATGGGGTCGGTAATATTAGAGAGATATGTATTTGTGCGCAAGGTCGCAAGTAGGTATTTACGCAACCAGTTCGCTCTGGATAGGATGTGACAAGTATGGCGCATCCAGCATGGATAAAACTTGCTTTTCAGTAGTAATGGATCTGAGAAACTAGCTTGCTAACCATTACACCTCGATGGGACGCAACGGTAATATTGGATATATGAATATGTTTGTTCGTCTATACGCCAGTATAGTCCCGTAAAAACTTGATGGGTTGGATTGTTGGATTTTATGGCATGTCAACCCTTGTTGGGTTGTTTTATGCTGAAAACATTTTGTTTGATTCATTCTTGATGGATATCCAGAATTTTTTTCTCAACTCAGTTTTTTTAAAAACACATTTTTAAAACTCATTTTTTTTCTCTATTACCCATAGATGGGGCCACCTAACAGGTACTACCAATCGGGAGTCAAAGTGGATCTGGGAGTAATGGCAATGAAGGGGTATTCCAACTCCCCAGAGCTCCAGAATTGGAACCTTCACCTCTAGATGCAGTTTGAAATTCAAATACCCAGGACCCTCAGCTACCGCTTTGTAGCCACATTTATGATAAAGAGTTGGGTTTGCCCATTAAGGGCAATAGGGTCGGGACAATCATATACAGGGGGGGGGCAAATAATGGAAGAAATAATGTTTCTATTATTTTGTCCAACCCTTGTGGGTCATGAAGTTTAACATGACCAGCAATTGATCGGAGGTGGCCTCTCCGACCGCCCGTTAGCCCAACTAATGGCAAAAGTGGGTGTTGCACGTTATGGACAAGAATGAATTAAAATAAAATGTCTAAAAAAGGTGTATCTAAAAAACATTTCAATACCCACCAAGAATGAATAGACAATATGTATTTCGGCATAAATAAACCCAACAAGTGTTGGCATGCCGTAAAAACCTAAACCATCTAACCAAGCTATGGACTTATTGATCTACCTTGATACCTTATTGTATTGTTTTGATTACGTATTAGTCATACATTTGTATTGCTACTAATATAAACCGTTCTTTTGTAGGTATTGTATTAGTAAAATTGCAACTTATAATCACATATATTATTTAATTTCATTTATAGATAGCGGCAGCTGAAAACAAACAGCAAAAACTTAAAAAAGAACAAATAACATCTGTTGCAGTTATAAAACCTGTATCAGCTGATGATCAGGGTGCGGCAAAATACCTCCCGCATTTCAAACTGTCACTTGAACTTAAGTAAGTGGCAATGTAGCTCCATCTAGTTCAGTGGTCTCAAACCGGGGGTCCTATGGACCCCCGAGGACCATATAATATTTTTGGGCCCCAGGCAAGTAAAATGTATTTAACAAATAAAAAATAGAATGGAATTTTAAACAACGAATGGCTAGGGGGGGGGCACAGAGTTAAAATAGGATTAAAAGGGGGTCAATAGATAAAAAAAAAGGTTGAGAACATCGATCTAGTTAATGTTTAACCCTTTTGGATTTTTTTAGATACAATTAGTTATGGCATGGCTTGGACCGGTGCACATCGTGTGTTTGCTGTTGAAACGTTTCTTTTTGTAAGACTGGTGAATCTTTGTGTTAATTTCATATTACGTCTGAATGATGCTGTTCCGGATAGGAGTTTTTAGCAGTATCAATTTTCTTTTGCAATCCTTTTAAGATGTTTAAACCTTTTTTTAAAGACTGGTGAAGCTTTAATTGCTATACTGAGAGCTTTATGTGCACACTGCTTGTTACATCTGAATGATGCTGTTCCGGATAGAATTTTCAACAATATCGATTTCCCCCTGCAATCCCTCTAAGGTGTTTAAACGTTTTTTTAAAGACTAGTGAAGCTTTAATTGCTATACTAAGAGCTTTTCGTGCTCACTTCTTGTTACGTCTGAATGATGCTATTCCGGATAGACTTTTCAACAGTATCGATTTCTCCCCGGGTTAAAAGGGGTTAAAAGTTTTTTTTTTTAAATAACGGTGGATCTTTAATCGCTACACTCAGAGCTTTTTGTGCTCATTTCATGTTACGTCGGAATGATGCTGTTCCGGATAGGAGTTTTAACAGTATCAAATTTTCCTTGCATGTCTTTCTAAACACAAAAGTCCTGCGCTTTCTTCTGTTTCCATTTCTTATTCACCCTAGTCGGTTGAACCAGTTCCAACCCTCAAATTCACCTGTAGTCAATTCGTGACAAGTAGTAACCAAGGGAATAAGAAATTCACAAGCAGTCCCAAAACCGGCATGCATTTCCCTGCCCTTGTTTGCCACAGATGTTCCACAGACGCAGTGACAAGCCCGCAAAAGCCATCGATTGCTGACAATGATGGAGACGCCTTTGGATTTTCGCCAGAGACCCTTTGGCCGGGTTGTGGCCCTAATATCATCGGTGTCAAATCTGTCCGTCTTGTGTGACCCTACCAGAAAACTTAAGTTCCCGACCGGCATGGCTCTGACAGTACCAAGTTTACACGGCCCTTTCGGTAAACGGTTAAACATTTTGTCCCGCTAGACAGATAAAAACAGACTGATAGACGTACACATTGCATTTTTAGATAAGCGGATCGAATGATATTCATTATAGTTAGTGTTACGATCATACATTATAAATCATTCTGGTGTTAGGAGTATCAATTTACAGTATCCAGGGAAATTACAAGGTTTTTATAAACAATCCTAATTAAAGGAGAATAAATGATATATATATATATATATATATATATTATATAAATATAAACATGTCTTTCATTATTTATTACTCGGTTTACATGTACGAACAAAAGCGTCCATAATTTATTTTTAATTATACTATATACATATATAATATATATTATATTTATATTATATATTATATATATATCTTCCTCGCTCTCTCTCTCCCCTCTTCTCTTCTCTCTCTCTCTCTCTCTATTATATATATATATATATATATATATTACTATTATTTTCAGTTTATTTCTGTCTCTACTAGTCTTCCCTTACTTTTTTCCCCTTTCTTTCTTCTTTCCTTTCATTCTATACCACTTGAGCAGGGACAATAAGTGTTCGGATGTATAGCGTTGACGCCCCAATCTCTTCTCCCATTTCCTCTTCTTTCTTTGTTTTCTTCTTCCTTCTTTCTTCTTTTTAGATATTTTGCTTTATTTTCTCGCCTGACGTGTCGTGTATTCTTTTTCTATCATTTTCCTTCCTTCTTTTCTTTCTTTCTTCTTTCTTTTCTTTCTTTCTTTGTTCTTTTTCCTTTCTTTCTTTCGTTTTTTTCTTATTATATTTGCTTTATTTTTCTCTCTGACATCAGGTGTATTCTTTTTCTTCCTTTCTACTATTCTTTTTTCTTGTTTCTCTTATTTCTTTCTTTTCCTTTCTGTCTTTCCCTTTCTTCTTTCTTTCTTTCTTTTTTCTTATATGTTATCTTTTTCTGTTTCTGACGTGCAGTCTTCTTTCTTCTTTCTTTCTTTTCTTTCTTTCTTCTTTTTATATTATAAATGTCTTTTTTTCATCAGAATAGTCCATTATTTATCTGAGGGTATGACTGGGCGTAACTTTTCGAACACATGCATTCATATCTTATTCAATTAAATTTATTAGATTGTTTACTTTTAGAGAAATCACTGAAGATCAACAGCAACTATTATTGACGTCAAATGTTAGCTAATATGTACACAAACGTATCTAATATTTATTATATATATATATATATATATATATATTACTATATATTCCTTTTTACTTTTGATATTTTATTATACATTTTACTATCTTTTGAGTTTTTTTTAAAGATAAAAATGCTTATAATTTTTTTAAATAAATTTATTTTGATTTTTAACATAAATACCGCATTTTAATTTAATTTTTTGAAAACTTCCGGAACTTGGTCGAGGAGCGCTGTGCCTCGTGATTAATGATATATTTTATTTCGTCTTTCCGTTTACAATGTTGCTTTGATAAAGACCTCTTCATATGGTCGAAACAGATTTCTTTCTTTTTAACATCTGTTGTTTTTTCCTACAAACTTTCCACACACACACACACACACACACACACTATATATATTATATTATAGTATTATATATACTATATTTCAAATTTGGAAAGAAAAGACTCAACCAACCGTCATTATGGCTAATAATATAAGATATTTTCTTATCTATTTTGTAATGACTATCTGACGAAACTAGGCTCATTTATGGAGTTACTGACCGAAATAAATTTATAATACCAAAATGACAGTTTATTGGCAAAACAAACTAAATTTTATGACAGACGATAATCAAAACAGACGCTTTTTTCCATACAACAAAATATAAAATCTAATGTAAGAGAAGATTATGTGACTATTTCTTGTTTGTAAATAATTTTCTCGTAAAACTTTATACGTTAGATAACTTTAAATATACATTAAAATAGAATAAACAATACATAAATCAATGATACTTATATTTATTAGCTATTAATCAAAACTTGTTTTAACAAACAATGTGGACCATTGAATGTTACGTACTTAATATCTCAGTGTATACAATACAGGGTTGTTCTTTATACTATGTATTAATGATTTTAACTATGAATTAGATCATCATCATCATCATGTCGCATCAGCAGCACGGATATCCATGGCAATCTCTCGCCAACCGTTCCTATCACTCACCGACTGCGGGAGGTCCTCTGCACAGCATCCAGTATTCGTACAGAGCTGATCAATGTGCATCTTTGTTGGACGGACCACAATGGCGTGTCCATATGCTGGCTTCCATACGAGAACGTCATTTATGAGTTCGTCCATACTTCCCCAGCAGTATCCAGCGTGTCGTGTTCGTCTTACTCGGATGGTCTATGTGATGAGGGACAGGTGGTCGTACAGCTGCTTTCTCTCTCTCTCTCTCTCCTCTCTCTCTCTCTCTCTCTCTCTCTCTCTCTCTCTCTCTCTCTCAATAACTGGCATTAAGTGAATAAATTGATGAAAAGCAACTCATCGTCATCTCAGTTACTTCGTGAAAGAAATACTACGAGATCTTTTATGAATGAGATTCCCCTGCCCAAAGATACCCGTGGAGATAGAAAGTTAATTGACCGCAACGAAGAACCACTTGTCTTGTAAGGTGATATCTTTGCCTGACCATAAACTAAAGAAAAGAGGAAGAAGAATTCCTTGGGTCCGCTGGCTAGAAACAAGGACTACTAGATTCTGTGAGTGTTGTAAACAAGCGCCAGGGGTTAAAATGCCTTGTAAGCGTCCAGCGACTTGTGTGAGTTTAATAGCGCACCCAGTGAGTGCACGGTGAAAAGACACCCATTGTGTCAACCACATTGTGACCCCGCAACGTAACAGTTGTTTCCACGATTTGTTTAAGATTGCACGCAGCACTGTGTGTTATGTTTTTAGGATCGCCACATTTATTTTGCGCGGGAAATTCGGAACCTGGACAAAGATGAAATTGGACAAAGAAGAATTTGAACAAAGAGACTGGAAGGGGAAGAAAGAACTTCCGGTCAAAGGAACAAAAGGATGTGTGGGCGGCTGCCTTTACTTAAGGGGTCAGCAGTAGCAGTTAGGAGTCAGACCCCAGAGAGACGGTGAACAGAGCGGACTGAGTGACCGTTGACACGGTCGATCGCTGCCAGCGAGCAGTGAGGCGCGCCCACCACCTTCCATCACACCAGCAGTAGTAGTGCCCATTATCAATGCCCGCCACTCACACGCACTACGAGAGAATGTAAAGAAATAAACTAACGTTTGTTACAATGCCATGTGTTGAGTCTCTACACCGACTACTAACCTACCGGCAGTATACCAGCAACGTATACGATCCAGAGTAGCGAAGAAGGGCTATGCAACATGTGTAGCCACTGATAAACTTACGCAATACTGAAGGATATTGCGACGTAAACAGAGACGTAGTTTCGCTTACAGACAAACAGACACCGAATCTCCATTATATATAGATTTTATTATTTCCTTATTATTTTGCATTCGCTCAATTATCTTCTTTACAATGCACTGATTTGATCTGATAGTCAAACGTTTTGTTCCCTGGTGTCAACTTATGCCTGCCCGCGCATGTTTATAGTGTAAAAAGAACGGATTGATACTTTACCAAAACGCTCCCGGTGGTTCACATAGCTTTTCAAAAGTTTCTCGAGTAAAATGTACGTAAAACGGAGTTGATTTATGCTATGAGAACTTCATTGCAGTTTACAGGATATATTGTGCGCGAAAAGCCCGCCATAAATCCGGATTTTATGTCGAGAGACGTGAACAACGAACACTTTGCTTTCATGTTTACATAAATCTAGTTTTTTTTCTTTCTTTCTTTCTTTCTTCTTCTTCTTCTTCTTCTTCTTCTTCTTCTTCTCTTTCTCTCCATTATCTTTTGTTTTTTTGTTTTACTTTTTTCTCTCCTTTTTTCTTTTCTTTTTCTTTTCTTATAATTTTCTTTGCTCTTCTGTTTTTTTAAAAGAAAAGTTTTCTATTTGTCTTCTTTTTTGTTTCTTTTTTCTTATTCGTCTTTTCTTTTTCTTATTACCCTGTCGACGGGGTCTAGAATACGCTGACTGTATCACCACCACCCCGCTTTTGCTCTCCATTTTTCTTCTTTTTTTCCTATTTTCCTTCTTATTTTCCTATTTTCTTTCCTTTTCGTCTCTCATAATTTTCTTTGCTCTTCTTTTTTATAAAATTTTCTATCTGTTTTATTTATTTTCTTCTTCTTACCCCGTCGGTGGGGTTTACAATTGGTTGATTGTACCGTACCTCTTTTACCCTCTATTTTTCCTTCCATTTTTTTTGTTTTTCTTATTTTTTCACCTTTATTATTTGCTTTTCTTTTCTCATAATTTTCTTCATGATGCTCTTCCATTAAAAAAAAGTTTTCCATCTATTTTCTTTCTTTTCTTTTAATCACTCTGTCGGCGGGGTTTAGAATACGCTGACTGTATCCCAGTTTTGTCCTCATTTACATTTCCTTTTATTTGTTTTGTTTAAAAAAATTGTTTCTTCTTATTCATTTCCTTTTCATTTCTCATAATTTTCTTTGCTCTTTTAAAAAAAAAAAACTCTTTTCCTTTATTCTTTTACCCTGTCGGCGGGGTTTAGAATACGCTGACTGTATCCCACTTTTGTCCTCAGATGTTACATAATTATTGAATTCCTAATGCTTTTATAAGGTATTGTAGAAATCATAATAAGAAGGGTATACAACGTTATATAGATTTGGTACAGTGAAAACCCCAGTATATAACACATTTACATTTCCTTGTTTTTTTTTTTTTAAATTGTTCTCCTTATTCATTTCCTTTCCATTTCTCATAATTATCTTTGCTCTTTCTTTTTTTAAAATCTGTTTTCCTTTATTCTTTTACCCTGTCGGCGGGGTTTAGAATACGCTGACTGTACCCCTTTGTCCACCATTTCCTTTCCATTTTTCGTTTTTCTTTTTTTTCTCCTCTCTTATTTTCTTTTCTTATAATTTTCTTTGCTTTTCTTTGTTTAAAAAGTTTTCTATTTTTTCTTTTTTCTTCTTCTTTTCACCCTGTTGGTGGGGTTTAGAATATGCAGACTGTATCCACCTCGCTTTGCCCTTGATTTTTCTTCCCTTTTTATCGTTTTCCTTATTTCTTCTCCTTTTTTATTTCCTTTCCTTTTTGTCATATTTTTTTTTACTGTTCTTTAAAAAATGTATTCTATTTTTTTTCTTCTTCTTATCACTCTGTATCCCCCACCCCATGAAGTGATTTCACCCCCGCTTTTCCAGCAGTGCTCAGCGTGTCTTGTTCGACTCACTCGGATGGTCTGTGTGATAGGTGGCAAGTTGCCGTACAGTTGCTTTCTTTTGGGGTGCTTCCACAGTTTGTTTGTCGCTGAAGTCCTACAATGAGATAAGTTAGCAGCATATATATTCATTAGGTCTCACACTAAAAAATAAAGGCAAAAAGCAGGCGATATCCCGATATCTGAGGCCTCTCCGACCGTCTGTCTAGCCTAAGTAAGGGTCTAAGCGGAGTGTTGCATGTCATGTATAGCCTGGAGAAAGCAGCACGGAAAATTGGCCTCCATTTTTCTTTTTGTAAATGTGGTCACAATTATAAGTAAAAGTTAACTACATATCTTTTATCTCCAGCAACGACACAGAATGATTCCCCAAATGGTCATAAATAAACTGAAACATGTTTCATAGATACAATATGACAAAATAATGATATGCTTTCCCGCCGAAAAAAAATATCTGTTCTGACGATTCCGTCGATTTCCATAATTCAAACGCTGTTACTCGGCCATGCGTTTGTTATGTACATAAAACTAACGAGGTATTTAAGTAGACAACGCTGCCGTCCATCAATGACCTTGGACCCTTGGTTCAATACATTAGGTGTGCAGAATCTTTTTGATATATCGTCAGTTGTGCTGTATGCAAGCTGAAAAGGGAAAAAAAGTACGTTTAACAGGCACTACCACTCTGAATCAAAGTATACTCGGGAGTTGTGGCAATGAAGGGGTACTTCATATTACCTAAATATTCTGATCTCATCAACAGATGCAGTTAAGAGTTTAGAGTCCTACTCTAAGCCCGCAGACAGGGTGATCAGAACCCCGCCCACCCACCCCCCAAAAAATTGAAAACTATTAAAAAATGTTTGCCTGTTTATTAATTTTAACGGGATATCAACCCGTCTGGAGTTATGTCATGACTAACGGTTAGGAAGTGATACATATCGTGTATTTATATTTATACTTTTTAGTAATTGGTTTTAACAATGCGTTAGCATTATTGGGGATTATTTTGTATGGTATTGATTTGTTTCATGTCTATGGTATAATTTTATTTCTCTCAAAAAAGAGAGAATATCCTCTATGTTGACATTTTCAAACAGATCTTTCATATTGTTCGCTTTAAAATAACGGTTTCTGATGTGAGCAAGAAACCTGCATTCCATGAATAAGTGTTTAACTGTCAAATGTGTTTGACATGTTCCACATTGTGGTTGTTGTTCTTGTTTTACTGTCAAAAATAAATAAATACATGTTGAAACTTTAAAATGACGTAAACATCATCGAGAATAAACAATAAACGTTTCTATGATTTCTAAATATTTTAGAGACCTTACCTTTGGGATTACCCTCGTAAATGGTGTAAACATCATTGACAATAAACAATAAACGCTTCTGTGATTTCTAAATATTTTGGAGACCTTACTTTTGGGATTACCCTCGTAAATGGTGTAAACATCATTGACAATAAACAATAAACGTTTCTGTGATTTCTAAATATTTTTGAGACCTTACCTTTGGGATTACCCACGTAAATGGTACAACTATCATTGACAATAAACAATAAACGTTTCTGTGATTTCTAAATATTTTTGAGACCTTACCTTTGGGATTACCCACGTAAATGGTGTAAACATCATTGACAATAAACAATAAACGTTTCTGTGATTTCTAAATATTTTGGAGACCTTACCTTTGGGATTACCCTTGTAAAGGGTGTAAACATCATTGAAAATAAACAATAAACGTTTCTGTGATTTCTAAATATTTTGGAGACCTTACTTTTGGGATTACCCGCGTAAATGGTGTAAACATCATTAACAATAAACAATAAACGTTTCTGTGATTTCTAAATATTTTGGAGACCTTACCTTTGGGATTACGCTCATAAGTGATGTAAACATCATTGAAAATAAACAATAAACATTTACCTTTGGGATTAACCCCGTAAGTTAAAGTGACGATTCTTCCATGCCGTGGTTGTATCAGTACTACTGAACGGCTGCACCACTTGGTCCCTAACGAATAGGCTCTATGGGAATTGCACAAGAATGCTACGCGCGGTATTAAACAAACCGTAGAAGCAACACCCCAAAAGAAAGCAGCTGTACGGCTACTTGCTCCCTATCACACAAACCATCCGAGTAAGACGAACAATACATACTGGACACAGCTGGAGATTCAAGAATAAAATCATAAACGACGTTCTTCTGTGGAAACCTGTACGTGGGCACGTCAGTGTCAGCCAACCAGCAAGGACCTATTTCGATAATCTCTGCGTAGATTCTGGATGCTGCACAGATGTCCACTTCTACTTATAGACTCGCCGATAACCATGTGACCAACCTATTGGCCAACCACTGACAGCACTCTGCTGCTGATATTGTTATTTATACCGGCTGTTCTGGTCATACCTGTTGCAGATTTTGAGATATAAGGCGTGTGATAGAAGCCTACTCCTAAATATATTGACTACCACGTGACCTGGGGTAGATTTCTATTGTCCAATCACTGGCACTGCTGCTGCTGCTTCTGCTGTATTAATAGAGACCCCATTCTAAACTTATGTCATTGACACTTGGATTCTTTTGGACGTCGGACTTACAAAGAATACTCTAACACCGGATTCTTATTGGCTTGCTTACTTACTTATTACATCTGGAACTAAGGATGCCGACCAGATACTTAACAATACCTACGCATATTGCTTTGAACCTTCGTGGACGACGGAACATAGGATTATATCACTGGACCTTTGACACTACGTAGGATTCCATAACTCAGGACTTATTCACTTACCAAAGGATTCTATAGCCCAGGACTTACTTACTTGCTTTAAGTCCTTTACAACTGGCCAAGTATGGCGGTCAGAAACTTAACAGACCCCCCGGAGGTAATGACGGATAGTAATGGTTGGCGAGAGACTTTCATGGATATCCGTGCTGCCAGCTCGACATGATGATAAATATATCATCATCATCATCATCATCATCAAATCGTGTTTACAGCACGGATTCCCTTGACTCTCTCCCTCGTCATCCGTTTCAATCGGTCTTTACCCCTGGCAGGTCCTCGCCTCACATTTGGGTTGGTTTCATATCAACTATTTTTTGTTCGTCTTATTTGGATGGTTTGTCCAATAGGAGGTAAATGGTCATACAGCTGTTTTCTTTTTTTTTTTGGGGGGGGGGTTACATTCAGGATTTGTTCAAAACTGCACTTAACATTTTTTAGTAGTTTCCATGTAGCTTTTCATCCAAGCGTTTCGTTAGATTCCATATGGTGCAGCAATACATTAGTACTGACACTGCTATAGACTGGAAGAATTCTCGATTTATCTCATCAGAGAGATCAAAATTTCATATAATCGTTAATTTGTCTATATCAGTCAAAATAGGCGTATATTATTATAGAGGAAACTTGAGTACCAACTTTTATTTCACACTCTAATAGTTTTTGGCATTAAATAACCCACAGGGTTATTATACCATTAAACAAACCAAACCAAACTAAATGAAGTTAGTGAAAATCATTTATACCAATTTTAAGATATTAAGAGGTTGAAACATAAAAACTTTTATCAAAATGACTTGTTTTGGCATTAAATAAATCGAAAAGGGTTGATATGCCGTAAAACAAACCAAACCAAACCATATCGCTTTCTGTAGATGAGATATTGCTATAGCTTTGAAGAACTCTTACTTTAGCTTCCTCCTCTGTAAGGTGATCGTCAAAAGGTGACTTGTCATATCTGTGGGAGGATCTGGAATGAAAAGCCATTTGCGGACACCTGAAAGTATTTCACAGGTGGATTATCAAATAGTTACAAATTGCAATTAACACCTGTCACACCCGTGGGAAAGAATGCAAGTCGACGGGAGGACTTAAAAGATATTGTAAAATGCATAGAAATTGCATAACAACAGTTTCCCAAAAGATGTAATCTCATGTGTACAAAATCCATATCAGTTCAATGATATGGTTGGTTATTTTTTTACAAATATATATTATATATATATATATATATATATATAATATATATATATATATATATATGTGTGTGTGTGTGTGTGAAGATAGGATGGATGTAGTAGAATCCGACAGTAGGTTGGTAAAAGGATATATATATATATATATATATATATATATATATATATATATATATATATATATGAAGATAGGCTGGATGTAGTAGAATCCGACAGTAGGTTGGTAAAAGGATATATATATTATATATATATATATATATATAATATATATATATATATATATATATATGAAGATATGATGGATGTAGTAGAATCCGACAGTATGAGGTAGGTAAAAGGATAGTGAACAAGAAATGATAACTCAAAACAAAATCTAAGAGTTGAAACGTTTCGTCCGATTTATACGGACAACCTCAGTCAAAGATTTTTTTATTAAAAGCAAAATTACGTGCGAGTACATGTGATGTGGTAAGGGGGAGGGGGAGTTAGTAGCGGACTCACATGTACTCGCACGTAATTTTGCTTTCAATAAAAAATCTTTGACTGAGGTTGTCCGTATAAATCGGACGAAACGTTTCAACTCTTAGATTTGTTTTGAGTTATCATTTATTGTTCACTATCCTTTTACCTACCTCATATTATATATATATATATATATTATATATATATATTTGTCATCCACAGACACCGTGTTTTGACGTATCACGTCTCCTCAGTGTGGCTAGACTTAAGATGGAAACCCAAACAATTTTTCATTAGTCAGTGTTCTTAACCACTGGGCCATCAGGTTAAGGGTAGAATTTAACTGTTAAATACCTACATAGATATATATGTTACTACGGCTAGAGAGCTCATATTCGTTTTATTGGAGAGCCTTACCATATAAGCTTAATTCGCGGTCGGCAGTCAAATTATACCAGAGAGCTCAACCAACAATGGGTTGGGAGAACACACACACACACACACACACACACACACACACACACACACACACACACACACACACACACACACACACGAGACGGGTTAGCTCAGTCGGTAGAGCATTCGGCTAGAAACCACAAGGTTCCTAGTTCGATACCGGTCCTCGCCAACTCAGCGTATGAATAGCACGGGAATCTGTGCAGTAAAGTAAGGAGCTGATGGTAGGTGTGGCGCTTCACCTCAGACGCCAAAACAATTTCCTTGGTCCAGCGCTATTGAAAAGGGGATAGACACCCTCACTGACTGGCTGATACCGACTTTAGGCCGCCCCGACGACTTTACTTTTACTTTTTTTTATATATATATATATTCATTTGTGTTTTAATTCTTTACAGTGTTCAATATGAAAAATAAACCCATTATTATTATTATTATTATTATTATTATTATTATTTGGGAGTTTGTCACACCAGCCTAACCAGAGACAACAAGTTTCATCAGGTCTCCAGGACTCTTCTGAGTATTCAGTGTAATTTCAACAATGCTGTTGCCTGGATGGTCGCAATTCTTCCACTGATTTCCAGTTCCTCTTGTCCTTTTTCTAAGCTTTAGGGGGCCGTTCCAAGCGCATCAACTACAATTCTCTGTCAAGCAATATATACGCACACACACACACACACGCACACGCACACACACACACACATATATATATATATATGTGTGTGTGTGTGTGTGTGTGTGTGTGTATTTGTGCGTGTGTGTGATTATGATTCAACGTTACTGGTTAAACCTGCTTTGCCACAAAGGCATCGAGCACTTTTAAACTCCTTTCTTCCATGTTCTGCTATTATTATATTATTATCAATTGTTATCTTTAATACATATATATATATATATATATATATATATATATATATATATATATGAGGCCGATTTCCTAAATTCATTGTTATTTTTTGCAATTGCTTTTAACTTCTTATCGTCTACAAATCAATCATCGTTTTATAGAAAACCGGGAGAGCAGAGAGTCCTTAGATAAAATGCTATCAGTTGAATCTCAGCCAAAAGGCAGTCTGCATAGTCATCTACCCACCCACCCAATCACATCCGCAGGGGGCAGTCACGAGTTTAAAAATCCAAAGGAAAACAGCTTTTGGCTGAGAGAGTTGCTTTTCTTCCCCGCCAACATTGTTGGTGGGGGGGCTGTAAAGCCTGGAACTCCACTACAATTTTCCATGATAGGCAGACATGCACTGCTTGACGATTGACGCAACACAATCTTCCATATTACCCTTTCTCCCAAAACGATGAGCCAGTTTAAACTAAATTTAAGTAAATGAACATAGTCATTAAAGGAATGATTAACAACTACTAACTTAGTATGTTCAATCTATTCTAGAGAATTGGTTGGTTGGATTTTACGGCATGTCAACCCTTGTTGGTTTATTTTATGCCGAAGACTTTTGTTTTATTCGTTCTGAATGGTACTCAATTTTTTTAAAACTCAATTTTCTCTTTTAAACACATTTTTTTAAAAACTTATTTGTTTCTATTTAACCCATAGATGGGACCCTAACAGGTACTATCACTAGAGTGTGCCTAGGAGTAATCGTGATGAAGGGTACTCCACATTCCACAGAGCTCAAGAATAGAGTTTAACGTCATACATTAAGTCCCTCAGCCAGTGCCTTCTAGCATATATGATAGAAAGTTTCGGGTTTTCCAAGGACAATAAGACCCTAAAACACTGCCTTCTTCATATATTGTAAATAGGATTGGGGTTTTGCCATAAGGGCAATAGTGTTGTGTCAATCATATAGCTGCTAGGGCTTGACTTGACCAGCCGATTGATCGGTGGGTCCTCTCCGATCGACCGTCTGGCCTAAGTAAAAGCCAAAGTGGAGTGTTGCATATCATGAACAGTTCAGTCATTAGGGTTCCATCCTTAAGCATCACGGGTTGCCCTCCACGGCCAACAGGGTACCCCATTAGGGTGTCTTATCCATTTGAAAATGTGTATTCTTAAGCTCCAGCCGACAGAGCTACTGCATTACCAAATAAACAGGCTAACTTTTGGATTATCAACGGTAGAAGGTGTGCGAAAGATCACTACTTATATTTATATACTATTCCATACAGTAGAGGTGAATTAACCAATCAAAAACGCCCAAACATGTATTTAATTTACTAGTTAACGGCGTTTATAAATTGTCCTAAAATTATTTGCTCGATTGGCCAAGGAAAGACCAAAAGGATCAACTGACAAAGATTATATCTGATACATCTTTCTACTCCGAAGACAGATCAACTGACAAGGATTAAAACAGATACTACATCGTTCTACTTCAAGAAAGGATCAAACTTTATGCCACAAAGAATTTCCCCTGTAAAAATGCATTTAACTAGAGGCATAAAATGGCAACTTGAATCGTAATGTTACATGATCTGTGGGTAGCCTATGAATTATGTCTGTAAGTGTAGTTAGATTTTGAATTAGAATTCGTTGAAATTCGTTGAGGGGGTTATATGATTGATAGGTAAAGTCCTTTACTTGAACCTTCCCCCGACTTCCGCTAATGGGAAGGCGTGAGAGCGGAAGTTAAGTTTAGTTAGGTTTTTTTTCCGTTAGCTGAAAGGAGCAGACGTAGTGGTCCTTTGCTCCTAAGACGTCAAATTCTCACCACGCGGTTGAAAACCCTCTTGGGCTTTGGTTTTTTTTAATAAAGAATAAAGAAAAACAAACAAGTCTTGCTTATTTATTAAAAACGAAATGAGCAGACGACCGAGTCCAGCAGAGGAAGGGATAAGCCAAGAAGAAGAAGGTGGGCGCCGACGAAGCAGAACCAGAAAGAAACCATCTCCTCTTCCCTCTCCTCCGTCCAACATTTATAAACCCGATATGTAAAGGGGTATATAACAGTAACACTAACCTTTCAATTATGTAACACTGGGGCCCTATACTAACAACCTTGTGTCAAACTAGTTTGATATCAAGGAATGGGCGACATAGAAAAGACGATGACACAGTATATTAATTCTGAATTAAAATTCGTTGAAATTCAAAATCGAAGGGGGTTATATTATTGATGGGTAAAAGCAAAACAAGGAAGAGCCCATCACAGCCTTGTGCCAGACTAGTTAGATATCGAGGAATGGGCGACAGAGAAGAGACGATGACACAATATATTAATTCTGTCCTGCGGCAAAAAAAGACGATCGAATTTTGCCAAATTTGTACGGCGTGAATCATCCGCTTGAGAAACGGGTAGGAAACTGAGCATTTCTTTTTTTTTTTTTCATTGGGTTATTTTTATTTTTATTTTCTTAATCGAAGTGTGTTTAATTTTAGGAAGTGGCCCGAAGCCACAAATTTGGTTAGTTGTTACAAGTTTAATGTGGCAGGCCGGTTTACTAAAATTTATGCTTCGTAATGGATCGATATCAATAATCTCTTAAAACGCCCGGGAAAGAGAAACATTTACACTTTAGGTGGTTCCATATCGAATAATTATTATTCATTCATTTACGTATGCGTGTTAAATACACAAAAGAAAGGAAGGGTTGTGTATGTGTGTGCGTGAGATAGAGAGAGAGAGAGAGACAGACAGACAGACAGACAGAGAGTGTGTGTGATACACACACACACACACACACACACAGAGAGAGAGAGAGAGAGAGAGAGAGAGAGTGCGTGTGTGTGTTGAGACTGACAGAGAGACAAACAGAGACAGACAGAGACAGAGACAGAAAGAAGAGAGAGAGAAGAGAGAGAGAGGAGAGAGGAGAGAGAGAGAGAAGAGAGAGGAGAGAGAGAGAGAGAGGAGGAGGGGGGGAGAGAGAAGAGAGGAGAGAGAAGGACTGAGAGAAAGAGACAGACAGAGACAGACAGGAACAGAAGAAGAGGAGAGAGAGAGAGAGAGAGAGAGAGAGAGAGAGAGAGAGAGAAGCGTGTGTGTGTGTGTGTGTGTGTGTGTGTGAAAGAGAGAAAGAGATAGAGACAGAGACTGACTGAGAGTGGAACAGAGGGTGAAAAAGAGAAAAGAGAAAGAGAGAGAGAGAGAGAGAGAGAGAGAGAGAGAGGAGAGAGAGAGAGAGAGAGAGAGAAGAAATAAGAGTAAAAAAGACAGAGCGAGAAAGAAAGTGTGTATGTATGTGAGACACGCACACACACACAGAGAGAGAGAGAGAGAGAGAGAGAGAGAGAGAGAGAGAAGAGAGAGAGAGAGAGAGAGAGTGGGAAATTAACTGGAAAAATGGAAGGGACGATGATAATATATGGGGGTAAAAAGGTAATCCAGTCTATTTGTAATGAAAGACACGAACTATATATATATATATATATATATATATATGAGGGAATATTAATCAATAGATTTGGAGTTATTTACTCAGCATTGCTTAATTTGGCACAAAGCCAATGTGATGTAGGAGGAGGTGAAGGGTAGAACCAGTGAGAATCGAACTCGCCACTTTATCGAGTGGGTCTCCTCAAGTTTGCCAATCGTCACGCTATAATCGCCTTGTTTGATGTATTTATAGGTATTTATCGAAATGCGTATGAATAGACACACACACACACACACACACACACACACATATATATATATATATATATATACCGTAATACAAATATATACTCACAGAAAAACACACTCCCAGACAAAGTCACAGAGTCATAACACAAGCACCCAAACAGTCACATACAAAGACGTACACAGATATGTACACACACATACACATATACGCGCAAACACGGTCACGGATATGTACACCCATACATACGAACAGGCACTCACACGTAATACACACATACTCTCACTCCCACAGACACAGCCACACACAGCACAATCCCCCAATCACACACACACACACACACACACACACGCTTACACACACACACACACACATATATATATATATTTTTTTTTTTATTATTAATTCCAACTTTTGACTAGCAGCGTTCTGTTTTTGCTAACGGTCATTTTTTTCCCGTCTTATTTTTGTTGATGACCGATCCACGTGCGGTCGATGCATGATATTGCGAGGGTCCTCACATCAGTGAGGTAGGGCCGGTGTTGCTTTTTAAACCCGTCGAGAGGAAGGCCCCGAAACGGTTTGCACATTCTCTCCTGATGAGCCCATACATTTGTAAACATCCTTTGTTTTTTCAATATATCATATTCACACTGGCGGATTAATTTCCATTTTATTTTCACACACACATATATATATATATATATTCATCAAAATTCATCAAAAGTTTTTACAACATTTGCATTTTAGTAGCATTAGTAGTTAATGCCAAAGTTCTCAATATATTTCGTCAAATCTCAGTCGGTAGAGCGTTCGGCTATGAAACCACGAGGTTCCTAGTTCGATACCGGCCCCCGCCAACTCAGCGTACGATTAGCACAGGGATCTGTGCGGTAAAGTAAGGAGCTGATGGTAGGTGTGGCGCTCCACCTCAGATGCAAAAACAATCTCCTTCGTCTAGCGCTACTGAAAAGGGGATAGACTCCCTCGCTGATTGGCTGATACCGACGTTAGGCCACCCCGACGACTTTACTTTTACTTATCTATTGTTGTAGTAAAAAGTTTTTCTCTCTGCCACGATTTCGGCGTTCAAGGTACACCTTCCTCAGGAAAACTAAACAATTATAGGTAGTTAATTTTATATATACTTGTCTGGTTTAGAATTATTTTTATTTAATTAATTAAAAGACAGAGAGAAATCTCTGTCTTTTAATTAGTATGAATTTTATTTTATTTTATTTTTAATCTAAACTGTTTCCCTCTGAAATTAAAGATTAGTTTTCCATATGCTTATCAGGCAAAAGTAAGTTGTAATTCTGTCATCTATCTTCAACTCGCAACCCTTTTTCCTTTATTCATTTTGTTTATATCTCATTTATGTATACTACTGGGGTTAAAGCCTTCTGGTAAATCTATTTAGATATTGTTGTCGTCTTTAGAATAAAGAGGCGGGTATTAAACTTGAAACAGTTTAGAAGGTCGTCGAACTCGCCATTCTTTTGTATGGATCGGAGTCCTGGGCAACCCTATCGATCATACATAAACACAGCTTGACACCATTCACAAAACGTGTCTTCGCTCAATTGGGGGATAAGCATCGCAAGACATAGTCTCAAACTGTGATTATCTTTGCTCAGTGTAAAATTGCTTACGATCAAGTCACATTGAAATCACCGGTCCCCGTTTGATCACCGGAGTTAAGCAACCATGAGCCTGTTCAATATTTAGATGGGGTATCCATTTAAGCAACATAAGATATTGCAAGAAACCTGATATCAAAATGACTTGATTCGGCATTAAATGACCCCAAAAAAGGGTTGATATGCCATAAAACAAAACAACCAACCGACCTGAGTCCTTTATTTATCAAAATGACTTGATTCAGCATTAAATGACCCAAAATGGGTTGATATGCCATAAAACAAAACAACCAACCAACCTGAATCCTTTGTTTATCAAAATGACTTGATGCGACAGTAAATGACCCCAAAAGGGTTGATATGCCATAAAATAAAACAACCAACCAATCCGAGTCCTTTGTTTATCAAAGTGACTTGATTCGGCATTAAATGACCCAAAAAGGGTTGATATGCCATAAAACAAAACAACCAACCAACCTGAATCCTTTGTTTATCAAAATGACTTGATGCGACAGTAAATGACCCCAAAAGGGTTGATATGCTATAAAATAAAACAACCAACCAATCCGAGTCCTTTGTTTATCAAAATGACTTGATTCGGCATTAGATAGGTCTAAAAACTGCCTTTTGCTGGAGGTACTTATTAACGGAAGTTTGTGCTGATACTTTTTAAAAAGAAAAATACTGTAATTAGTGGACCAGGCATAACTGTAGAGACTGATGAAAAAAAAAAAGGATTTCGGGTAAACTGGAATGGCTCATACGCATAGCAGGCCTCCGTACACACACGCGCGCACACACACACACACACACACACACACACACACACACACATATATATATATATATATATATATATATTATTGATAGGACAGAATGGAAATAAGATGAGGAAATTAATCCGACAATATGTGAAGAAAATGTTTTCAAAAATATAACCGACACAGGATGTTATGATCAAAGGAAAAATGTTATATGTCTATACTTAAGTATTTCGGTTTATGATAAACCATCATCAGGACAATGCAAAAGAAATTTTGTAAGGGAGAAAAATGAAAAATGTTAAGTGTATGGTGAATGTGTAAATATGACATATTCACACATTCACCATACACTTAACATTTTACATTTTTCCTTTGATCATAACATCCCGTGTCTGTTATATTTTTGAAAACATTTTCTTCACACACACACACACACACACACACACACATATATATATATATATATATATATATATATATATATATATATATATATATACATTCACATATGTATATGTGTGTGTGTGTGTGTGTTTGTTTGTGTTTACGAAGACCTGGTATGTGTATAAGTCATTCCAGTTTATCCGAATTCCTCTTTTAATCATACCTTATTAGTATAAAGCAAATATTAATAAAAATACTGACATAGTGCTACTTTTATTGACCTGATGCTTGGCTAGTATTTTCAAACCACTAAAAACATTTCTACTTTTTGTTTGCATTGGGAGATGTCAAGCAGACGACATAACCAATAGCTTTATGCACTTGTCTTTTTTGTATTTTGTATTTTTTTTTGGGGGGGGGGGTTAAAGATTTACCTGAATTTCGTGAAACAAATGAAGCTTGAAATTTATTTCAATTAATTTTTTTCCATCCGCAATCAATGAGAGCTGAAACACTGAAGAAAGAAATGGCAAAAATTGCCATAAAAATCTTTCATTTAAAAACCGTTCAACGTAGCCTCGTTTTGGTGGAGGAATAATCTATTCCGAGATCAACATTTATTCTTTACCCGCCAACATTTTAGTCAGTGGTCACCGAGGTCAACTTTATATTCCTTCTTTAACCGGCCATCACTAAAACTGGTTAAGTCTCTCGGCCCGCGCATGCGCAGTTCCAGTTTACACGAAACGCCCTTTCAATCAAGCCGGATTATCTCCCTTAATCCGTAAAGTACATCGAATTTTCCCTGCTAATAGGAACATATTAGAGCAGTAAGATGGCTGATGGAAACGAACTCGCCAAACGTCCGGGTCCAATTGAATTGACCTCCAACGATTTCTTGTCGGCCTGTCTTCACAGAGCCGCCATCTTGACAAGGCAATGTCGAAACAAATATTAGCATGAATGTTTTCGCTTCAGTGAAGTTTGTGCGGTTAGAGCTTTTCAGTGAATTAAATTCAACAAGTGACATGCTTGTTTATCGGCGAATAACCGGTGTACGTACGAGACATTGTTTGCCACTGAATTTTATCTCGGTGCAAGATCCGGAAAGAGACTATTTCCGCATGACACCGCATGTGCATACAATTCTAGGTTGGTGATTGATTCATTGATTTTAACAGCATAGCAATCCATCTGGGGTTATTTTATGCATAGGGAATTGCATACATAATACGTTTATATTTATATCTTTTGTATATGATTGATTAATTGATTTTAACGGCATGTGAACTCGTCTAGGATTATTTAATGCCTAGGGGTTAGGGAATTGTGTTAAATGTACATTTATATTTATTTTTTGTGTAGTTGTTTTTTTTAAAGTAATGTCAAGTATTCCTATCTAATATAGATAATTTGGACACAGTTGTATAGTTTCAAGTATATATATGATCTATTTTCGTGTATTATGTTTTTTGCGAACGATATGTCAAGGTTGAAAAATCCAGGTCTTAGGTTTATCGTTTCGATGTGTGCTATGATTGCTGATTCGCATAGATGTCGCAGGTTTTTCTTGTGTATGGGTTTGATCAGAGTATAGTTGGTGAAATTAAATGTATGGTTGTGGTCTGCAGTGAGTATGAATAATGCATTTAGATTATCATTTGTTTTTATCGATCTCTTATGCTCATAGACGAGTTGGTTGAGACTACGTTGGGTTTCACACACACACACACACACACACACACACACACATATATATATATATATATATATATTCGAAATTATCGTTATGCTTCTCGTGACGCACGTCAGAATGATAGACGTGCAAAAATAATGACGTCATTATTTGAATAATATGTTCAAAAGTTCTACGACGCCTTGTTTGATCAACAGCCAAACTATTCAAAATGATTTCCAAGGTTGGATCATTACTGTGCTCGGATACACAGAAACCAACTGAGGAAGGCAGAAACGTTATGATTTTACATACCACAATAAAGATGAGGACAACAGTCCGAAAAATCAAAATTATATTCCTATATAATACAAATGGTTTTATGGTTTTAAGCAATTATTTCTATCTAATAATAGTAATTTATTTACACACAGTTATATGATTTCAAGTAACTAATAATAATAATCCTTAGTAGATAATTGTAGCTTCAAGTAACTATTCTTAATACAAATAATTTGCACACAGTTATATGGTTTCAAGTAACTAATAATAATATTCTTAATATTCTCAATACAAATAATTTACAGTTATTTGGCATCAACCGATTTCTATTGAATATGAATAACTTTTAAGAGATCTATTTGACCATATATGGGACCCTAACATGTACTACCGCTCCATCTGGGAGTAATCGCAATGAAGGTGTACTCCACAGAAATGGAGCCTCACCACTAGATGCAGTTTAGTATCATACTCACAATATCACTCTTTGGTTATTGATTTTTATTGATATCCAATTAGTCAGTCCTGTTCCTGGATATTAGCTTAACACGAGTGTAAAGTTTCATCATGATCGGATCAATGGTGTAGGCGCCAACTGGTTATACATAGACAGACAGAAATTGCTATTTATCAAGTAGATGTGTGTATATGGGTTTTACGTGGGCATGAATTACACTATTGATTTTTATTGAAATTCAATTTATCTATCATGTTTCTGGATATTAGCTTTACATGTGTTTAAATTTTCTTCCGGATCAGATCAATGGTGTAGGCGCCAACTGGTTATGAACAGACAGACAGAAAGCGTCATTTATGTTGTAGATATACAAGGTGTGTCATAAAAATATCGGGATTGAAGCTGTATTTACCAAGAGAGAAATGAACAATGAATGGAAAGGTAATTTTTTTTCAGAATACATGGTGTGTCATAAAAGTGACGAGTCTGAAGCTGTATTTACAAAGATAGACAAGGACAATGAATGGAGCGTTCATTTTTTCAGAATACAAGGTGTGTCAAAAAGTACAAAAATCTCGATATTTTTTTCATACACCTTGTACGTGTACAGGTTTGTGTCGTTTTTTTCATGAATCCAATAAACTAATCCTGTTCCTGGATAGTAGCTTAACATGAGTGTAAAGTTTCATCATGATCGGATCAATGGTGTAGGCGCCAACTGATTATGCATAGACAGACAGAAATTGCTATTTATCAAGTAGATGTGCGTGTATGGGTTTTGCGTGGGCATGGGTTACACTATTGATTTTTATTGAAATTCAATCAGCCAGTCCTATTCCTGGATATTAGCTTTACATGTGTTTAAATTTTCATCCGGATCAGATCCCTGGTGTTGACGCCAACTGGTTATGAACAGACAGAAATCGTCCTTTATGTAGTAGATATATGTATACGGGTTTGTGTCATTTTTATTGAAATACAATAAACTAATCCTGTTCCTAGATATTAGCTTAACACCAGTGTAAAGTTTCATCATGATCGGATCAATGGTGTAGGCGCCAACTGGTTATGCATAGACAGAAAGAAATTGCTATTTATCAAGTAGATGTGTGTATAGGGTTTTGCGTGGGCCTGCAATGGTCTGGGTGTATTTATAGTAAAGACAAATGAGTTTTTTTTATCAATAAAACAAGTCAATGTCTGGAACTGAACATAACAAATTCAAATAATCTACTTCTATTAACACGTAAAGGAATAACAAATATTTAAAACTAAATCTGAGTTCCTATTGAATAAATTTTTATACTTTTTATTTTAAACATATTTGATCTTACTTTTTTTTAAAGATTTTTATTTATAGTATTTTGAAAGATCTCATTCATTCATTCGTTCATTCATTCATTCATTCATTCATTCATAAAAGAACAAAAACAAATTCGTTTGAATAAGAATTAAAAGAAAGTTCTAAACCAGTTCAATTAACTGGCCAGTTCCCAACCCTTTGCCGAGCAAAAGTGGATGAATGGGAAAGGCTCTCAGTAAATAAAATAAAAGTACATTTTTGATCTTTGCACCGAGGGGAGAGAGAGAGAGAGAGAGAGAGAGAGAGAGAGAGAGAGAGAGAGAGATGAGTTGTTCCTGGGATGATTCAATTGAATTACGAACGCAGAAAAAGAAAAAAAAAGAAAACAGCAAGGATATATATATATATATATATATATATATATGTGAGGGTTGATTGTTAAATAAATTTGGTTTGGTTTGTTTTACGACATATCAACCTCGGTGGGTTATTTAATGCCGACAAAGTTGTGAAATAAATTCATTCATAATACAATTTTCTTTATTAACTCATGTTTTTCTATTCAACCCATAGATGGGACCTTAACAGGTACTACCACTCAGGGTCAGAGCGGACCAGCAATGGTGATGAAGGGATGCTCCACATTCCCCAAACCTCCAAAACTGGAACCTCACCATCAGATAGAGTTTAACGTCATTCCCAGGACATGTAGACCCTCAGTCACCGTCTTCTAGCACCCATATGATAAAAAAGGGTTGGGGCTTGCCATAAGGGCAATAGGGTTGGGAAAATCTTATAGGTGCTAGGGCTTGACGTGACCAGCCGATTGATCAGAGGAGGCCTCTCCGACCGCCCGTCTAGCCCAAGATAGGGCCAAAGCGGAGTATTGCAAGTCATGGATTGCTCAACCACCTAGGTTTTATCCTTAAGCTGTTAAATAAGGTCTCCAGTTCCATAAAATATGTTTAAGACAGGATAGAATAATGAAATTGATATCGTATTATAATGGAGATTGTGTGTGTGTCTGTAACAGAAATTATATCCCTAACCAAGACACAATTCCCTTAGTTATTTACGTCACGCTCTCCATGATTTTTTTTTTATTCAAACCTCAATTATTGTTTCGCTTATATTTTCATAATTCTTGTTTCATTTTGAAAATATTTCCATCACTGTTTATATAAGATATTATTTATCCTTATGTCCTGATTAAAAAAAGCCCAAACGTTTTAACGTCAACTTCACCATCTAAAATAATTTTATCATATTGTAATACTTTGTTTATTCTTTTTACTGTCGGATAGATTTCCATATTTTACCAACCACACACACACACACACACACACACACACACACACATATATATATATATATACACATATATATATATATATATATATATATAGCTGGTAAACTATGGAAATGAATCCGACAGTATGTAAAAATAGGAAAAAAATAAAGTATTTCAAAAGTATAGATTTATTTAAATATTCGTGTAGTTATATATATATATATATATATATATATATATATATATATATATATACACACATACACACACATATTATATATATATATATATATATATATATATATATATGCACTCACACACATACACACACACATATATATATATATATATATATATATATATATATATATATATATATATATATATATAATTATATATATAATTTTCCCTATCCAATAATTATACGCATATATGTATGCATTTAATCTGGGTAGTCAAAAGCAATTTTCCGCTTTCTGTAATCAATATTTGAATATAAAATAATCTATTGTTCTTTTTAGGAGCAAGAAGAAGAAGAAGAAGAAGAAGAAGAAGAAGAAGAAGAAGAAGAAAAAAAAAAAGCGTAAATAATAAAAAACGATACCCCTTTTTTATGTACTGTGTAACATTGCGCAATAAATTCAATCCTGATTTATGCTTTAGCACAAACGTGACTATTTTTCTGCATTGCAAGGTGCAGCTATAGAACAATAAATGATAATTATACTGTCGTGTATTGAGTAGCATTTCACTAACAAAAGATAATTGCTCTCTAATATACGATGCTGCGGTAGTAGAATAAATAATTCGACTGTAATACACACAGCGACAGAACTTTAGCATTGGAGAAAGAAGAACATAAAAGAAATATTAAAAAGAAGATAATGATAGTTCTATTGTTGGGTATGTATGGTTTCGAATGAAATGTGATAGTAGGAGAAATAAGGAAGACAGTATAGAAAATCAGGCTGACATATTGCGCTACAGGAATAGCGTTATAAGACCCCAACTCCTTTTATTATATATGTGCTAGAAGGCAGCGACTAAGGGGTGACATTCCCCAAACCTCCAAAACTGGAACCTCATCATCCTAGGTATGACGTTAAACTGCATCTAATGGTAAAGTTCCAATTTGAAGCTTTGAGGAATGTGGAGTACACCTTCATTTCCATTACTCCGTGCTGCACTTGAACAGGAATGGTACTACCTATTAGGGTCCCATCTATGGGTTGAATAAAAAAATGAGTTTAAAACCATTGATTTTTAAAAAATTGAGTTAAAATTTAAAAAATTGAATACCCATCAAGAATGAATAAAACAAAACGTCTTTGGCATAAATAACCCAACAAGGGTTGACATGCCGTAAAATCCAACCAACTAACCAACCAACAAACAAACAGAATAGATAAAAAAAAGTTCCAATTTGAAGCTTTGAGGAATGTGGAGTACACCTTCATTTCCATTACTCCGTGCTGCACATTGAACAGGAATGGTACTACCTATTAGGGTCCCATCTATGGGTTGAATAAAAAATGAGTTTAAAACCATTGATTTTTAAAAAATTGAGTTAAAATAAAAAAATGAATACCCATCAAGAATGAATAAAACAAAACGTCTTTGGCATAAAATAACCCAACAACATGCCGTAAAATTCAACCAACCAACCAACCAACTAACCAACTAACCAACCAACAAACAAACAGAATAGATAAAAAATAAGTTTTAAAAAATGTGCGTTGAAAAGATGATATACAAACTGAATACCCAGCAAAAATGAATAAAAAAAGTTTTCGGTATAAAATAACCCAACAATGGTTAACTAGTAAAACTCAACCAACCAACCAACCAACCAGTCAATACATGATCTCTGTTACTAAACAAGTCACTGGTGGCTTCAAAAATATATATTCTTTTGACTGGAATATTTGTTTAGGGTGGTTACCAACCCGGTAGCTGAGCCAGAGAGTCCAATCGTTTTGTTATCAGTTCTTAGCCGTCTACTTAAGTCATAGCTGTCAGCGTTTGGGTGTTGGCTCGTGATAGCAAATAATCGTGAGTCATGAAGCTCTCGCGAGAATTTGAGCGAGATCATGAATGTCATGGCCGCCGGGAGTGAGACAGCAATATCGATGACTTTTCTTGCTGTGTTCTGTCACAAGAGTTACGACATTAGATTCTTTTAACCTAAAATGGCCACAATCTCGACAACTGAAGAACAAACAAGAATTATATTAAATCAAGCGAAAATTGTTTCCGTTTCTAAAATTGATTCGGTACAGACAAACGGGGGATTTAAAGAGGAAATAAAAAGAAATGGCCGAAGAGAAAGAAAGCAAAAATGAAAGATGGAGGACAACAGTTTGTTTTGATCTGTCTTACGGCATATCAACCTCAGTGGGTCATTTAATGCCGACCAAGTTTTGGATTCATAACGAAAGCACTTTTTTTCTTATAAATCTTCTCTTCTTCTTCTTCTTCTTCTTATTATTATTATTATTATTATTATTATTATTATTATTATTTTTACTCCTTTTGAGTTTTCACATCAGCATTAGCTGATGGTCTTTCACTGGAGTTTAAGTGACAGCAAGTCTCCTCAGATCTCCAGGACTCTTCTGAGTATTCTGGCAGATTGCAGCAGTGCAGTATTCTGAATGGTTTCAATCCTGTCTCTGATTTCCAAACTTTCCAGACCCTTTTCCAATCCTTTTGGGACTGTTCCAAGTGCACCAACTACAATTGGTATCACTTTCACTTTCATATTCCATAACTTTTCAGTTCTCTGCCAAGGTCCATATATTTGTCCATTTTTTCATTTTCCTTTAGCTTTACCCTGTGATCTGCTGACACTGCAAAATCCACCAGTTGACATCTTTTTTGTTAATCAACACTAGGTCTGGTCTTCTTGCTGGGATAAGGTGATCCGTTTTTATTTCAAAGTCCCAGAGAATTATTATTATTATTATTATTATTATTATTATTATTATTATCTTTTAGCTAAAGCTGGTATGGTAAATATTCTCTAGTGTCATTTTATTTTCGTCTTTTAGAGAAACAGAAACATGACACTTTTTTTAAGCATACGAAACGTCCGGAAATGGACAGAAGATATCTATTATTTTACTTTAACTTAAAAAAAATACATTGAAAATGGAGGACAAGAGTTTGGTTTGGTTTGGTTTAAGGCATATCAACTTCGGTGGGTCATTTAATGCCGATTAAGTTTTGGATTCATAGCGATAGTTTGGTAGAAAATAAATGTATATATGTATATTCACCAACCCCTTCGCATAAGCAGGATGTGATACAAGTTCAGTTTCTTAAGCGGAGTTTAACATTTGAATTCAGAGTTTTTCTTTCTCCTAGACTGGTTACCAAGACATGGTTAAAAAGTCCAGTCTGTGCCGCTACTTACCCATAACTGGAGGGAGAATTAGATTCATACCTTTCCCAAGGGTATTACGGCCATATGAAATGCAAACAGCTTCGTCTAGGAATTGAACTCGGCCTACGACTCTAACCATAGCACCACGCGACTCCACATGTATATATATATTTACCAACCCCTCCGCACGAGCAGGATGTGACACAAGGTAAATTTCTTAAGCGGACCGGTTGCCTAACCAAGGTTAAAGAGTCCAGTCTGTCCTACTATTTATCCATAGCTGGAGGGAGAGTAGGATTCATACCTTTCCCAAGGGTATTAGCACTAAGTGGAATGCAATTACCAGATCCAGGATTTGAACTCGAGGCGACAAGGCCATTTCCCTTGACTTTAACCATTACACCACGCGCGTCCACATCTATATATGTATAGATTTTAACTATTGTTCAATTACTCATATTTTTTAGTTCAATCCCACATCTTTTAGGAAATTCTAAATTTAAAATCCTGGATAGTCTTATTTTCGTGCAAAGTTTTTTCAAATTATTTGCCTGGTAGTATTTTGTTCGCACTAGACCAAAGTCTACACACTCTAGCAGTATGTTTTCCTGTAAATCTCTCTTGGCATGTAGTGCATATTGGGGATTCTGCGCCCTTTAGTAAAAGATGATGGGTGATGTAGGTGTGGCCTAGCTATAAGTAAAGAGCGATGGAGAGAGAAAATTGAGAAAAAGTCAGAAGTACAAGGAGTGTGTATGTCTGTGTGTGTGAGAGAGACAGACAGACAGACAGGCAGGAATAATTAGGTGAGTAAAGAGAAATCGATAAAAATATAAAGAGAGTAAGGAGAGTATTATTTACCCTCACTCCGCATGTGACACGTTCAACTGTTAAAGGTTTGGATTCAGCGTTTTCCTTCTCCTAGACAGGTTGCCATACCAGAGCCCAGTCTGTCCTATAAGTGAAGGGAGAATAGTTGATATATATTTCGCAAGCATATAAGCGCTATGTGAAAGGCAACCAGCCTCGTCCGTGATTTGAACTCTGGTCACCGTTTCTATTTCCAGCAATGATAACTGATACATATACAATATATATATATATATATATAGTTATGTTTTTACATACAGATAAAATACGGAAGACTGAAATGATAATGCAAGACCAGGCTGTTGAAAAATTACAAAGGTTTTATTTAACACAGGGTAGAGAATGCTTCTACCCTAAAAGTGACTTAACTAGCCCAACCGTGCTGAGCACGTGGTCAGCTGCGTCCACACAGACCAAAATCCCAGTCCAAAAGTAACACGGCGGAAACCTCACATCCGGGTTCCCGTCTGGCCCCTACTGATCAAAGGGGAGCAACTCTATTTTGTTAGGTCTTCCTCTCTCTCTCACACACACACACACACATATATATATATATATATCACTTATATTGAGTACTCTTTATTCATAAATATAGCAAACTATATTGTTTGTATATATCTCAAATAAAAGACAACTAGCTAACACAGGTGTGAAAAACTCGCAAGTAGGGGAAATATTACTGCTACTACTACTACTACTACTACTACAAATAATAATAATAATAATAATATAATAATAGAATTAGAAGAAGAAGAAGAAGAAGAAGAAGAAGAAGAAGAAGAAGAAGAAGGTAGTATGAAAATAATATGAATACAATAGAAAGAAAAAAAAGAAAGAAGGAAGAAGAGGTGGATGAACAAAGAAGAAAGGAAAGAAATTACCAGTGAATAAAAGATTTAAAAAAAGAAAAAGAAGAAGATTTCAAAGGAAATTTATCAAGGGAAAATTATCAATAATTTTTAAAAGCTTTTCGACTTCCGAACAAATTGAAGTTAATCTCTTGAGTGAGTCGTTTAAATTTCTGACAAAGAGACAGATTCTCAGTTCACCCCACTTCCACCATGACCCACTCCTCCTCCTCCTTCTTTCGGTTGAATCGAGAGCGAGCACTGATCAACTGACTATTCGAGGATGACGTTATATGTACTACAATTAGGAAGAATCATCTTTGCTATTTTGTAGATCATTCTATATTGATCAGAAGGGTGATTACCATAGAAGATTGAGGAGCGCTTATTGCCATAGGAAGAGTTCCTTGGCGTCAAGACGTAGTGTAATGGTTAGCAAGCCAGTCTCGCAGATCTCTTGGTGAAGTTGCGATTTTGGAGCTCTAAGGAGTGTGGAGTACCCCTTTATCGCCATTACAACCAGTAATGTTGGATTTTACGGCATGCCAACACTTGTTGGGTTATTTTATGCCTGGTGCGTTTTGTTTTATGCATTCTTGATGGGTATTCAATTTTTTAAAGCTCATTTTTCTATTCAACCCATAGATGGGATCCTAACAGGTACTACCACTCCGGGTCAGAGTGGACCTGGGAGTGCATTACCACATGGTAGTATGTGTGAGTGAATAGAGAAGTTTAAAAGTGCCCGGTCAAGTGTGAAGCACAAAGGAGGAGCAGGACGCCCGTTAACCTCTGCCACTGATGAGAAGATTTAGTAAGTTCGAGAGATGGTATTGGCGCACCAGTGAGTTATGACCGATAAGGTAACTTGTTCTCTGTAGATTAGTTATGTTCTGCCAATCAAATAATCCATTTGTTCTTAATAATCGTATAGGCGAGAAACTGCGCCCTTGACTCCATGTCCAGGCTACCCAAACTGAGATATAAATGCCCTATCCACCATATTGAACATTGTTTACTTATAAATATAGCACGCATATCATTATCAATACTAAAATATACTAGCAGGACCTGTGGATATACCACAGTTTGAGAATTTATTTATTTCAACGTTTGATATGTTTATTTAAGAGCTATTGCAAATAGTTTAATATGTAAAAAGTATAATAATCTTGATTTAACTCTCTTTCTTAAAAGGGTGTGTGTGTAAAATATTTACATTGATTTGCCGATAAAAATTTGGTGGGGGTGGGGGCGTTTAAAATATCTATATTGATTTACCGAGAAAAAAGTGACAAAAACACAACTCGGAAAATATCGAAGTTCGGGGGGAAAATTCGCCAGACGCTGGTTCGCTAAAACACAGCGTAGATTAAGGCATGAGACCTGGACGATATAAGATCAAAATTGCAAAAATACATTCCGTAATCCTCAATTTTAATATTACAAATAAAACAAACGTAACTTTTTAAAAATTTAATTCATTTTAATTCTACATTCGGTATTAAAGCGACGCAAGACCATTTGGAATGTTTCATTTTAAAAATTGGGTGAAATAAAATGTGACAAATAAGAAATTCGCGATTAAGCGACAACAGATAATCTGGATATACATTTTTTGCATTGTATCTTGAACAATTTGGACGGTCTCATTTTTAACCAGACAGAAGATTTAGGAACACGGGCATTAATATATAAATATGTAAAGTCGGTTGGAGAAGGGTAAGACTCCCATCTCAATGGAACCACTTGTTGGTCGTGGGTGGCGATCCGTGATGCTTAAAGACGGAATCTTGGTGGCTGAGCAGTCCATGTCATGTAACACTATTTTGGCCATGAGATAAGCAGTGACGTAGTTTTTGTTACAAACAAAAACCAGGAGCGAATCTCAGTTATTAATAGATTTCGTCATTGTCTAAAAATAACTATAATGGTTAAATTGGTTACCTATATTAGGAATGACCCACCTATAGAGGTACCTGGTACTTTTTACAATATCACAATTTTTCCTCAAGGGTACTCCCCTTTTTAACATACATGTCAGGTACCTAAACGGGCTCCGACCCGGCTTTGTATAGTCTGTGGTTAGAGAATTCATAGATGCGATAAATGGTCGCCGAATGAAATATTTGGAGAAAAAAAATGTTAATTTGGAATAAGCTTAACAATAACCAACTACACTCAGCCTGCAAGATATACATTTTTCCTCCCTCCAATATATATATATTTTCATACTAGTGTGTGTAAATGTATATTACTGAACAGATCTTGTTGAGTACCATGGAATATTCCTTTAAGATTTTAATTGCTTCTTCAAATCCTCGTGTAATTTTCTTAAATCGGGGTCCAAGTTGCAGAGAAAGGGTCTCAGTTTACCTTAGCGCTTTCTCCCACAAACACTGACAACTGAATAAACCTAACCCCCCTCCAACATACTATAAAGACGTGGTCCAAAGTGCTTTGATGGATAGATATACGAAGAGAATTCTTTTTTTTATAAAATAGGGGAAAGTTTTCAGTGATCTTATATAAACTACATTTTTTTAGGCTACTAAATAACCAAGACAAAACACGTCCAGATTTCTGTACACAAATGCTCAATTATTTTGATCCAGACAAGTTTTTAAGTTGCAGAAATCAAACCTTTTAGAATTTATTTTTTTAAATTAGAAAAAAAAGAAATAACAGGAACTGTCTGAAATTTATCAAAACTAAGAGATTTTTTGTATATAACGTTAGATTGGTTTGGTTTGTTTTGTGGCATATCAACCTCGGTGGGTCATTTAATGCCGACAAAGTTGTGAAATAAATTCATTCTTAATGCATAATACAATTTTGTTTATCAACTCATGTTTTTCTATTTAACCCATAGATGGGACCCTAACAGGTACTACCACTCCGGGTCAGAGTGGACCTGGGAGCAATGGTGATGAAGGGGTGCTCCACATTCCCCAAACCCCCAAAACGGGAACCTCACCATTAGATAGAGTTTAACGTCATTCCCAGGACATGTAGACCCTCAATCACCGCCTTCTAGCACCCATATGATAAAAAGGGGTTGGGGCTTGCTATAAGGGCAATAGGGTTGGGAAAATCATATAGGTGCCAGGGTTTGACGTGACCAGCCGATTGATCAAAAGGGGGCCTCTCTGAAAGCGCGTCTAGTCCAAGATAGGGCCAAAGGGTGTATTGTAAGTCATGAACTGCTCATCCACCTGGACTATCCTTAAGCATCACGGGTCGCAACCCACGACCAACAGGTGGCTCCATTGGCGTAGTCTTACCTCTCTGCAGAGGTGCATTCTAACGTCCCAGACGACAGGGTGGTATAGCGTTTGAGTAATAACTAGTCTTTTCGATGAAGTTTAAATACGACAGACGGAATTTCAGGACGATCTCCGGAAAGACGTTGCTGTTAATAAAACTCAAGATTGTTGTAAGAATATTTTCCAACCAGAGTTGGCAAACATCAAAATCAAGAAAGAACTGTTTTTTTTTCACTGAGGCCGACGAATAAGAGTTCGTCTTAGCACTTATACCCGGTAATGGTTAACGGAACGAGAAAGATCTACAGTAAGTTCGTCTTATCGACGAGCCAGGGGAGATACGATTGAAGTCTATAATTATACAGATTTTATTCAAATTTTAATTCTTTAAACATTGCTTTAAAAAAAAAAAAAAAAAAAAAAAAAAAAAAAGTAGGATTATAAATTAAAAATTTCAAAAACAATTTTGAAAATTATTTCAGTAACAGGTTGTAGATTCAAGGAATAAACCATCAGTAGTGATATCTTCGAACTCTTAAGGCAAAGTGGGATGAATTTTGGAAAGATAAATATTCAGTGGAAATAAAATAAATGTTTTAAATATATAAGGAACAGTTGAAAGTTCTCAGACCCAATATATCTAGCTGAAAGAGTTTATTATAATCTATTAAATTAATATAGTCAATAATAAAATAAAAGGGTTCAGTTCGAAGTTCCGTAAAGGCGCGGGAGGAGGGATACATCGACAGAGACGTTGTGTAGCTCAAGGAGAACAGTACGAAGAGTCTAATACTAAGTCATCAGGTTTCTTTAATTCAATCTTAACTCTTAAGGCAAGGTTGGATGAATTGTGGAAAAATATAAATATTCAGGGGAATAAGAAGTTTTAAATAATTAACAGCTCACAAATCTCAGACATCATATATAAATGATTATAATGGATTAAATAAAGGAACCGGTTCGAAGTTCCGTGAAGGCTACCGAGTTCGACAAGAAAGACGTAAGGGGGGGTGGATACATTGGCCGAAACGTAGTACAAATAACAAGGAGAACACAGTTTGAATAGTCAAGATAATACCAATTCATCAAGTTTGTTTAATTTAGAGAGTATTGATTCTAACCAGCTTAAGAAAAAATAAAGATAAAAAACAAAACAACAAATCTGACGATAGTCTAGACAGATTTTAAGCAAGCAAGCTTCAGTTATATTTATGTAAGTCTGGCATGCGTTTTACTGCGAAGTATTCTATGATGTTCATAGGTCACAAAGACAGTGATGAATTTAACAAAAACCAGAACAGGAAAAATAATGGCCGCAAAGAGTTCATGCCGGTGTACCCATTTCTTGATAGCATCAGCACAAGTAATCAGGTAAACGTTGTTCGTAGTCACGGCATCCCTACCGCAACCAGAGGTGTAACTAACACAACAGGAATCCGGTACAGCAGAATCGCCAAGATATGGAAACCATTCAGTGTAGTTCCGGACGCCACAGCACTGTAGATCCTGTTGGAGACCGTCCCAAGTCCGACCGGATAGAGTGTCACTGGTGTATTTCGGCTCAGCAGAACGTAGAGTATTTTCAATAAGGCTAAAAACGTGAAAACTGGTTACGAAACCGGTAACCCCTACGGCTATTTCGGCGAGGATTAGGCCGATCAAAAGGAAAGCGTAGACTATTAACATCTTGTGGCTTTGACAGAAGACGCTTACGTGAGCAAATGAGGTTACACAAAGCAGCAAGACTCCAAAAGCTGTCGTTACTGATACCGGAACGGAGAGGTGCTGGTTTAGAAGACTGGGGTTTTTGTTTAAAGATCCTTGGACCAAGGCGCCTGTAACTATTAAGGCGAGGGCCGCCAATAAAAGAAACCCGTTTAACAGAACGAATCCGACTTTTGCAGAAATACGGCCCATCTTTTTTTCTCTTCTATCAACCGCTTTAGTTATAGTTCTTTGTTGCGAGAATATTTGATGTGACGTCGCTGCTGTTAAATAACCGGTGTGAGGATTAGAGTGTATTTATATGAAAGCTGTAACGCAACAATTCGCTATTCTAATTGGCTGAGGATACAACCAATAAAAAAAAAAGAATTGAAAAATTAAATTCATTATATATAATATACTAATCTTATTATAATAGAGATTGTGGGTTTGTCTGTCTGTAACCGAAACTATATTATTATACAAGTCACAATTCCCTTTATTATTTACATCCCAATCTCCATGATTTTATTTATATTTAAACTTCAATTATTAATAAAATTGCTTCACCTTTTTATTAGTGTTGTCCATATCTACATACAAATAACATGCAATTGTATTTATATATACAAAAAATAGCGGTTTACAGTGTGAATGGGAAGGCTAATTTGCATATTGATATTAAAAATGTGATTTTATTAAATATGTGCTTAGTATTATTGATTTCTAACTGTTTGGTTTTATTTTAATGAATATAAGCAAAAATCTCTTCAATGAATCTTAAATGAAATCCATTAACAAGAAAAAATAAGTGTCTTTTATTCTTTATTTCCTAATTTAACTAAATAGTTAAATAAGTAAAATTCAGCAATGAAAGACGGGAGTGATGGAAGAGTAAGTTTCATTTCTATTTTTCTATTATACCCCCACTCTGTTACATATCTTATCTGCATTCTTATTAGACTTTCTAATTTATTACGATATTTCATTACATTAAAACGTAAATACTTGCACCCGGAGGGTGCATATATTTGCTAGTCTTATTAATAAACAGTTGCGGTTAGAAAAAAAAACCGGCAAATAGTCTGTTAGCAAAAATATACTACCAAACTTCACCTGGGGAAAAAATGAAAAAAATAAAGATTAAGAGGGTAGCACCAACCGAAAATAATCGATAAACACTATAACACTTGGCCAAAAGAAGAAGAAATATATATATATATATATATATATATATATATATATATATATATATATATATATATATATAAACCGCTGGGATTGTCTAAAGCTTAAATGTAAAAAGTGCTCGATATCTAAGTAGAACAAATAATGAAGTTAAACCTAATAAGTCAGATATATCTAATAGTTTCGCCTAGTAGCTCATCAGAGCAAGAATAAGATTCTTGTCCTGATGAGAAACTAAGCAAAACTATTAGTAGGTATATCTGACTCATTAGGATTAACTGATATATATATATATATATATATGATAATGACTAGCAGGACCTGTGGATATACCACAGTATGGTAATTTAATTATTACAACGTTTGAAATATTTATTTTGAAATATTTATTTAAGAGCTATTGTCAAATAGTTTAATATGTAAAAAATATGATCAACTTGATTTAACTCTCTCTCTCTCTCTCTCTCTCTCTCTCTCTCTCTCTCTCTCCACACTTTTTCTCTCGCACTCTTTTTTTCTTTTGTTCTTTTCATCTTTTCATTGTGTTCAATTGAAACAGATAAGCGTTATCGCTTCTACGCACTCATCCCCTCTCTATATTTTTCCTCTACTCTTTCTTATTATATTTTTCTGTGTAGCATGTCCTTTTTCTTCCCTTTCTTTTTTATAATAAAAACGGAATGGTCCAGTATTTAGTTGAGGTGACGACACTTATTAGAAACAACAATTTGGCGGATAAGCAACACCAGATAATCATGATTTACATTTTTGAATTCATTTTGGATGATTTAGATGGTCTCATTTTTAACCAGATGGTGTTGCAAGATGATAACAGTTGTACAATTAAGGAATATATATATATATATATATGTGTGTGTGTGTGTGTGTGTGTGTGTGTATAATAAGTAAACAGTGATTAGTTAGGGTAGCGTGGACATGGAATCAATGGCACTAGGTTACTGACAGTTTCTCACCTATGGGATTATTCAAACTAAGTTGTATTGAATAAACCGAATAAACGAGAAACTGTCAGTAACCAAGTGTCGTTGACTCCATGCCCACGATACACTTACTTAGATATACTGGCTCTTGGTTTGGTTTGTTTTGTTTTACGGCATATCAACCTCAGTGGGTCATTTAATGCCGATAAAGTTTTGAAATAAATCAATTCTTAAATGGATAATACAATTTTTTTATAAATACATTTTTCTATTTAACCCATAGATGGGACCCTAACAGGTACTACCACTCCGGGTCAGAGTGGACCATTGAGCAATGGTGATGAAGGGGTGCTCCACATTCCACAAACCTCCAAAACTGGAACCTCACCATCAGATAGAGTTAACGTCATTCCCAGGACATGTAGACCCGCAGCCACCGCCTTCTAGCACCCATATGATAAAAGAGGTTGGGGCTTGCCATAAGGGCAATAGGGTTGGGAAAATCATATAGGTGCTAGGGCTTGACGTGACCAGCCGATTGATCGGAGGGGGCCTCTCCGACCGCCTGTCTAGCCCAAGATAGGGCCAAAGTGGAGTATTGCATGTCATGAACTGCTCATCCACCTGGGTTCTATCCTTAAGCATCACAGGCCGCCACCCACGGCAAACAGGTGGCCCCATTGGGGGAGTCTTACCCCTCTGCAGAGGTGCAGTCGGTGCATTCTAACGCCCCAGCCGACAGGGCGGTATACTTGCTCTATCCACGATATTAAGCACTGTTTATTTATAAATATAGCACACATCATTATCAATATATATATATATATATATATATATATATATATATATATATATATATGGCCTTATTTTTTTACTCTCCGTCGTATATATATATATATATATATATATATATATATATACAAACGAAGGAGAGTAAAAAAAATAAGGCCATTTTGTTTAGCAATTTATTTTTAATATTAATTACCAACACAGTAACATGTATCATGCATCAAAATGAGTCTGGTCCTCTATGGATCACATCCCTACTTCTCCACAGTTTTTCTCAATAGCAATGTTCCACCTTCGAATGAAAGCGTGTGTCCATCTATGGTTAAATAGAAAAATGCGTTTATAAAAAAAATGAGTATCCATTAAGAATTAATTCATTTCAAAACTTTATCGGCATTAAATGATCCAATGAGGTTGATATGCCGTAAAACAAACCAAACCAAACTACCCCCCATATATATATATATATATATATATATATATATATATGAAATTTAAAAAAAAAATTTTCAACTCTCTGAAGATGGGCATAGCCTGAAAATATTGAGGGGGGAAAAAAAGAAGAAAAAATTAAATAAATATGTTTTTAAACATAAATTTGTATTATTTCGCCTTCAAATATATATATATATATATATATATATATATTAGCGAGCGGCTACCCGGCGTCACCTGGGTAGAGGGGGATTTTTAAAGAAGTTAGTCCCGCAGATCCATTATTACTTAACTGCGAGTTGAATCCTCATGGGATGCTCCATTTAAATAATGTATAATCTATGTAAAAATAGACTTTCCATTGATCCAGCTACTCTGAAAATAAATGTTAATGTTTTCTATCTAAAATATTAAATGAAAAAAAAATCCATGCTGTTATCATTTAAATTTTATTTTTTAATCATCTTCACGAATATAAATCAAATCTCTATTACTTTTGCTAAAAAAAACCATGCCCTGATAATATTTAATGTGTATATATATATATATATATATATATATATATATATATATATATATATATATATATACTTTGTCTTTAATTATTTTTATTTTCGAAGATTCCTCCGGACATACACCTACACACAACTGCCCTTTATATATGTATAGATATATATAATTTTTTCATTGGTTGTATCCTCAGCCAATTAGAATAGAAAGTAATTGCGTTACAGCTTTCATATAAATACACATTATTCTTTCTGTTGGTAATTAAACAACAGCGTCGTTACAGCAAATCGCTACAAAGAACCTTAACTGAAGCGGTCGTATTGGAGAGCTAAAAATAAAGATGGGCCGTATTTCTGCAAAAGCCGGATTCGTTCTGTTAAACGGTTTTCTTTTATTGGCTGCAATCACCTTAATAATTACAGGTGTCTTGGTCCAAGGATCTTTAAACAAAAACCCCAGTCTTCTAACCCAGCACCTCTCCGTTCCGGTTTCAGTAACGACAGCTTTTGGAATCTTGCTGCTTTGTGTAACCTCATTTGCTCACGTAAGCGTCTTCTGTCAAAGCCACAAGATGTTAATAGTCTACGCTTTCCTTTTGATCGGCCTAATCCTCGCCGAAATAGCCGTAGGGGTTACCGGTTTCGTAACCAATTTTCACGTTTTGAGACTAATTGACGACACTCTACGTTCTGCTGAGCCGAAATACACCAGTGACACTCTATCCGGTCGGACTTGGGACGGTCTCCAGCAGGAACTGGAATGCTGTGGCGTCCGGAACTACACTGAATGGTTTCCGTATCTTGGCGATTCTGTTGTCCCGGATTCCTGTTGTGTTAGTTACACAGCTGGCTGCGGTAGGGATGCCGTGACTACGAACAACGTTCACCTGATTATTTGTGCTGATGCTATCAAGAAATGGGTACACAGGCATGAACTCTTTGCGGCCCTTGTTTTTCCTGTTCTGGTTTTTGTTAAATTCCTCACCGTCTTTGTGACTTATGAACATCATAAGATTCTTCACAGTAAAACGCATGCCAGACTTACGTAAACATTACAATTAAAGCTTGCTTGTTTGTAATTAAAACCTTTCTAGGTTTTGACAGTTTATTGTTTGTTTCTAAAGCTGGTTACTCCTAACCTGAATTTAAAAAAAAAAAAACCCTGACGAATTTGTATTTAGACTGTTCTCCTTGTTATTTATACAACGTTTCGGCCGATGTGCTTATATACTCCGAAGAGTTCCCCAAAGGAGGGGTAATAAAATAGAGGTAGCTCTCAATTACTTATTACTTTTTTTTTTTTTTTCTTTTAAACGCATGGCAGACTTATGTAAACCTTACAATACCCTTGCTTGTTAGCATTCTTATAGGTTATCGACAGATTTTTTTTAGCTGACTAAGATCCATAACCTCCTGAATTAAAGAAACCTGATGAATTTGTATTATTTAGACCCTTCGTACTGTTCTCCTCCTTTATTCCCTGACATGCAACACTCCTCTTAGACCCTTACTTAGGCTACATGGGTGGGCGGAGAGAACTTCTCCGGTCAATCGGCTGGTCATGTAAAGCCCTAGCACTTATTATTGCCCCAACCCTTTAATCATATTTGCTAGAAGGCGGCGGTTGAGGGTCTTAATGTCCTGTGAATGATGCTAAACTATCTAATGGTGAGGTTCCACTTTTGGAGAATGTGGAGCACCTCTCCATCTCCGTTGCATCCAGGTCCATTCTTACCTGGAGAGGTAGTACCTGTTAGGGCCCTATCTGTGTTAAATAGAAAAATGTTTATAAAAAAATTGAGTGTTCATTAAGAATGAATTAATTTCAAAACATAATCGGTATTAAATGACCCACTGAGGTTGATATGCCATAAACCAAACCGAAATCCTCTTTATCACTTGCACAACGTTTTGTCCCTCCCCCCGATTTAGGTATCTTTTGTCGAGTCCGAACTTCGAACAAAACCCTTTATCTAAACCATTAAAATATTTTTCAGCTAGATATATTAGGTCTGAGACCTGTCAGCTGTTTCTTATATCTAAAACATTTATCTTGTTTCCATCGAATATGTATATTCTTTCCTCAATTCATCCAACCTTGCCTTAAGAGTGGGTGTTGGGGTGGCGTTCAATACTGATCGTAGTTTACTCCCAGAATCTACCGTTACTGAAATAATTTGGTCTTGCATATATTTTGCAAGATACTTTGAAAGTTTTAATTTATGACCCCCTAGTATTTTTTATGTTGAATTAGAATTTTAATAAAATCTGAGTATATTTATAAGCTTCAATCATCTATCCTGGCTCGTTGATAAGACAGACTTGCGGTAGATTGTTGGAGGCGCGTCGTCTAATGGTTAGTCTTAGGAAATGGACTCGTCAACCAGAGTTCAAATCCTGGACGAAGCTAGTTCCCATAGCGCTAATAACCCTTGGGAAAGGCATGAATCCAACTCTTCTCCCTCAATCTATGGGTAAATAGTAGGGCACACTGTGGTCTTTAACCTTGATTAGGCAACCAGTCTAGAAGGAAAACTCTGAACTTAAACTTGTTAAACTCCGCTTAGGGTGGTCACTACTAGAATACTGTCCTTATTAGTGATCTATTTCACTTTTTTTTTTTTTTTTTTTTTTTTTTTTTTTTTTTTGTTCGCATTCGTTAACCAAAACCTGGTACAAGTGTCAATTTAAATATTCTATGCTATTTTAGCCTGTTGTCAGGATCGAACCAGCAAATATTAATCCCTTAGAACTGTTTAGACTCGATCCTTATATCAGCTGTGCATATAGCAAAGACGAGGACAACCGTTCGAGAAATATAAATAATACATATTATCAAGCCTTTTGTCAGAAACTCAGACAAATTAAACCTAATGAACTTAAAATATCTTAAATGTTTACTTTATCGAAAGAAAATGTTCGAACAAACATTTTATAATAAAAACTTTTTTATCTTTTTCTAAGTCTTGGATCTGACTATTTGATGTGGGTACACCTCTGCAACCACCTCAAATGATCTTTTTATTTACTTGAAAGTGCGTTACAGAGGTGTACATCACATCTCGGCATATAGCCGGGAGGGGGGGGACAAAACTGATCATAATACTACATGGATCTATTTAGCTAGGTCCACTCGCCGACTGATCCATCCAAAAATAAACTCTTGCATTCTTTTCCTTGTACAGCCCACTTCCACTAAAATGCCCCGCTTTATCCTACTTAAAAATATTTCTAAGTCTTGGATCTGTCTGCGTCAGAGTATTGGATAAATTTATTCGTTAAATTTTATTTATTCTATATTAGCAGGAATCGTTAAAAACTTAATAAAAATAGCACCCCCCCCCCAACTTCATCCATACTTAAAGAAACTTCCTCTCCGATATGTGTTAGAAGGCAGGGGCTTGGTGCTCTGGGTATGATATTAAACTCTGATACTGAGATTCCAGTTCTCGGGCTTTTTATCATATATGTGCTAGTAGGCGATGGCTGAGGGTCTTCATGTCCCGGTAATGACGTTAAACTCTAACTCATGGTGAGGTTCCAGTTCTGGAGGTTTGGAGAATGTTGAGTACCCCTTCATCACCATTAGACTCCGGTCCACTCTGACCCGGATTGGTAGTACCTATTAGGATCCCATCTATGAGTTAAATAGAACAACAATGAATTAAGATTATTTTTAAAACTGAGTTTAAAAAGCGAATTGAATATTCACGAAGAATGAATAAATAAAACAAAACGTTCCCGCCAGTGGGTTGACATGCCGTAAAATCCAACCAACCAACCACCTCTTCGATATATTGCAGTTACCACTCGAAGGTTCTCTACAATAAATTCATAGCTTTAAGAAACTGCCCACACTTTCTCATTTTTTATTGTATTTTATTCTAAATTAAAAATAACTTAACACCGGTATTAATTTCTAACTTATGAATTAAACAACTTGAATAATTTCCAGTATGTGTTTAATAGCAATAATTGTTCAAACTAATTAACCTCTCACATTAAAAATAGACGAACTCTTATTCGTCGGCCTCCAGTGAAAAAACTAATTTATTCTTGATTTATTGATAATTACCAACTCTGATTGAAAAATACCCATAGAAAATGCAATGAATAATCTTTAGTCATATTAATGGCAACGCCTTCGCTGAGACCATTCTAAAATTGAATAATTGTTATCTGTTGTATTTAAAGTCTCTCGAAAAGACAATTACTCCCCAAATGCCATATACAAAAATTACCTAGCTTTAATAAGTTACCAACACTTCTTGCTTTTTTTTTTTTTTTTATTAAATATTTCTTTTGTTTTTCTTTTAATTTTTTATTCATTTTTTAAAGTTTTATTTTTGATAGCGAAAAGGTTTATTTCTGCAACTTTCTGTTTTGACCCGGAATGGTAGTACCTGTTAGGGTCCCATCTATGGGTTAAATAGAATAAAAAATGTATTTATAAACTGAGTATCCATTAAGTATGAATTTATTTCAAAACTTTGCAGGTATTAAATGACCCACCGTTGTTGATATACCGTAAAACAAAACAATGTATGTACGGGGTTGAAAAGTAACTCCCTAATTTAAGTTATTTATAATTTTTTTATATGCAGTTACATTTTTCTCAATTCTTCAATGTATGTTCCTTAATATACATGGTAGTTGAAAAGTAACTCCCTAATTTAAGTTATTTATAATTTTTTTATATGCAGTTACATTTTTCTCAATTCTTTAATGTATGTTCCTTAATATACATGGTAGTTGAAAAGTAACTCCCTAATTTAAGTTATTTATAATTTTTTTATATGCAGTTACATTTTTCTCAATTCTTTAATGTATGTTCCTTAATATATGGCAATTATATCTCTCTTATTGTTGTTGGTGCTCCACCACATTTTGCTATTGTTGTTCGTGAATGGCTGAATTACCATTTTCTTGGGAGAAGTATGGGTAGACGTGGTCCGCATGAGTGGGCGACCAGAATCCCTGATTTAACACCCTGTGACTTTTTTCTTTGAAAACCAACGACTTTGAAAGAACTTGAAGGACGAACACGAGAATTTATTTCTGCAATTCCACAAGAGTTCCGGAGAAGATCAATTGATGCGATTCTCGAGCGGCCTGAGAGGCTAAAGACAAATGCTGATGCTCCATAAAAATTTTTAAATAAAATTCCATGTTATGTGTATTCTTCTTATATTCTTTTTTTTGTAAAAATAACGATTTAGAAATAAATTATAAGATTTTAAAATAGGGAATTATAATCACCCTGTAGAGTACTAAACTAGACCAGACTCTCATGTGGTGTAATGGTTAGCAAGTTAGATTCGCAGACCATTGTTAGAGAGTTCGATTCTCACAGGGCGCCCAATAATTGGCCTTGTTCCACATCTAAGCTAAGCTTAGTAAATAAGTAAACTAGACTAGTCAACGTGGTATCTTGTTTGCTAAATCTAATCCTTACCTGCATGTTTTACTGCATAAAGAAGGGGTCAGCACTCTTGATCTACATATGGGGCCAGGGTCAATGTCTGTGAGTAGATGGCGGGCCACATCTATCACCCTGGTCCTTGCAGGATACAATAATGATTTAGGGGGGTCAGCATGAAAAATTTAAAAAAATGATTTAACCTACGGGTAAGATTTGACACAAGGTCACAAGTATGGGGGCATCCAGCGAAGATCGAACTCGCTTTTCAGAGAAAGTAGCATGAAATTCGTTTCGTATAATTTTATAAGACTTATACACCAGATCTGCTCATGTGCTTATTACCAGATTTCGTCTATTGATTACCAAATTTGCCCTGTCGTCTGAGGGCTTTAGACTACACCGATTGCACCTCTGTAGAGGGGTAAGACCCCCCCAATGGGACTACCTGCTGGCCATGGGTGGTGACCCGTGAAGCTTATAGACGGAGTCTTGGTGGATAAGCAGTCCATGACATACAACACTCCACTTAAACCCTGACTTAGGCTAGACGGGAGGTCGGAGAGACCCCATTCGATGAATCAGATGGACATATCAAACCCTAGCACACACTCAATTGCCTCAACTCTTTTGCCCTTATGGCAAGCCCCAATCCCTTTTTATCATATGAGTGCTATAAGGCGGTGGCTGAGGGTCTTCATGTCCTGATAATGACGTTAAGCTCTATCTGATGGTGAAGTTCCAGTTCTGGAGGTCTGGGGAATGTGGAGCACACCTTCATCACTATTGTTCCCTGGTTCACTCTGACCCGGAGTGGTAGTACCTGTTAGGGTCCCTCTCGATTACGATATTGAGGCTCTCTAGATCGACAAGAAGGTCCCCGACTTCGACGAGGAGGTTTCCGAGTTCGACAAGATACACCCGGAGAAGACCAGAGTGCACATCGACAAACACGTTGTGTTTATAACAATAAAGATGAGGATAATAGTACAAAAAATCCAAATAGTACAATCTAGCACTCCTCTTTCTCTCTTTGATAATACTTGTAGCTTTTTAAAAAAAAATCACAACTGTTATAGGTGATATACCCTATGGACCAATGGAATGCGCCGACTGTTACTATAAGTAACAGGGACAATTATGGCTTGAAGAGTAAGCCAATGTGAGTCAGCTCATAACTCTATTGTCGGACGTAATTCCCACTTCTCTGTACTGTAATTGTCTACTCTTTTGTTAATACATTTTCCTACATTTGTTACCCGTCGTTTTGTTCTTATTTGACCCCTTAAAACCCCAGAACAACAACGTATTTGATTTATCTGCGTATACCATGCACTCATGTATAACATGACCCCCCCCACTTTGGACTATGAAATTATAAGAAAACATTTTTAGAACTAGTAGAACCTAAATTTAGTATTTATTCAACTTTCTATCCATTCGTACTGACTAAAAATAAGGATTCATATAGTTTATATTATGTCTTAAAACACGAAACTTACACAGTATTTAGAGAAAATAGTTCCGTGAATGGTCCCGATTACAACAAGAAGCATCTGAAAAGGGCCAGGGTGAACATAAGCCAAAATGTTGTGTCTATAAAAATAAAGATGAGAACAACAGTCCGAAAAATCTAAATAATACAAAGTAAACTAAGTTTTGAAAACTTCCAAACCAGCAAAGTTTATTTATTTATTTTATTTTTATTTCTTTCGGTCGCCTAAGAATCAGCACTTAAAACATCGTGGTGTTATATATGAATTTGTTATAGGAGTAATGGCTCCAGGGGAGGATAAACATTTTAACTCACCATGGCGTTTATTGGCGAAAAAACGTTGTGCAACAAGCGTAAGATTCTGTTCGTATAATGTCTATATACATACGAGGTTAAGTAAAAAAGTAATGCCATTTTCGGTTGAATCAATCTTAACGGACATACATTCGTATGTCACCCCGCCGAAAGAAAAAAAAATACCAAAAATCAGGGAATTAACCGAATTTAATGAAAATTACAGTGTTGATATATTAATAGATAAAAGATATAACGCACCAGTTATTTTATTTAAAAACTTTTTTTTTTACATTTTTTTCCTGTCAGTTAACTTTCAACCACGTGTCTTTGAGAATCTGTGTTACGCCTCAGAGATACCTGGTTTAAATTAACTGACCTGAGAAATGAAATGTTTTAAAATAAAATAACTGGTGCAATATATATTTTATTCATTAATATATTATCACTGAACATTTTGATTAATTTCGGTTAATTCCCTGATTTTTGGAATTGTTTTTCTTTCGGTGGGATGACATACAATGGTGGAATTTAGGTCCGTTAAGTTCGATTTAACCCCGTTTTATAAAAAACTAAGGCCTACATTGAGACCCTAACGAGGCTCTGAGCAAGAATCCTACGAGTAAAACCCAACTTGT
>CM042163.1:56170744-56237447 GCA_023376005.1 Doryteuthis pealeii
GGCAACCGGTCTAGGAGAAGGAAAACTCTGAATTCAAACCTGTTGAACTTCGCTTAAGAAGTTGACCTTGTGTCACATCCTACTCGTGTGGAGGGGTTGGTAAATATATATATATGTACATATCTTTTTTTGGTAATGAGGAAAATTCCATGCGGGGTTCAACTGTAGCGTTACAGATTAACCGTTGTGAGAGTTCTATGTACCAAGTACCTGTATGTAGACTAGAGTTGGTGCCGTTATATTATGTGACCTACCTTTTTGATTCTGTTATAGTATGTGGCCTACCCGATTAGAATGTGTCCTACCCCAGTAAGAGTATATTTATAGATATAAGTAGTAGGCAATTTATTGAAACTAATCATTTTTCACATATATTCAATTTCAAGAAATGCAATTCAGTCATAAGCTGTATATAGTAATTAAAAATAATTAAAAAAGAATTTATCTATAATTTACATCAATCAGAGATCTATTTAATTCTAAAATATTCTAAAATTTTGAAATAGGGTTAGGTTTAGCGTTTCAGCAGTTATTATTATAACCTTATACTATGCTTTTTATGGTAGGTCACATACTATAAAAACATGATTTCGTAGGCCACATTCAAAAGGTAAACCACATACTATAATGGACCCCAGAGTTTTTCAACCGGTGTGCCGCGGCACACTAGTGTACCGTGAAGCTTCCGTTGATGTGCCGTGATTGCTGAGGACGGCTGATCATCATTTTATATTTTTATTCTATTACTTTAATATTTTTTGTTTTAATTAAATATTTTTGAACTTTTAGAACAGAGTTCTTTAACTCTGTCTTAGAAACGGGTATTTTTACTTCTAGTTTGTTTTGTTTTGTTTTGTTTTACGGCACATCAACCTCGGTGGGTCATTTAATGCCTACAAAGTTGTGAAATAAATTCATTCTTAATGTATAATACAATTTTGTTTATAAACTCACGTTTTTCTATTCAACCCATAGATGAGACCCTAACAGGTACTACTACCCCGGATCAGAGTGGACCAGGGAGCAATGGCGATGAAGGGGTACTCCACAATCCCCAACCTCCAGAACTGGAACTTCACCATCAGATAGAGTTTAACGTCATTCCCAGGACATGTAGACCCTCAGCCACCGCCTTCCAGCACCCATATGATAAGAAGGATTGGGGGTTTCCATAAGGGCAATAGGGCCGGGGCAATCATATAGGTGCTAGGGCTTGACGTGGCCAGCCGATTGATCGGAGAGGGGGCTCTCCGACCGCCCGTCTAGCCCAAGAAAGGGCCAAAGTGGAGTATTGCAAGTCATAGACTACTCAACCACCTGGGTTCTGTCCTTAAGCATCACGGGTCGCCACACACGGCCAACAGGTGGCCCCATTTGGGGGAATCTTACCCCTTTGCAGAGGTGCAGTCGGTGCATTCTAACGCCCCATCGACAGGGCGGTATTTTTCCTTTTACATGATTTTTTTTTGTGAAAATTTATATTTTTACTCTGTTTAATTTTTTTTATTTTACTTTAACATTTAAATATTTTACTTTATTATATTTTTTGTTTTATTTTCACTATACATTTTCTTTTAAAATTTAAATGATAAAATAATTATATGTTTATATACTGATGGTGTACCTCGATCAATTTATTGCCCAGCTCACTGTGCAAAAGGTTAAAAAAAAAACTCTGATGTAAACGGACTGAGCAATGCAGTGACTAAATGAAAATGAATTAATTGCTTCATCGTAATTATCTATTTGAACTGCCTTTTTCCTTCATTTATTCACTACATACACACATTATATATATATATATATATATATATATATATATATATATATATAGTAAAGTCGTTGGGGCGGCCTAATGTCGGTACCAGCCAATCAGCGAGGGAGTCTATCCCCTTTTCACTAGCGCTAGACCAAGGAGATTATTTTTGCGTCTGAGGTGGAGCGCCACACTTACCATCAGCTCCTTATTTTACCGCACAGATCCTAGTTGGCGAGGGACGGTATCGAACTAGGAACCTTGTGGTTTCTAGCCGAACACTCTACCGACTGGGCTAACCCGGCCCTATGAATAAATATATATATAAAAAAAAAATTAAAAAAACGAAATGGTCCATTATTTAACTGAGGTGATGACACTCATAAGAATAAGAATTCGGCAACACCAGATAATCATTATTGAATTTCATCTTGGACGATCTCATCTTTAACCAGAGGATGTTGCAAGATGATAACGGTCGGAAGATTAAGGAACAAGAGTATTGATATTTAGATATATATGTAAATTATGTATTTCATAAAAGAAATTCTCTGACGCTTGTTCTCCAGGACATCTGTCTATGTCGACAATGTGTTACAAACATTTTTGTTTCGTCCTATACAACATGAAACTTGCGCTGCTCTCGTTGATTTTAATTGTTGGCGGCTTCTGTATCCGAATTCTTTTCCATGACTATCCCCTACTTTTGAATACTTATATAATTCCAGCGAGTTATATCGTGATTGGTTTGGGAGCTGTACTACTTTTTGTATCCGTGCTTGCTCATGTAAGCGTCTTCTTTGAGAGACACGAATTGTTACTCCTCTACTGTCTTCTCATTCTGGCTCTCATCATCGTCGAACTATCCGTCGGTATCGTCGGGCTGGTGAACAAGTTCCACCTCTTGGAGCATCTTAGCTTCTCGCTGCGTGCTGCCGAGTCACACTATACCAGTGATGTTTTAGCGGCCAAATGCTGGGACGCCATTCAACAGACTCTGAAATGTTGTGGGGTTAGTAATTATAGCGAATGGTTTCATTATTTTACTAAATATGATCTACCGGACTCTTGTTGTATGAACTACACCATCGGCTGCGGAAGCGAAGCTTTGACGACTAACAACTTTTACGAGGACAATTGTAATTCGGCTATAAATAAATGGGTACAAGGACACCAAATTATTGTTGGTGTGATATTCCCATTTTTGATATTTTGTAAGATCATTGCACTCTTAATGTGCCGAGTGCATTCAAAAAATGTAACCCGTGATCAAGCTCCTACGTGTAATACTGATGCTTAATATAATAAAACCTGGTATATTTTTAAACCGTCTAGACTTTCTGGCCTACGAATTTATAGAAAAGAAAAACCGACAAAATCGTAGCTGGTAATAAAGACACAGGAATACGATTCATATAATAAAAAAAATACGATAATTTATGGCGACCAGTTTTTTTTGTTGTTGAAATTACGGTGATTATTCATTAAAATGAATCCTAACCATATTTGGTTTAATTTCACAATTTTTGAAATTAGGCTTAATTATTTGAATTATTCGGACTATTTTCCACATCTTCATTGTTACATACAGAACGTTTCGGCCGATGTGCACTGCGGCCCTCTTCGGGTGTTTTTTGTCGGACTTGAGAACCTTCTCTTCAAACTTGGGGAACCTTGTTCGAAGTTACGTGTAGGCTCCCGAGTTCGACAAGACGTTGGTATTACGGTAAACTGCTTCTAGTCGTGAAGTTTTAATTCTGGAGCACTGGTCAGTGTGAGTACCCGTTTATCGCCATTACTCCTAGGCCCACTCTAACCTAGAGTGGTAGTACCTGCTAGCGTTCCTTAAATGAGTTAGATTTTTAAAATGTTTAAAAGAAAGGAGTTTAAAAATATCGAACAAGAATTCAAAAACGTCTTCGGCATAAAATAACCGAAGGGTTCACATGCCATAAAAATCCAACCAACCAACTGGTTATATTTTCCACATCTTTACTTCTAGAGGCTGTAGCCCAACATATCATACAATTTTGAAGTTAGGTTGAATCCTTGAGCAAATTAAGACATTTTCGAACCGAATACGGACCCGTAATTCTAAAATTCTGGATTCCCAATTTTTAATTACTGTAACTGGTTTCGACCTTTTTTTTTTTTGTGAGGAATTTTTATTTGGAAATAAATTGCGAAATCTAGCAGAAGTCACTCATGAAATAGAAATGATTGTTTGTGCGGAAAGTAAGAACCTATGTAAATGAAATTGTCTTTAAATTAAGTGGCAGCAGAAGAATTTTCTTTGAAATTTTAAAAGGTCAGTACAAAAAGCCATGAACAACGGGAAAACAATATTAATACCGAATCTAACAAGTTTGCCAATAATCTAAAATTAGCGGATAGAATTAATAAATTCCATTAAAAAATCAGAATCTATAACTATTAAGCATCACTAACAGCTGGCTTAGCTCAGTCGTTAGAATGTCCTCCTGGGAACCTCGAGGTTCCTGGTTCGATCCCGGCCCTCATCAACTCAGCGTATGAGTAGCACATGGATATGTGCGGTAAAGTGGGGAGCTGATTGGTAGGAGTGGCGCTCCGACTCAGACGCCCAAACAATCTCCTTGGTCTAGCGCTAATGAAAAGGGGATAGACTCCCTCACTGTCTGGCTGATACCGACTTTAGGCCACCCCGATGACTTACTTACTTAAGTACAATCGTCTGTATAGGCTTCTAAACCGACCAAGAATAATATCAGCTTTATTAGTAAACCAAAACTCACGCAGTAGCCAATGCAAAAAAAGGGCGGGAAGCCTTCAGTATTCCTTTCTGGGGCCCTTCAGGCCTCGGACAATAAACCAGTCCCTTTTAGACGGGGGGTGCTCCCTGGTGGGGGGGCACGGTACCCTGGGATCCTACGATTGGTTGAGGGCTAAAGGCCAAATCCCTATTCCAAGTCAAGTATGTATATAATACAAAATTTATGTATGTAGATATTTTCTAACTTTCCACCAGGACAGATGAACATAAAGTCCGATTAATGTGGGGGAGCTATGTACAAACTGAAGATCATGCTGTGGCCAGTGCAAAAGAAAAGTGCTGGAACCCTTTGGCATTCCCTTTTTTGGGGGGCACCGCACAATAAACCTTCCCCTTTTAGACGAGAGGGCAGGTGCTGCCTAGTGGGATTGGTAACCTGAGATCACACGATTGATTTAACTTTACTCAGGGGACTAAAAGCCAAAGACCCTAATCCAAAGCAAGTATGTATGTATGTAATGCAAAATGTATGTATGTCATCATCGCTTTGGCCTAAAGTCGATATCGGCCAATCAGCGAGGGAGTCTATCCCCTTTTCACGAGCGCTAGACCAAGGAGATTGTTTTTGCGTCGGAGGTGGAGCGACACATCTACCATCAGCTCCTTACTTTACCATACAGATCCCTGTGCTACTCATACGCCGAGTTGGCGAGGAGCCGGTATCAAACTAGGAACCTTGTGGTTTCTAGCCGAACTCTCTACCGACTGAGCTAACACGGCCCTTTGTTTGAATTAATGACCTGTAAAGTTTTAATAAGATAAATCTAAATAATTTTGATTTTTTAAAAATTTCTATTTATTTCAATTTAAAACAACTCATTCTATTTTTTTTTTAATTAAAGAAATTTAGAAAATTAGACCAGGTAACCATTTAAGCTTAATTGTCGCCCAATATGGCGACTTTTAAGCTAGTATTCAATAAAAGAAAGATTGAATGTTTAAGAAGAAAAAGTTGAACAATGCCCAGTTTTGTAGGGAAACGCTTGAAGTTTATTACTCCAATTTAAACATCTTTAATAACTAACCACAGCACCACCGCCAATAACCAGAATAAACCTTGCAATCACAACCAAATATAATAAACCTTCCCAATTGAATAAAACTCGCAACCACACCAAAACAAACAAAAACTACAACAAATAATCCCCCCGAAGAGGATCATGGATGTGGTCGAAAATATGGAGCACATCCTCCACCACTTAAACCCAGAAATAAGAAAAATAAAAGGAAGGCGTATAAGTAAGCAAAATATCATTAAAAGAAAGTGTTTTGTGAATTGAACAATTTAACCAAACATGCATATATATATATTATATATATATATATATATATATATATATATGTCAGAATTATCCTGATGATCCATTAAGAGAAACCTTGGTAGATAGTTTTTGACTATATATATATATATATATATATATATATATATATATATATAGTCAAACACTATCTACCAAGGTTTCTCTTAATGGATCATCAGGATAATTCTGACTAATATATGATTTTATATAATCAACCCCTCCGCTCGAGTAGGATGTGGCACAAAGTCAATTTGTTAAGTGGACTTTAACAGGTTTTTAACTTTTCTTTCTCCTAGACTGGTTGCCTAACCATGGTTAAAGGGCCCAATCTTCCCTACTAACTGGAGGGAAAATAGTTGGATTCATACTTTTACCAAGCGTATTAGTACTATGTGAAATGCAAACAGTCTCGTCCATGATTTGAAGTTGGATCGACGAGTCGATTTCCTACGATTACACCCCTCATATCTCTCTCTCTCTCTCTACATATATATATATATATATATATATATATATATATATATATATATATCATAATGGAGATTGTGTGTTTTTCTGTCTGTAACCGAAACTAAATCACGACTCAAGTCACAATTCCCTTAGTAATTGACGCCACATTCACCATGAATTTATCCTTATTTTAACCTCAATTATTAATAAAATTGTTTTACATTATTTATACTGTTAACCATATGTACATAATAATAACATGCAATTGTATTTATATATACAACAAAATAGCGGTTTACAGTGTGAATGGGAAGGCTAATTTGCATATTGATATTAAAAATGTAATTTTAATAAATATATGCTTAGTATTATTGATTTCTAACTGTTTGGTTTTATTTTAATGAATATAAGCAAAAATCTCTTCAATTAATCTTAAATGAAATCCATTAACAAGAAAAGATAAGTGTCATTTTATTCTTTACTTCCTATTTTAACTAAATACTTAAATTAGAAAAAATAACAATGAAAGACGAGAGTGATGGAAGAGTAAATTTCAGTTGTTCTATTTTTCAATTATACTCTCCTCTGTTTCAAATCTTTTTATCTGCATTCTTATTTAGTTTCATTAGCGTTTCTAATTTAATACGATATTTCATTACATTAAAACTTAAATACTTGCACCCGGAGGGTGCATATATTTGCTAGTATATATATATATATATATATATATATATATATGTGTGTGTGTGTGTGTGTGTGTGTGAGTAAGTGAGTGATCGTATTTTTTTCATGAGATCTAGATTAGAAGACGATTGTTATGGAGTTCGATTCTCACTGTGTGGCCATCTTAATAAATAACTTCATTAGCAGATTGTTGTTTGTGTGTTCGTTTCTCACTGAGTGCCTAATACTTCCGACCTCGTACTGCAACTCAGCAAATCTTAGTAAATAAGTATTAGAGACAGCATGAACGCATCACGTGCTGTAATGGTTATCAAGCTACATTAGCAGACCATCGTTAGTGAGTTTGATTCTCACTGGGTGACCTATACTCCTGGATTTGGCTTCGTAAATAACTAATTACTTGAATCCAGTCGTCTCATCGCCGAAAATCCAACGTTCCACAAACTTTTCTTGATAAAGAATTCTCCGTACAGAAACGACACGTGATCATATCCTGCCATTTAATTGGTTGTTTGGTTTAATGGCATACCGACCCTTGTGGGTTATTTAATGCCAAATCTTTTTATATATATATGATTTGTTTATACAAATAATTTTCATTAACATCATTTGTATACTATCGGTTTAGCTCAGTCGGTAGGGCACATGACAAGGAATCGAAAGGTTCCTGGTTCGATACCGGCCCTCGCCAATTCAGCTTATGAGTAGCACAGGGATCTGTGCGGTAAAAAAAAAAGAGTAGCTAATGGTAGGCGGAGCGCTTCACCTCAGACGCTAAAAACAACCCCCTTGGTCTAGCGCAAGTGAAAAGGGGATAAACTCCCTCGTTGTCTGGTTGATACCGACTTTAGGCCACCCCGACGATTTTTTTTATAGTTATGTATATTTAATACTAGTAGTTAACCCTCAGTCTCCGCCCCTTAGCACCCATATGATAAAAAGGGGTGACTGTTTGCCATATGAGCAATTTGAAGAATACGGTCAGAGTTTTCCTTCTCCTAGACTGGTTGCCTAACCAAGGTTAAAGAGCCAAGTCTGTTCTACTAGTTACCCATAGTTGGAGGGAGAATAGTTGGATTCATGCCTTTTCCAAAGATATTAACGCCAGGTGACAATCATATAGTTGCTAGGTCCGAGTTCAAATCCTGACCGAGGTTGTTTGCACTTGGCGTTAATACCCTTGGGAAAGGCATGAATCCAACTATTCTCCCCCAACTATGGGTAACTAGTAGAACAGACTTGGCTCTTTAACCTTGGTTAGGCAACCAGTCTAGGAGAAGGAAAACTCTGAATTCAAACGCCGCTTACGAAACTGGCCTTGTGTCACATTCTGCTCGTGCGCGCGGGGGGGGGGGTTAATATGTATGACGAAAAGTGGTGGGTGTTTGCCATAAGAGCAATTTAAAAAATACGGTCGGGACAATCATATAATTGCTAGGGACTAACATGACCAGCCGATTAATCGGAACAGGCCTCTTTTTTTTCGTACATAAGTGTAAGCGTGAGAGGACCCGGAGTTAAAATTGGCCTTATGTCTCACCCTACCCTCGCAGGAAACGGTCAATCACCACATTCTTTATTAAATTCAAATGAAGTGAGTTAATATGTTGACAGATATGATGACATATGGAAATGTAGGACACTTGTATTTAAATATAGGACACTATTTAAATTTAAATTATTTTTATGCTATTTTTAGTATACAAATTTGTTCGAAGCAGTAATCTCCCAATTTACGCGTCTATATGCTAATGAAAAAATAAAAAAAACAATAATTTAAATGTAAACAGGATATCCTGTATTTTTGTCCAGCAAATCTCATCATTCCGGATGTGATTATAAAATCAAATCTGGGTACCCTTATACTTCTGGCCTTGTGTCACATCTAAGCTCTCTCTCTCTCTCTCTCTCTCTCTCTCTCTCTCTCTCTCTCTCTCTCTCTCTCCCAACAATGGAAAAAAATTATATATTAATAAACGTGTTCCAAAAAGTACGACCTTTATCCTCTCTATATATATTCCCTACTCTTTTCTTATTATATTTTTTCTGTGTAGCATGTTCTTTTTCCTCCATTTGTACGGTCTCATTTTTAACCAGTGAGGGTAACAATATTAACACTCACTGGTTAAAAATGAGACCGTACAAATGGAGGAAAAAAGGACATGCTACACAGAAAAATATAATAAGAAAGAGAGTAAGGAATATATATATATATATATATATATATATATATATATATGAGGTGAGCATGTGGAAACAATAACGCTAATCTGTTTCAATTGAACATCATGAAAAGATGAAAAAAAAAATAGTGAGAGTTAAATCAAGATTCTTATACTTTTTACATATTGAACTATTATGCAACAGTTCTTTGTAAACATATCAAAGGTTGTAATAATCATATTATACATACTGTGGTATATCCACAGGTCCTGCTAGCATGTACATATCGTGGTGGTGCTGAAACAAGGGAGATAATTGAAAATTTTATTTACAAAAAAATTATTTCTAGTGAACGAAAGATGCATGCCAACGTGGCAGAAAAAAATAACTGGTTGAAAAAAAAAATATGAGAAAAATCAAAATAAAAATCAAAAACGCTCTCACACCTCCGGAGAACTTGGTTCTCTGTCAGATATTTATTGTATAAATATACAAATATGGCACAAGGCCAAAAAATGGGGCGATTAAGATTGTCTTCACTATCCTATCATTAACTTAATTAGTTCCATTCACTATAACGTCGCACATATTCAAAAAAGGTTTTCCAACTGCAGTCACCAAAATACCCCAGTCACTCCGTGAAATCCTAAACTAAACCCATAGGTACATATATTGTGTGGACAAGGTGATGATTGAAATTTTAGGTTGGTTGGTTCGATTTGACGACATATCAACCCTTGTTGGGTTATGTTATGCCAAAGACGTTTTGTTTTATTCATTCTTATTGGTATTCAATTCTTTTTCAAACTCAATTGGTTAAATAGATTACAAAATGTGCATTAAAAACGTGTTTTAAAAAATTGAGTTTGAAAAAGAAAAAATTGAAAATCCAGCAAGAATGAATAAAACAAAATGTTTTCAGCATAAAATAACCCAACAATTGTTGTCGTGCCGTAAAAGCCAACCGAACAATTTGTTTGGGGTACGGTTGCATCTCTGCACCTGAACCCCTCATTAAAACGCATCAAACCAACTAACCAATTTTTTACCAAAGTTTAAAAGGAAATTTGACTAGCTTCGTTTTGATTGGTTCCCTCTTCAGCCAATCGTGGCATTATGATGTGATTCATATAAATACACACCCATTCGTCTTCTGTAAATATTGTTTAGAAGCCAAGAGTGATACAAAAAGAAAAAAAATGATTCATCTATCCACAAAACGCGTTTTTATTTTCTTAAACACGATTCTTTTGCTAGCCGCACATATCTTACTAATCACCGGCGCTTCTCTCCTGGGATCTTTACGTCACAGTGCCAGTCTTCTAAACAGGTATACCTCCGTTCCGGCTTCGCTTACGGTGGCTTTTGGGGCCTTGCTGTTTTGTCTATCCTTGTTTTCCTACCTGTGCATCTTCTGTGAAAACATAACCCTGTTAGTCACCTTCTTGATTCTACTGTTAACCCTTATCATCGTCGAACTAGCCGTGGGTATTACCGGTCTCGTGAACAAATTCCACATTCTGACGCTCATCAATAACATGTTGCGTTCTGTCGAGCCGAATTACACCAGTGACTCTTTGGCAGCTCGAACCTGGGATGATCTGCAACAGAATTTGAATTGCTGCGGCGTCTATAATTATACGGAATGGTTCCAATATTCAGTCAATTTTCCCTTCCGGATTCCTGTTGTAGTAACTACACTGTCAATTGCGGTAGCAATGCTTTCACTACAGGCAACTTTTATCTGAGTGACTGTGCTTTTGCCATAGAAAATTGGGTAGTGAATCACCAAGTCCCTGCGTCCGTCTTTTTGGGCATTCTGGTCTGTGTTAAAATCCTCACTCTCTTGGTGGGATATGAACATAAGAAATTACTTGCTCGTAGAGACTATGCCAAAGTTACGTAAACGAACTAGAAATGTTCTGGGTATGACTCTTAACAGCATCGATGGATTAAATAGATAAGTTTTAAAATTAAAAAAATGAGATTGAAATAATTGAAAACCCAAAGACTGAATAAAAGCAGACATCTTTGATGTATAATAACCTAAGGATTGAAATGCCATAAAACTCCAACGAATTCTTGAACTCTGGACTGCCCCTTCATTGTCATTACTTTAAAGTCTACTTTAACCAGAAGTGGTAGTACCTGTTACAATCTAATCTATAAGTAAAATAGATTAACAAAATAATTCGAAAAGTTGTTTTTAAAAGAAAATGGAATACCCAACAAGAATGAATATCAACGTATTCGGCATAAAATAACCCAGGAGTTGATAAGCAGTATAAAATCAAACAAACCATAACTACAGTTGTTATCCCTTCTTTAAATTCCCTAAAGATAAAATACATTTATTTTATATTTTAAATGCTATCGTTTATAGTTAAAGTTCTTTCTGGTTTACCAACATTGACGTAAAATAAAGACTTATTTCAGCTTTTTATGCTGAATAGAATTTCATCTACGGATTCTTTACTTTTTAGAAGTCTTGTATTCGGCTTTAAACTCTATCATTTAATCTCCTGAATGCTCCAACTGATCTCTTAGTAACATTGACATCTCAAAATGAACGCTGTTGTTCTAACAGTCAAGTTCGAGCATTTATTTCAGCTTCGTTTATTTCTAATGATCGATAGTCAAACATGCTTTAAATATACAAAGTATCAGACACTTTATAAATATTTACGGCAACTTATTTGACTTTTTTTTTTTTTTCTTCAATTGAACAAAATATTTGGGCTTTTCGTATTTAAAGCCTTTTTCAAAGAGCATTTTTTCCCCGAATACTCATAAAAAATTCTTAACTTTTAATTTAATAAACTATGGAACTTGACGCTTTTTCTGTGGCTCTTTAGAGAAGCCATTTTGGCGTTTATTTTATTGCAGCTTGGTCGCTGAAAATCTTAAAATAATCCAGCACATATAAATCCTCATGTGGTTTTTGTTTTGGTCACTTAGATTTTTGCAATAACGGTCCTACATTGTTAAAGATCTCCCTTTCATTTCATATTTATTTTTCTAAACTCTAACAATACGAAGGACCTATTTGAAAATGTGGACATAGATATTTTGTTATTGAGAAATAAAAATTCTACCCCAAAATATAAATGTAAACCTGATTGATAACATACCAGGAAACTATTAGAAAAATTCCGAAGGGATTTTGAATTCGTTATAACGAAAAAAAACAACAAAAAACTCTTAGACTGCTACACACAGATAAATATAAGTTTACGCGATTCTCTTACACCACATCTTAGTCATAAAATAACCCTTCGGGCGCGATTCCCTAACGTAGTCATAAAATGACACCTCAGATAAGTTGACATGCTGGTAAAATCTGTCAATAACATTCCTTTTGTAAGGGAATCCTCTAACCATTTCTACAGAATTGTCTATTGTGGAGTTTGTAACTCTTGACTCGTTCTCTCACTGATTCCTGTAAATTGCTCAAATGACCAGCACGAACACGCTTCACCGGGAGGGGGGGGGGTAAAAGTTTAGGTATCGGACATGTATGACGAAACGGGGTGAGGAAAAATTGGACTATTGTAAAGTACTTGGCACCCTCCTAATTGGAGGGGGTTATTCCTAAAATGAGGTAACCAAGCGATTACCCGCTACTATTAGTATTTTTGTAATTCAACCATTATAGTTCTTTTAGACAATAACAGAAATAGATTCATTATTATTCTGGCAACTCCATTGCAATCTATAAGATTTTCATGTCTTAGATGAATGAGCTGTATATCTTTATCAAATTCTAAAATGATTTCATTTAAGTTAAAGTTAATAGAAATGATGACATGTATTAAAAAAAAAAAATGAAACCATTTTTTTTATAACGAGAACAGAAATTAGTCGAGCCGCACAAAAATTCGTTTGGTCACACAAACCCTATCTCGCCATTTAAAAAAAAAAAAAAAAATGCTTTTTATCATATGTGCTAGAAGGCCGTGGTTGAGGGTTTTCATGTCCTGGGAATGACGTTAAACTATCTGATGGTGAAGTTCCAGTTCTGGAGGTCTGGGGAATGTGGTGTATCCATTAAGAATTAATCTATTTCAAAACTCTGTCGACATTAAATGACCCACCGAGGTTGATATGCCGTAAAACAAACCAAACCAGTTCTGGATGTATGGGGAAATGTAAAGCACTCTTTCATCCCCATTACTCTCAGGTCCACTCTGACCGCAATGGTAGTACCTGTTAGGGTCATATTATGTGTTAAATAGAATTTTTTTAATATTTTATTTTTTTTAAATTGGGTTAAACATTTTCTTTTAAACTATCGTCACGAATCTTTAAAAACTTTGCAGATATTAAATAACCCACCGAGGTTGATATGCCATAAAAAAGACAAAACCAGCAAAAAATCTAAAGGGCCTAAATTATTAAAGGAAATATTATCATTTACACTTGGGCACTTTTTAATATTTCTCCTCAAACTGGAAACTTACTGTCAATGCAAATTTCAAAAACTAATTCTAGTAACCAATTTTTTTTTTTTTTTTTTTTTTTTGCTATTAGAGTAATATGTTTTAGGAATAAATTGCTCAATCAGATCATGGCGTGGTGGCTAACGTGCTGGACTGTAACATCGTATTAAGTGATTTCGAACTCCAGTCTCGCGATTTTTTTTTTTCACTTTTGGACTAATACCATGTTTCCCCGAAAATAAGACCTCCCTGCAAAATAAGACCTAGAGTTGTTGTTGTTGTTTTTTTTTTAAGGATGATTTTAATATAAGCCCCCCCCCCTAAATTATTTTATTCTAGTTGAGAGCAGCAGACAAACGGAAGAAAGAAACCTTCTTCACAATGACATCATGCGACGCAAACATTCGACATCCCCCGTAAATGAGCCTTAGTGTTATATTTTGGAGTGAAATTTAATATAATTCCTGTCTTATTTTCGGGGAAACACGGTACCTTTAGAAAAGGTAGAAAATCCTCACCACCAAGCTATGGTTTGAATAGTACCACTACTGTTTTTCTAAAACGATGGCTTTGACTCTAAATATCCCATAAATGTTGATATGCCATTAAAACAAAGAAACCAAACCAATGATTTCTAACATTTTTCGTATAAAATGTTTATCCTAAGAAGTCCGTACAGTCTGTGGATATATAGAAATTAGAATATTTTGGTAGGACAACATGTTCTGGGTCACATTTAAACAACCGCCCTGTCGGCTGAGGCGTTAGAATGCACCGACTGTACCCCTGCAGAGGGGTAAAACTCCCCCAATGGGGCCACCTGTTCGCCGTGGGTGGCGACTCGTGATGCTTAAGGATAGAAATCAGGTGGCTGAGCAGTCCGTGACTTGCAATATTCCACTTTAGGCTTTTCTTGTGCTAGACGGTCGGTCGGAGAGGCCCCCTCCGATCAATCGGCTGGCCACATCAAGCCCTAGCACCTATATGATTGCCTCAACCCTATTGCCCTTATGGCAAACCCCAGTCCTTATCATATGGGTGCTAGAAGGCGGTGGCTGAGGGTCTACATGTCCTGGGAATGACGTTAAACTCTATCTGATGGTGAGGTTCCAGTTCTGGTGGTTTGGGGAATGTGGATCACCCCTTCATCACCATTGCTCACTGGTCTACTCTGACCCGGAGTGGTAGTACCTGTTAGGGTCCCATCTATAGGTTGAATAGAAAAACATGAGTTTATAAACAAAATTGTTGAATAGAAAAATGTATTTATAAAAAGATTGTATTATCCATTAAGAATTGATTTATTTCAAAACTTTATCGGCATTAAATGACCCACTGAGGTTAATATGCCGTAAAACAAACCAAACCAAACATTTAAACAATGTAAAAAAGAATATTGTGTGAAAGATGTTCAAATAGCTAGTTCAGCTTTAGGAGTTTATAATATATTCAACTCCTCCCCCAATTAATTTCTGTAGTTGATGTTCACACACACACACACACACACTCTCTCTCTCTCTCTCTCTCTCTCTCTCTCTCTCTATATATATATATATATATATATATATATATATATATAATTGTTTAGCGAACCTAGCCGGAAGCCTAGGATTTATATATAAAATCTTATTACCTTCATCAGCCGTGGAATTTTATCTTTGGATAAGATGCATGAAGTCTTTTAGTAAGATGAAGTTACTTCCAGGCATTCCAGCCTTGGGGGTAACACCTCTGCATTGCCTCAGGGCCAAAGTTCCATGTCGGAAGAATATGATGCGTATATGACCCGGGTCATGGGAAACGGTGAAACCTTTGCCCTGTTCGTGTATACGGACTTTCAGGACTCCATTGGCAACGTGGGAAAACTGCCCCCTCCTGTAACGAGATAGATCCTAGTATGTACCACTAGAAGCGGCTACCCAGCCTCGACTAGGTAGAGGGGGGGAATTGGTGCATTACTTTGTATACTTTTGATATTTACAAATGCTGGACATTTCAAAGTAGAAATTCAATGCTATTTCTATGTATATATTAATTTTTAATCATGGAAAATGGACTCGTCGCCCCGAGTTCAAATCCTGGACGTGGTAATTGCATTTCACTTAGCACTAATACCCTTGGGAAAGGTATGAATCCTACTCTCCCTCCAGCTATGGGTAAACAGCAGGGCAGACTGGGTTCTTTAACCATGGCTAAGTAACCAGTCTAGGAGAAGGAAAACTCTGAATTCAAACCTGTTAAACTCCGCTTAAGAAATTGACCTTCGATCCTGCTCGTGCGGAGGAGCTGGTAAATATATAGATTAATTTTTAAATATCTTCGAAAAAAATCAGATCTTCATAATTTTTGCACAAATAGCAAGAACTGGTTATATATTATATATATATATATATATATATATATATATTACGTAGTCTCATCCGGGCATATATACATATATACCAACTGCCCTTTTACATATGTACAGGTAAGACACTATCTTCCCTTTTACGTATCTTATTATAATGGAGATTGAGAGATTGACTGTAACTAAAAGTAAACCACCACTGATGTCACAATTCCCTTAGTTATTTATTAATCATTATTTAATCTTAATTAGCATTAATGATGTCTCTCTTAAAGTCTGAGTTTGATTTGCCTCAAAACAGCCCATGTTATTAATGCGTTCAACATCTTGCAACGTGTGTTATATATCATTAATAAATAATGATTTACATAGTATATGTATGAGCATACTGATTTTAATAAAACTAGGTTTAATACATAATTACTTGGTGTTATTGATTTCTAATATTATTGTTTAATTCTCAAACATATTAAAAGCAATCCTATATATAATTTTATATAGAAATCAATTAGAATAAAACCGATCAATCGGCTGACTGGTCACGGCAAGCCCTAGCACCTCTATGATTGTCCCAATCCTATTGCCTTTATGGCAACCCCCAGCCCTTTTATCATATATGTGCTAGAAGGCAGTGGCTGAGGGTCTTCATATCCTGGGTATGACGTTAGACTCTATCTGATGGTGAGGTTCCAGTTCTTGAGGAGTTGGGAATGTGTAGCATCCCTTCACTATTGCTCCCAGGTCCACTCTGACCCGGAGTGGTAGTACCTGTTAGGGTCCCATCTATGGTTTAAGTAGAAAAATGTGTTTATAAAAAAATTAAGTATCTATTAAGAATGAATTTATTTCAAAACTTTGTCGGCATTAAATGACCCACTGAGGTTGTTATGCCGTAAAACAAAACAAACAAAACTTTTATTAGGGAAAAATATTTGTTTCAATTCTAAAAGCGATAAAAATTGCTCCCTTCTCACTCTAGCAATCGGCTGTCGACTATTGATCTTTTCTTATTTCTTTGTTTAATGGCATATCAGTCTTCGTGGGTTATTTAATACCAAAGCCTTCCTTGTAGAAGAACAATTGTGGTACTATTTAACCCATAGCTGGAGGGAGGATGAGGGAGTTCATACTTTTCTCAAATGTTTTAGTTCGAAAGTGAACGCAATCACCTGACTGGAATTCGAACTCGCTTACTGTGATGTCGCAGTCCAGCACGTTAGCCACTTCACCACGGGAATTCAAGCCCAACTTGCGTTTCATTTCTCTTTTTTCTTCTTCTTTTTCTTACATTTTCATTTACAGAGATAAAATGTTATAATTTGAGATTTTGAATTTGGAGAATTAAAACCGAGTTTTTTTTCTAGCTTATATTAAATTTATTTATCTTGCCGTTAGTCTTTAATTCCCCCTAAACACTCCAGGCCTAATCCAGTTCTTTAAATAGTTCAATCTATTAATCCCAAAATTTTAAAAGATTGGAAATAATCTTTCCATCTTAAAACTCTTACCAAACATTCCACATAAGCAGGATGTGACACAAGGTCAATGTATTTGAATCCAGAGTTTTCCTTCTCCTTGACAAGGTTAAATAGCCCAGTCTGCCCTACTATTTATCCATAGCTGAAGTGAGAATAGTTGGATACATACGTCTACCAAGGGTATTAGCTCTATGTGAAATGCAAACAGCCTCGTCCCGGATTTGAATTCGTGTCACGGTGTCCATTTCCTACGACGGTAACCATTACACCACGAACACCTCCACACTATTGTTATTTAAGCCTGTATCAGTTTGGCTCAAGGCTATAAATGTCGAGTCCTAAAGAAGGGTCGAACTTGCTGTTTTATTTTTTATTTTAAGCTTGAGTTTTGTTTAATGGCATATCAACCTCTGTGGGTCATTTAATGCAAAAAAGGGTTATGTAGAATTTGTTTTTCAGTCTTTAGAGTATGGGTTTTATGGTGGTAAGTAAAGTAAGTAAAGTCGTCGGGGCGGCCTAAAGTCGGTATCAGCCATACAGTGAGGGAGTCTATCCCCTTTTCAATAGCGCTAGACCAAGGAGATTATTTTTTAGCATCTGAGGTGGAGCGCCACACCTACCATCAGCTCCTTACTTTACCGCACAGATCCCTGTGCTACTCATACGCTGGGTTGGCGAGGACCGGTATCGAACTAGGAACCTTGTGGTTTCTAGCCGAACGCTCTGCCGACTGAGCTAACCCGGCCGTTCTGTTTTAGTGAAAGAATCGGTTTGGTTAAATCTTGTTGAAAAGGTTCCTTTTTTTTCTTCTTTCTTTTTTTTTTTTTTTTTTAGAAAATTTAAGATGTTTATTTGTTTCTTAAGTCGTTTATTTCGCACACGATTCTTACGAATACTTTTTAAACCTATGTATTTGACCCATAGATGGAACCCTAAATTGTACTACCACTCCGGGTTAGAGTGGACCGAGTAATGGCAATGAATGGGTATTCCATGTTTCCCAGATTTCCAGAACTGGAATCTTACCATCAGATGTATTTTAGTGTCATACCGAAGGGTTATTCTGCTCCTTTAGTGTTGTTGCTAGAGCATACTACCCTGAACCCCTGTTCAGGAGGAGGGCAACTTTCTATGAATAAGACTTTATGAAAATTGGCATGTAGTGGCGTTGGGGGGTGTTCGTATATTATTATGAATACGACTTTATGAAAATTGACATGTAGTAGAGTGGGGGTTCGTATATTTTCTATTAATATTACATTATGAAATTTGACGTGTAGTAGAGTGAGGGGTTGATATATTTTCTATGAATACTACTTTATGAAAATTGGCATGTAGTAAATTGGGTGTTCATATATTTTCTATGAATACTTTATGAAAATTGACATGTAGTAAATTGGGTGTTCATATATTTTCTATGAATACGACTTTATGAAAATTGACATGTAGTAGAGTGGGGGTTCGTATATTTTCTATGAATACTACTTTATGAAAATTGGCATGTAGTAAATTGGGTGTTCATATATTTTCTATGAATACGACTTTATGAAAATTGACATGTAGTAAATTGGGTGTTCATATATTTTCTATGAATACTACTTTATGAAAATTGACATGTAGTAAATTGGGTGTTCATATATTTTCTATGAATAATACTTTATGAAAATTGACATGTAGTAAATTGGGTGTTCATATATTTTCTATGAATAATACTTTATGAAAATTGACATGTAGTAAATTGGGTGTTCATATATTTTCTATGAATACGACTTTGTGAAAATTGACATGTAGTTGAGTTGAGGTGTTTGTATATTTTTATGAATACGACTTTATAAAAATTAACATGTAGCAGAATGAGGGTTCATATATTTTCTATGAATAATACTTCACAAAATTAACGTAGTAGAGTGGGAGGGGGGGGGATAAAAAAATCATAGATTCAGTAGGGTGTCATGAGAACCTAGCACCGGCCTTGGACTCACCTACTTGAAAGTTTGCCGCAACGCGATACTTCTGTTCGTCAGTCACCCTGTTTTAAGATTAAACTAATCTTAGCAATTATCTTTATATTTTATTGCGCGCGTTAGTATTTTGTATTATTTTTTACGAGTTAAGTTCAGATGAAAAATTGCCCGGATCAAGTTGGCAAACTTTATCGAAAACCGATGAATTGTTGTCAAAATAGATATGAATTTATCTCTGGCAAAAGAAATCTCTAAATAAAAACTGACGTATTTTGATTTACTATCAGTTATCTCCCCTTTTTTAAAAAAATGGCGAAACGAAAGAAGATAAGCTTTTCGCCTACACAAACACCAAAGTGATGACTGATATTCCCAAACATTACATTCAACTGAAAAGGGTAACGTTGTGAATGATATAATATTACACAGGATACTTTATTAGATGTTTGGACACTGTAGGGTAGGTCGATTTTTCACTTTTTTAAAATATCAAATTTTCCATATATGCGAAAGTTGTGTGTTAGGTGTGGCGCTCTATTTTAACAAAAACAATCCGGTGATAAACCCGGTGCCGTTCCTTTTTAAATGAGGGAATGTGCTGCCGGTGTGTACAATAGGGTAGGTCAATTTTTTATGTTTTTAAAATATCAAATTCTTCACTATGCGAAAGTTGTAAATTGCACTAAAAGTCCTCGTTTTCGAAAGGCTAAATTTTGAGAAAACGAGGATTTTAGCGCATTTTAGTAGACAATCTTTGATGCTATTTCCTCAAAAAATGGTGCAAGTAAAAGATCTAATTTTTGATATCAGTATTCAGTATACTAACACACAACCTTTGAATAGATGGACAATTTGACATTTTTTAAAAAGTGAAAAATCGACCTACTATATTGGACAGCATAATTTTATCGATTTTTAAGTAAATATTTAAAGATTTAAAAAAAAGTAAAGTTGGTGGAGTGGCCTATTGTTAGTATCAGCCGGACAGCGAGGGAGTCTATCTCCTTTACGATAGCGAAAGATTGTTTTTGCTGAGGTGGAGCGCCACGCCTAACGCCAGTTCCCCACTTTACTGCACATATCAGATTACTCAATCTGTGCTACTCATGCGCTGAGTTGGCGGGGACAATTATCGAAACCTTGTGATTACTAGGGGGGTGCTCTACCGACTGAGCTAAGGCGGTGTATTTTTTGGATTCTAACGAAACACTTGGAGCAAAAGCTAGAGGGGCACTGTACAAAGACGCTGCGTGTTGTCTTGAAGAGAACCTGGAAGAAGCACCCCAAAAAGGAGCGGCTATATGGCCACTTGCCCCCTATCACTCAAGTCACCCGGGTCAGACGAACAATACACGCTGGGGAAGCAGAGATGCCGTTAAAAGTGCCGTTCTCCTCTGGGCACCTACACATGGACACACCAGGGTGGATCGGCCAGTAAAAAAGCTATGTCAACCAGCTCTGCACAGATACTGGATGCTGTGTAGAGGACCTTCCAGGAACGATAGCCGAGTGACGTGGTAGAGTCATGGAGATCCGCGCTGTAGACACGATTTGATTATGACGATTTTTCTTTATATATATATATATATATATATATATATTTACCAACCCCTCCGCACGAGCAGGATGCGACACAAGGTCAATTTCTTACGCGGAGTTTGAATTCGTAGTTTTCCTTCTCCTAGACTGGTTACCTAGCCATGGTTAAAGAGCCCAGTCTGCACTGCTGTACGGCTGCATCACCCGGACCCTAACGAAGCGACTAGAGAATAAACTAGATGGGAGCTGCACAAGACTGCTACGTGCGATCCTAAACAAATCGTGGAAAAAACACCCCACGAGAAAATAGCTAAGCAGCCACCTGCCCCATATCACCCAAACCATCCGAGTAGGACGGACAAGACACGCGGGACACTGCTGGAGAAGCAAGGCCGAAATCATAAATGACGTCCTCCTGTGGAAGCCAGCACATGAGCACGTCAGTGTGGGCCGACCAGCAAAGACGTTCATTGAACAGCTCTGTACGGATACTGGATGCTGCGTAGAGGATCTCCCGAGAATGATGAGTGATAGGGACGTCTGGAGAGAGATTGTCACGGATATCCGTGCTAATAGCGCGACATGATAATGATGATGATATATATCAGAATATCTATCATACCTTCTGTTGTGCACATAATGTACTCAGATCAAAATTGGCATCCCGAGTTGCAATTTTATTGTCAGTGTATTTTCGCTCGTTTGGGCATGCATCATTCACTATGCTTAATGCTTGTGGCATATGAATGAGTGTATTGTGTATATATGCGTGAATATATATGTGGCGTACGGCAGCCATTTTTCTTTTTTCTTTTTTTTTTTTTGAAGACGAAGAAGATAGGGAGGAGGAGGAGGAGGATGGGGATGGAGGAGGAGGAAAAAGAATTTTGTCAAATCTAAGCATTTATATTTTCCCAGTTAAATTCTAACATTTTGTTTATTTTGTTTTTTTTCTTTCATAAACAAACAAATTGAATCCAAATGTGGTATTGAATCTGAAGATGATCGACGTTTAAGTTTGGCACGAGAGGGAAATTGGGGAGGTATGAGGGGTTTGGGGAATGGGGTGGTCTTAAAATGAAATGAAAGCGAGACCAAGTATTTGAAAGAAATTTAAAAAAAAAAAAAAAAAGAAAAAGTAAAAAAAAAAAATCTGATTAGAAAAAATGAAAAGTGAAAACTTTAGAAACAATTTGAACGAATATTTGAAGAAACGATTATTAAAAACTTACAAAATAAATGGACAAATAAAATAAAATAAACAAACAAATAAATAGATAAATGAATAAACAATGAGAAAAAAAGGCGTTGGCACTGGTTAGATTTTACGGCATGTCAACCCTTGTTGGGTTATTCGATGCCGAAGATATTTTATTTTATTTATTCTTGGTGGGTATTCAAAAAGAGAGGGGGACAGAGGGGTATAGAGAGAGGGGAGAGAGGGGGAGAGAGTGAGAGAGAGATGGGATAGAGAGGGTAGAGAGAGAGAGGGTGGAGGATAGGCCCAGCCAACGGAGAGAAGATATGATCAGATACGCAGAACAGAAACCCGAGAGAAAACAGACATTAAAGGACAAGAGAGACACGGCACCCAACACGATGACTACGCTGCATTAGTAAATTCTGACGGTGTTCCTAATTGACGCTACCGCTAGGTGTGAAGTTCGCACAGTTATTCAATTCTTGAACGCAAAACGCATTAAACCGATTGAAATTCATCGCCAATTAACAGAAGTATATGCCGAGATGTGGCTTGATATAAAAACAAATGTCCGCAAGTTCTACGCAAGCTGATATGATAGGGACACACAAAACCTGTCACAGCGCCTACAAAAATGCATCGACCAAAATGGCGATTATGTAGAAAAATAAATACATGTTCAAAGTTTAAAATGATATAAACATTATTGATAATCTATATCTATACATATATAAAGGACAGTTGGTGTGTATGTATGCATGTATGTAAGTATGTCATCATTGGCAATTTAATCTCGAAAGACTATGATAAAAGTTTTTGTGTGCCCTTGAAGTTGCAGCGCCTCCTGTAACTATGAAGTCCTATGTTTGAGAAACATTCTCGACCACAGATTTTGCATTTGTAGGTTGTCCCTGTAGATGATGATGTTCTGATGCTTTGTTGCCGTTGCTTTCTTATGGACCTCTAAGCTTCATGATGTTGTATCAGGGTGAATTCTGACATGTACAGTCCTCTATGGAGATTCTGCCGCCACCGACGGCGGCCTTGAGCCAAATTTTCCCACCTGGAAGGGACAATGCCAAAGCACCTGAGATCATTTTTAAAGACATCCTTGAATCGCAGTAGGGGGCGACCAATCTGTCTTTTACCAGATGTTAGCTCTCCATACAGGATGTCTTTCGGGATGTAAGTATGTATGTCCAGATGAAACTACGAAAGGGCTCATGTGAGGAAAGGTTCTGGTGGTGGAGTTATAGGATTGTGAGGGACGACAATGATCTGTAAAGATTATGCTATTGCTATGCTATGTATGTCTGGATGAAACTACGAAAAAAAAAAAAAAAACAACGACAAAGTAAATATATATACACATTCACAGTCATTTTTTGTGCAAAAATAATGAAAAATAATTGACAGTGTATACAAAAATAAAGGACAGTTGGTGGGTATGTATGTGTGTATGTCCGGATGAAACTACGAACATAAAACAACAAAGTAAATATACATACACATTCACTATCATCGGAGCTTGCTTTTTGTACACAAATAATGAGTTTATTTAAATTTGTGAAGATATTTCAAAATTAAGATTTGTATAGGAAGAGAATGGAAAGTCATTGGTGGCGTTCGTGATTAAAATATAAATCAATTATGTCAGACCAAAACGATCAATGGATCTGCGAGACTAACTTTTTGTTATCCCCCATCTACCCAGGCAACGCCGGGTTGTCGCTTCTAGTAAACAATAAAGGTTTCTGTGATTTCTAAATATTTAGGAGACCTTAACTTTAGGATTACCCTCGCATATATCGAGGAAAGTGCGAGTAGTTTTAGAGAGGAAAGTGCAATGCGAAAGAGACAGACAGACAGACAGACAAGAAGGGAAGTTGCAGGTGATGGCGCTACTAGAACTTGGGATTTGTGATATATTGTAGAAGAACTCAATTCGAAATTGAATTTTTTTCTTCTTCTTCTTATATATTTTTTTCTTAAGTTTGTAATACAAAGTGAAAAATAAATCCACAAGAGAGAAAGAAAAAGAAAAACTAATTTTCTCTTATCGTGACTTTGGAAAGATAAGCAAAACATTCCGTCCAGAAAATTAATATTTCCCTAGGAATTCTGGGTAATTCAAAAATATGAATAAATAAATAAATAAATAAATAAAATGAGCCCGTTCTTCTCGCTTAGCTTTATCCAAATACCATCTCCCTTGTCTTATCTAGTCCTGTCGGCTGAGGCTTTAGAATACACCGACTGCACCTCTGCAGAGGGGTAAGATCCCACACAATGGGGCAACCTGTTGGCCATGGGTGGTGACTTGTGATGCTTAAGAATTGAACCATGGTAGTCCATGACATGCAACACTCCACTTTGGCCCTTATTCAGGCTAGTCGACCGGTAGGAGAGGCTCACCCCCCGATCAATCGGTTGGTCACGTCAAGCCCTAGCATTCATATAATTGCCCCAATCCTATAGTCCTTATGGTAAGCCCCAACACTTTTTATGTACTAGAAGGCAATGGCTGAGGATATTAGTTTCCTGGGTATAACATTATATTCTATTTATATTACACAACTCCACTTAAACTATATATTCTACTGCCCCAGTCGACAGGGTGGGTACTAACATGATTAATTGACACTGTGAATGTCTATGAATGTCTACTTCCACTATATGAACAAAAAATACGAGGGTAATCCCAAAAGTAAGGTCTCCAAAATATTTAGAAATCACAGAAAAGTTTATTGTTTGTTGTCAGTGATATTTACATTATTTCAAAGTTTCAACATGTATTTATTTTTCTACATAATCGCCATTTCGGTCATGGTGAGGCTCCAGTTCTAAAGGTTTCGGGTATGTGGAGCACCCCTTCATCACCATTGCTCCTAGGTCCACTCTGACCCAGAGTGGTAGTACCTGTTAGGGTCCCATCTATGGGTTAAATAGAAAAAAACATGAGTTTATAAAAAATTGAATACCAGGTTTTCAATTCAGAGTTTTCCTTCTCCTAGACTGGTTGCCTAATCAAGGTTAAAGATTCCAGTCTTCCCTAATATTTACCCATAGCTGGAGGGAGAATAATCGGATGCATACCTTTCCTAATGGTATTAGCATATCCTGAAATGCAAACAGTTTCGTCCAGGATTTGATCTCGTTTCGTCGTCTTTGCCAGGTTTTGAATTCAGAAGTTTCCTTCTCCTAGACTGGTTGCCTAACCAAGGTTAAAGAGTACAGTCTGCCCTACTATTTACCCAAAGCTGGAGGGAGAATAGTCAGATGCATACCTTTCCCAAGGATATTAACGTTTTTTTGAAATGCAAATAGTCTCGTCCAGGAATTTGAACCCAGGTCGTCTTGTCCATTTCTCATAACGATAACTGTTATACAGCGAGCGCCTTTAAATGGGAACATTTTTTTAGCTTTCCCAGACACCACTAAATATAATCTCCTCATGCCTTGGGGGTCAAAGGCCAGAATTCATTATCTGTCGTGACTGACGTGGAAGTCTTTAAAATATGGAGTTATGTTTGACTTCTTAGCCTCGCAAATTTTTCTCTCATACAATTCTTTGTACATATCTCAATACACCCTGAAAATTTACACAAAAATTTACACGAAACCAACAGACCCTTCCAAAATAAAAAAAAAAATCAAAAAAAACTAGCAGGACTTGTGGATATACCACAGAATGATACTTTTATCATTTAAACATTTGATATTTTTTACTTAAGATAATTCCTCATTCCAACCAGAAGATTATTATTATTATTATTATTATTATTAGTAGTAGTAGTAGTAGTAGTAGTAGTAGTACAAAATAAAAAACATCCTCCGGGCGATGTAAAAATAGATTTTTGAAACATATTGCCTGAGGAGTGGGAGTAAAATATTCAATGTCAGTCGTTAGTCTATTATTATTATTATTATTATTATTATTATTATTATTATTATGGTCTGGTATTTAGGTTATTACACCTGCCGTAGCTGGTGGTTCACTGGAGGCTGAATGACAGCAAGTCTCATTAGGTCTGCAGGACTCTTCTTACTATTCGAGCCGATCCCAACAGTTCTTCCTCTGATTTCTAATTCACCCAAATTATTTTCCAGAACTCTGGGGACCGTTCCAAGGGCACCGATTACAATTGATACGGCCTTCACCTTCATGTTTCCCAGTTTTCTCAATTCTCTGGCAAGGTCTACGTATTTGTCTATATTTTCACTTTCTTTCATTTTCACTCTATGGTCGACTGAGACGGCAAAATCCACGAAACGACAAGTTCTCTTCTTCTTGTTAATCAATACTAGGTATGGTCTCCTGGCCTGGGATTAGGTGATTCATCTATATCTCGAAGTCCTATTATTATTATTATTATTATTATTATTATTATTATTATTATTATTATTCACTCCTTTTGAGTTTTCACATCAGCGTTAGCTGATGGTCTTTCACTGGAGTCTGAGTGACAGCAAGTATCCTCAGGTCTCCAGGACTCTTCTGAGTATTCTAGCAGATTGCAGCAGTGCAGTATTCTGGATGGTCTCAATTCTTCCTCTGATGTCCAGATTTTCCAATCCCTTTTCCAATCCCTTTGGGGCCGTTCCAAGTGCACCAACTACAATTGGTATCACTTTCACTTTCATATTCCATAACTTTTTCAGTTCTCTGGCAAGGTCCAGGTATTTGTCCATTTTTTCATTTTCCTTCATCTTCAACCTGTGATCTGCTGGAACTGCAAAATCCACCAGTTGACAAGTTCTTTCTTTTTTGTTAATCAGCACTAGGTTATTATTATTATTATTATTATTATTATTATTATTATTATTTCAATTCCGCTAGTCAGTCTTATCAATTTAGTAAATGCAGATCGAAGTTTGGATTTTTCATCTCTTTTTGTTGCTGCTGTTGTTGTTGTTGTTGTTAGCATAAATATTCGTCTGATCCTTTCAGAAGGATCTTAGTGGATTTTAAGTGACACAACCAGTCGTCACAACATCCTTATTAAAGTTAATCCTAATCCTGAAAAAGGATTGACAACAGATTATATTTCAAATATCTGAAGAAGGAACGTGAAGAATCTAAAGTAAAAATAGCAATAAAACAAGTTATTGCCAGAATTGTTTGTATATAAGGCTCGCCTGAAGATCGGTGCCGTGAAACTCTGTTACAGATCAAGTTTGTTTTTTTTTTAATTTTGCGAAATTAGATTAATTTTGTTTTATGATAATACGGTCATACTTCTATTTATGTCGTTCCGACTTACGTCATTTTCGAAGATGCGTCGCTATTCAAAAATATTGAAATACTAAAAGAGTTTTATAATTTGCTTGAAGCACTGTGCTAATATTGGTTTGGTTGGTTGGTTGGTTTTGAGGGCTATCACAATGCAAGAATAAAGAAAAAATAAGGTAACTATGGTGTTGTTTGTTTACCTTTGATTTATTCTTAATATTTCGGGATAAAGATCCCTTCATCAGAAGATTTCTGAAAGCTAATTTCTGGAGTTGTTACCTTGTTGTCTATTCTGTTGTATGTCTGGTGATATCTTCCCCCAGATTCTCTGCGTGTGTATATGTATATATATATTTATTTACCTACTCCTCCGCACGAGCAGGATGTGATACAAGGTAAATTTCTTAAGCAGAGTTCAACAGGTTTGAATTCAGAGTTTTTCCTTCTCCTACGCCGGTTGCCTAACCAAGATTAAAGAGCCCAGTCTGCCCTAATATTTATCCATAGCTGGAGGGAGAGTAGGATTCATACCTTTCCCAAAGGTATTAGCGCTAAGTGAAATGCAATTACCACATCCAGGATTTGAACAACGAGTCCATTTCCCATGACTTTAACCATTACACCACGCATGTGTGTATGTATAAGTGTGTGTGTTTACGTATGTTTATGTGTGTGTGTCTTTCCAAATCTAAAAGCTATATAAATTATAATATTTACCTCGTCTAAAAAAACAGCTACATCATTTATACCCAATGGTACCGTTAATTCCGGATTTTATCGATTGTTTTCGCTTATTTTCGTACCCAAGAAGTAAATTAAAAAAAGAGATAGATACATATAATGTTTGGAGAATCATAACATTAATTATGAAATACAGTATACATCATAAAAATAGATCAAATTTGTTTAAAAACAAAAGCATTGAAAGTTAGAGGTTTATGGTAATAAAAATTGGAACAAGTGTATAAGTTCACACGTTTTCCAAAAAATCCTGATAACATTTTAGCACTAATCAACACGCACACATTTTCAAATTAATCTTAGTCAGAGGAAGAATTTAAATCTATGTAGTCCACATCATTTATATGTTCGATCTCTAGTGGCATATATGACTGTATTGATAAGATTCGTACAGACGACTGGGTACATCTCTCTCTCTCTCTCTCTCTCTCTCTCTCTCTCTCTTATATATATATATATATATATATATAATATATATATATATATATATATGTAATATAGAGAAAATTTTGAAAAAACACAGGTTCATAAAATGAGTGATGTTTATTTCGCCAACGCTGCAGTGTTTCAATCTGTTTTAGTAGATCTTCATCAGGCTTTTGTTTATTTGAGGAAAAATTAATTGATCACAGAGAATTTGTTGAATGAAAAACTAGCGTTCTTTGGATGTTTTTATGAACCTGTGTTTTTTTCAAATTTTTCACTATATTACATACTGTCGGATTCATTTCCATTCTTCTCTTCATATATATATATATATATATATATATATATAATATATATATAGGAAAGGCATGGTTGGCCACCAACAAATTATCAGTCATATGGAAATCCGATCTCCCTGACCAGCTAAAGAGGCGATTCTTCCAGGCTGTGGTTGTGTCGGTACTGCTGTATGGCTGTACCACCTGGACCCTAATGAAGCGCCTTGAGAATAAGCTAGATGGGAGCTGCACAAGAATGCTGCGAGCGGTGCTGAATAAGTCGTGGAAGCAGCACCCCACAAAGAAGCAACTGTATGGCCACCTGCCCCCACCCCATCTCACAAACCATACGAGTAAGACGGACTAGGCCTGCGGGACACTGCTGGAGAAGCAGGGATGAGCTCGTAAGCGACGTACTACTGTGGAAGCCAGCACATGGGCACGCTAATGTGGGCCGCCCAGCCAGAACCTACATTGACCAACTATGTAAGGATGCTGGCTGCTGCATGGAGGAGCTCCCAGAGTCGATGAATGATAGGGAAGGTTGGTGAGAGATCGTCATGGATATCCGTGCAAACAGCGCGTCATGATGATGATGATGATGATATATATAGTAGACAAAATGTGACCCATTGACCATTGAGCATAGACAAATGGTATTAGGGAAAAGTGAGATTGCAAAGCGAATTGAATTAAAACTTAAATGAATACAGCCTGAAAAATTAAAATAAACATTAAAATCATTTTGTAAAATTTCTAGGAAAGGGAACGTTTGACCTAATCTAAATTTATTAAGAGCCAAGATGATGACCGGGTTCGCTACTTAAGAAACTCCCCAATCTCTCTCTCTCTCTCTCTCTCTCTCTCTCTCTCTCTCTCTCTCCGCACACACACTGAGAAACTAACATATATAACGAGGAGATAATCAATATATACATAGACAGGGGGAAAGTTGTATTTTCCTCGTATCCCACTTGTACAGGTTAGGCACTAGGCCCTGTTAACGTGGGACCACCCACAAACCGAGACTCATGGGTGGCAGGTGGAAAAATTACGTTCATCCCTTCGGTATTCCCCATCAAGGGGGCGCCTCGGGCATTGGGCAATAAACCCAGACTTGCTCCTTTAAATCAAGGGGACAGGTGTTACCTTGGGGGGATGGCCCCCTGAGATCAACGCTATTAATTCAATCTCTGGTAGGTCCAGCGGCCGAAGCTGACTGGACCCTCGGCGTTGGCCGGAAGAGGCAGAATGTGGATTAAGAGTTTTTACTCCCTAGGTTGGCGGTAAAAAAAAAAGAGGATAGACTCCCTTGTTGTCTGGCTGATAATATCAAAAGGCAACTTCAACAACTTTTCATACTTTATTTTATATGTATGTATGTACGCATATATATATATATATATATATATATATATATGGTGGACTCTCCTATCGTAAACGATAGATGTGGGTCAGCAGTGAGTGATTTGTTTCCCCCATGTTGTGCATGCTATCAAGAAGACATTTTGTGTATCCCCGAGTGTGATAGTAGCCCAGCCTTGCTGCGAGCTATGAAGCCACACTGACAGATGGAATTTCCTAAAGCGGGAGTCAGATGTTTTTGTTTTAACGTTAGACGGAGCTGATCTCGTTGTTTCAGCCTATTTTCTTCACAGCTCTTTAATCCAACGAAACATGTCTTACGCCATTCTTTATATATATATATATATATATATATATATATAGGTATAGATAGATAGATATGCGTATATATATAAGGTTGTATAAAACTTAAAAAAGTGTAATGGTGAACAAATTACACGATAAAAATTCAAAATGGGAGATGAACTGGGATTACAATAGTTCTCTATGAAAGCCAAAGAGCAAAGGAAACTATTCCTAGAAACAGTACCGGAAGTCTTTAACTGACACTGGTTTCAGTCGATTCGTCAAGAACAGTTGCTTATCTAAAACAGTTTTCGACCCTGGAATTAGATCTTTATTTTGGAATGAAAATATATAGAAGAGTCGTTCTCAAATGGAAGCTACTTGGCTTCCAGGGTGAAGAATTCAAATCTAATTGGAGAATATTTAGCCCGGGGATGAACTAAGGGAGTCATATGTATAAAGTAATAAATACAACTGCAACACACACACACACACACACACACATATATATATATATATATATATATATATATATATATATATATATATATATATTATAGTTATTACTTTATACATATGACTGAATATATATATATATTTATATATATATATATATATATTATATAAAGAGTCCATTAAGTCCATGTGCAGTTTAAAGAATCTATTGCGGCCTTTGGGGACACCCTGCATACACACGCACACTCACACACACATATATATATATATATTCAGTTATATGCATAATGTAATAACTGCAATGTATACATACATATATATATATATATATATACGTATGTATACATTGCAGTTATTACATTATGCATATAACTGAATATATATATATATATATATATATATATATATATATATTATATATAAAGAGTCCATGTGCAGTTTAAAGAATCTACTGCAGATTTTGAGGACACCCTGCACACACACACATATATATGTATATATATATATATATATATATATATACGGAATAAATATAGGGTTAAACTATCCGAGTGAATGAAATAGAAATAAGATGTGAAAAATCAATTTACTTTTTCAAATCATTATCTGATGAAACATATACAGTGAAAGAAAAACGCAACATAATAAATGTATAAAATGGTTTTATACATCTTATTTATTTTCAACAAAAAAAAAAAAAAAAAAAAGAATTACGAGATGAAAATTCAAAATGGAGCACGAATTGAGGAATTCTGGGCATGCAATGTAGCCCGAGAAGTTTGTGTATATACACAGCACATTAGGTTTGTTCTAAAGTGGTGGGGGTCGATTTACAATGTAGATATAATGATAAACTGGAACCTGATTTTATGCCCGTATTTATGTTGTTGTTTTTTTTCCCGTCTTTGATCAAAATCCGACGCCTGTAATGTTAAAGTACAGAAGACTAAAAAAAATAAATAAAAAAATAAAATTCAGTGTATTTAAGTCTAGATTTTTTTGTCACTTGTCTCTAATAAGTCATTTGACTGTAAAGTGGGGGTTCGATTTACAATGTAAGCATTATTATAAACTGGATCCTGATTTTATGTCTGTCTTTCTGCAAGTAACAGCTTTCTTTTTTGTTAACCCCGACCATAATCTACCACCCGTAATTTTACAGTGTATCGTAATTATTATGGTCTACAAGGAATTTGGGGACTGAAAGAAAACGGTAATCGGATTGCTGGAGAAAGAGAAACCGATCAATTACAACTGAATATATATATATATAATATATATATATATATATAAATTTTCTGCCTACATTACTTCCATTATTCCCCCACCCCTTATCACAACCTGTGCCCCCCCCCCCTCCAAAAAATCACCACTGCTTTGTTCAAACTACTACCAATCCAAAAATCTCCCACTATCAATTGATATTACCTCCCACTAATTCCTTGCTTCTACTCGTTCTCGTTAAAAACGAGACATGAAAACTATTCCATCGTTTTCCCACCTGAGGATGGCAAAGTGCATTGCCGAAAGCGCTAGTGACGAAACATTCGGTGGACTGGTATACCAGTTCCACCCTGACACCAGAAGGATGGCCCGAAGATTAGAACGGATCGACGAAAGACTTGTCAGACAGGAATTGTCTGTTCAATTCAATGAAACATGTAAAAAAAAAAAAACGCTGCCTAAATACACTTTATATATATATATATATATATATATATATATATATATATAAAATCATTACACAACGACGGGACACCCTACTCTTGGGAAAGGTATGTATCTATTAACGCTCTATCACAGATATTGAACACTCTTCTAATAACACACTGTACATTGTATTACTACCGCTTCTTCAAGTATAATAGTGCCAACCATACACATTGATATATATATATATATATATATATATATATATATACATACAATAAAGTAAGCCTATTATTTATTGGCTCTACTTAATGTATTGAGCACTTTAGTATATTTAATTTTGGCAACTCTAACGGTATTTTTTTTTCTTTTTGCCATTATAATAGTGCTGACTGATTATTTTCAGGTGGTGCATATGATTTGGTCTTTTCTTTTTTTATGTATTTTTTTCTCCAGGCGAAAGTTTGTATTGTGTAATTACAAATTATAGAGCCAGGAGTTGTTTTTTTTCTTCTTTTTACAGTGTCGGAGTTGAGAAAGAATAATATATATATATATATATATAATATATATATCTTTTTTGAATTCTGGGCAAAGCCGAGTAATTCTGTTTGTCTATACAAATAAAGAAGCAATTGTTTATATGCATATTATGCGGAGCCAAACAGTTGAACCCTGGGGCTGAAAATTAATCTATAAGGGTGACTTGACTTGAACATGAACATAAAACAGATAGTGCAGAACCATCACTAGAGGGCGCCACAGGTCATGATAGGAACATAACTTCTATTTCTTGCCAAATAAAAAGAGATATGGAATGTGTTATTCAAAAGTAGGATCTCCAAAGTATGTATTCATTATTGTCCCAAAAAGGCGTCCTGTCGTAGTGTAATGGTTAGCAAGCTATTCACGCAGATCTGTTACTACTGAAAAACGAGTTCGACTCCTCACTGGTTGCCCCATACTTGTGACCTTGTGTCAATTCCTAGCCGCAGCATAAATCATTTCGTTTTTTTACTAGAAGCGGCTACTCGGCGTCGCCTAGGGAGAGTGGGATTTTTTTAAAAAGGTTAGTCTCGCAGGTCCATTATTTCTGAATCGTGAGTTAGACACCCTCAGAATTCCCCATTAAAATATCAACGCAAAAAAGAACTTGCGTTGATCCAGCCACTCTAAAAAGAAAAAAAATAATGTCTACTATTTACAATATTAAATGAAATAAAAAATCTATGCTGGTATCATTTGAATATTATTTTTTAATTATCTTCACGAATATAAATCAAATCTTCATTATTTTTGCTCAAAAAGCAAGATCTGGTTATAGTGAATGTTACCTATATTTACTTTGTCGTTAATTGTTTTATTTTCGTAGTTTCGTCCGGACATACATACACACAGCTGCCCTTTATATCTGTATAGATGGTCGCAAAATTGATCTAAAAGGATTAGCAACATAAAAAAAAAATTCTACTTGACTGAATTTTGACACTTGGTGCAACCGATATAGGGTTTCAATCCTGGTAAGGGCGATAATAGCATAAAATATTAAACATAGCTTAACACTTGTACCCATTCATTATTCAAAAGTAGGATCTCCAACGAATATATTCATTATCATCTCAAAAATGCTTCCCATCATCGTGTAATACTTAGCAGGCTATTCTCGCAGATCTGTTTCTATTGCAAAACGAGTTCGATCCTCGTTGGTTGCTGCATACTTATGTGACCTTGTGTCAAATCCCACCTTCAGAGTAAATCAATTTTTATCGTCGCAAAATTTATTTAGAAGGATTAACAAAAAAAAAAAAAAAAAAAAATTCTATATATATGAATTTGAACACATGGCGCAATAGATACAGGGGTTGAGTTAATACAGTTCTAAGTGACAATCATCTGTAAGTAAGTTTTTAAGTTTTAATGTAATAAAATATATCAAATTAAAAAGATTTGCGAAATTAAATTAGAACATCTCAAGATTTTTCCATCCGTATTATTAAAACTTTTAATTTATATATGGACCCCACCACACAAGAACCCCCTCCCATCAAAAAACACCCTGGAAAATTAACGATTGAAGCAATTGGACACATGGCCTAGTGGATAAGGTAGTTAGGTTAAGACAGTTCTAAGTGATAGTTATCTCTGGATTCCGGGTTCAATCCTGACCGCGACAGTAACATAGAAAAATGATTAACACAACTTCTACCCCAGCGATGGTTAGCGGAATGAGAACAAGATACCCCCGTGGACTGAATAAAGGGTTAGGTTCAAAGTTCCGTGATGGCTCCCGATTACGACAAGAAGGTTCCCGACTACGACAAGAAAGTTCCCGAGTCCGAAAAGAAGGTTTCCGAGTCTGATAAGGTTCCCGAGTCCGACAAGAAATACCTGAAGAAAGCCGGAGGGCATATCGGCCGAAACGTTGTACAGATAACAAAATGGGGACAATAGTCCGGATAACGCAGATAATACTGAAGCTCAGAATATTGACAAAGAAAAAAGCATATCATTGAGCATGATGCAATGAAATATATTAAATTAGAAAATTAACGAAATTAAATAAGAACGTTCAAACATTTTTAATCTATATTATTAAAACTCTTAATTTATATATGGAGTTCCACCACACGAGAACTCCCGACCCCCCTCCAAAACAAAAAAAACAAAAAACAAAAAACACTCCGGAAAATTAACGATTGAATCTCAGAAAATTGACAAAGAAAAAAAAGCATCTCGTTGTTTATTTATTTTTATTTTTTATTTTTTCATTCAGCAGAAATTAAGCATTGAGTCCTCTGTGTAATTTAGCTGTCAGTAAACGAGTCCCCAATGATGAATGAGACAAGAAAATGGTGGAGACCGGATTGGTCGATCTTAAAATCCTAAGATGTCAGATTATTGTCTGAAACGATGCAAAGTCTCTGAAGAGTTGTGGAGTTGGAATGAAGACATTTAAAATAATTTGATTCTACCCCCCCCCTCTTGAAATCGCTCAATGTCGACATCTCGTAAGCTGCAATGCCAATGTCAGTAATATGAAGATCTTAGCTGTCGGAGAGACCACCACCGATCAATCGGCTGGTCACGTCAAGCCCTAGCACCTATATGATTGTCCAAAACCACCAATTGGCCGTGGGTGGTGACCCGTGATGCTTAAGGATGTGATCCTGGTGGCTGAGCACTGAGCAGTCCATAGAATGCAACCTTCCACTTTGGCCCTTACTTAGGCTAGAGAGGCGGTCGGAGAGACCCCTCCCATCAATCAGCTGGTTACGTCAAGCCCTAGCACCTATATGATTGTCCCAACTCTATTGCCCTTATGGCGTGCAGGAACACGGAAAAGAATACTCTAATCTGTTTCAATAGAATGGAATTAAAAGATGAAAAGTAAAAAACAAAAGAAAAAGAGTTTGTGTGTGTGTGTGTGTGTGTGTGAGAGAGAGAGAGAGAGAGAGAGAGAGAGAGAGAGAGAGAACCGGTTTAGCTCAGTCGGTAGAGAGTTCGGCTGGGAACCTTAAGGTTCCTAGTTTGATACCGGCCCTCGCCAACTCAGCGTATGAGTAGCACAGGTATCTGTGCGGCAAAGTGAGGATGCTGATGGTAGGTGTGGCACTCTGCCTCAGACGCTATAAAAACAATCTCCTTGGTCTAGAGCTAGTGAAAAGGGGATAGACTCCCTCGCTTCTCTGGCTGATACCGACTTTAGGCCACCCCGACGACTTTACATTTTACTTTATACTTTTTACTTTATACTTTATACTTTTTTATACTTTTTACTTTATACTTTTTACTTTACTTATACTTTTTACTTTATACTGTTTTAAATACTTTTTACTTTATACTTTTTAAATACTGAACTAATTGCAATTAGTAAGCATATAAGTAAACAAAAATCAAACGTTGAATTAATTTAATTATCATACTATGGTATATCCACAGCTCCTGCTAGTACTATATATTACGCAACTGTAGTATTAGTAGGTGAAATAAATGAAACATGCATGAATTATGGTAGACAGTGAGAGAGGGAAGGGGGTCTACTTAAATAACCCATTTAGTTAAATTAAGATTACCCGGCCTTCGGGCCCAGTATCCAGTGACTTCGACCTCTGGACCGGTACGATATCTAATAATTAGCATGCATCCGAAGAGTCCATCCCTCCAAGTAAAGCCTGCCCCCTCGTCCTAAAAGGACAGGGCTGAGTTTATTGCCAGGTGCCTGACGCGCTACAAAATAGTAATGCCGAAGGGATTCATGCAATGTTTACATTGACCACTGCTTGGGTTTCGGTTTGTGCCTGCCCCCCCCCCCTGGTTAATCGGATTTTATGGTGAGAAAATACATATTTTTCACATATTAAACTATTTAGCAATAGCACTTAAATGTATACACACCAAACGTTGTAATAGTTAAATCTCTATTAATAATGAAAATTCGCTTCCGGTTTTTGTCTGTAACAAAAACTACGTCACTGCTTACGTCACATTACACAAAATCGTCATAACATAGAATAAATACACTCAAAATTTGAACATGCAACATTAGACAGTCCTCATTGTTTTTTTAAAACAAGTTTTAGTAAATACATGACTGGTATTATATATCTATATATAGTTTTTATTTTATTTTAATACATTTTTAAAGTTGACATTTCAAATTGTTTTATTTTTTAATCCTGTAATGAATTTGATGATTTTACTTACTTAGGGTAGAAACTCGCTGACATTGAATTCTTAACTCCGACCCCTGAGGCAATGTTTCAAAAATCTATTTTTACATCGCCCGGGAGGCGTTTTTTATTTTGTTCTAGTTATCATAATGTGGTATATCCACTGTAAAAATAAATACACATATTGTATGGATTGGTTGATTTTGATGGCATGTCAACCCGTTTAGTAAGACTAGGTAGAAAGCCCTGTCGGCTGGGGCTTTAGAATACACCGACTGCACCTCTGCTGAGGGGTAATCCACCCAATGAGACTGCCTGTGCTAAAAGGCGGTGGCTGATGATCTTCATGTTCTGGGTATGACGTTAAACTCTATCACGTGGAGCATCCTTCATCACCATTGCTCCCAGGTCCACTCTGACTTGGAGTGGTAGTACCTGTTAGGGTCCCATCTAAGGTTTAAAAAGAAAATGTGCTTAAAAATGAAACCCATTAAGAATGAATTAAAAAAAGAAGTCTTCGGCATAAAATAACCCAATGTGTTGACATGCCGTAAAACCCAACCAACCAACCAACTAAATAAAAGATGAATAATTGTTTTCTGAAGGAAGCATAGTTTTGTATCCTACTCTAGCTAGGTCAGACTGTAAAGGCATTTGGTGGTAGGATAGTTGGTTGGTTGGTTGGTTGGATTTTACGGCATGTCAACTTTGGGTTATTTTATGCCAAAGATGTTCTTATTTCATTCATTCTTGTCAGGTATTTAATTGTTGACCTCCTTTTTAAAATACACTTTAAATCTATTTGACATATAGATGGAACCCTAACAGGTACTACCACCACTCAAAGTAGACCTGGAAGTAATGACAATGAAGAAGTTCTCCACACTCCTCAAAGCACCAGAACTGGAACCTCACCCATAGATGAAGTTTAACATCATACTCTGGACACTAAGACTCATAACTTCTCATTGGAAGCTCATAACTTGAGCATTGGAACTTTTATTATCATGTTTTTTTTTCTATTAATTAAACGTATATCAACAAAAAGAATTAACTCTCTTTTATTGTAAGATTTTACTAATGTTGACATTTTATCTTTTGCAAAAACATCACGAGATTTATGGCAACACAAATATTAGTTAACTAGCTTAAAAGCCGCCCTATTGGGAGGCAATTAAGCTTATATATATATATGTGGGCCGGGTTAGCTCAGTCAGTAGAGCGTTCGGCTAGAAACCACAAGGTTCCTAGTTCGATACTGGTCCTCGCCAACTCAGCGTATGAGTAGCACAGGATCTGTGCGGTAAAGTAAGGAGCTGATGGTAGGTGTGGCGCTCCACCTCAGATGCTAAAACAATCTCCTTGGTCTAGCGCTATTGAAAAGGGGATAGACGCCTTCGCTGACTGGCTGATACCGACTCTAGGCCGCCCCGACGACTTTACTTATATATATATATATATATATATATATATATATATATACTTACAAAGAAAGAAAAAACATAACAAACCGTCATGTGGCTAATATAGATTTATTTCGAAAATATCAATTCCCAATGTGGCACTGCATCTCTGACAATTTTTTTCTATTATTATTTCACATATATTGAACATTATTTGTACCAGAAAGATAGTTTGGTTTTTGCTCAGAACCGAAGCTACAACATCAGTTAAAATTTTGAAAATCATCAATAACTTAAAATTGGTTAACTTTAAGATTTTTCTGACAGTAAAATTTGGCTAATTTTGACATTTTATATATGGAAAAACATTACTAGATTTATGGCAACAAAAATTATTAGTTAACTTAAAGGCCGCCCTATCGGGTGGCAATTGAGCTCATACCCGATAAGAATCAAACTCGTGAGCAGTCCTCTGCTCGCCTAACCCGAAAACCACTACGCCACACGAGACTGACATGAATTGCTACGAGGTTGTTTACAATAGTTAGTGTTACCAATCGGTACCCCATCGAATTACTGTCAGACTCGACCTTACTTGACTTCAATGTTTGAACGAGAACCAATGTTTTTAGTGTGATTTGACCGTAAGCAATTTTAATAAACACTATTGAGTATTATTTTTGTTTTTACCGATGAACACGCTTTTCAGAGCCAAACATTTTAATATACAATATACAAAATGATCTTAATAGTTGGTTTAGTTTGATTTGGTTTCTTAGTTTAATGGCATATAAACAGTCGTGGGTTATTAATGTCACATCCACATTTGTAGAAGAACAGTAGTTTGGTTTAGTTGGGGTTTAATGGCATATAAACCTTTGTGGGTTATTTAATGTCAAATCCACATTTGTAGAAGAACAGTAGTTTGGTTTAGTTTCGTGGTTTAATGGCATATAAACCTTTGTGGGTTACTTAATGTTAAATCCACATCGTCAAATCCACATTTGTAGAAGAACAGTAGTTTGGTTTAGTTTCGTGGTTTAATGGCATAGTAACTCGGTAGCAGTAGGCTGGATTTTAATGGTTGTTCACCTGACAGGAATAAGCTAGAAAGTCATTATGATTGAGTTTGATTCTCACTGGGTGTCACATGGTTCTGGTTGGTTGTTTTTTTTTTACGGCATATCAATTTTTCGGGTAATTTAATTCCAAATCAAGTCTTTTCTAATTAACAAAGGACACAGATTGCTTTACAGAACCTGCTGTGGCTCAAGTCGTTCACCCAATTCAATATTAAACCGGCTCATTGTTGCTTAACTTCGGCTTATCTAGTGCTTTCAGTGTGGCTTGACCGTAATCCAATGATTCTGTCTTTGCGTTAAACTAGTCTAAATTTACAAAATGACAACTAGAAATTCAGATCTGGCAACCATGGTATGGTTTGGTTTGTTGGATTTTACGGCATGTCAACCCTTGTTGGGTTATTTTATGCCGAAGACGTTTTGTTCTATTCATGCTTGATGGGTATTCAAAAGTTTTCTGACTCAATTTTTAACACATTTTTAAAACCCATTTTTCTATTTAATCCATAGATATGACCCTAATAGGTATTACCACTCCGGGTCAGAGTGAACCTGGGAGTAATGGCAACGAAGGGGTACTCAACACTACCCCAGAGCTCCAAAATTAGAACTTCACCATTAGATACAGTTTAAAGTCATACCCATGACACCTGTCAACCATGTTTTGTTTTATTGTGTCAACACCATAGATGGTGACACATGATGCTTAAGGATGAAATCCTGTGGCTGAGCAGTCCATGAGATACAAAACTCCACTTTGGTCCTTAATTATGCTAGATGTGCAGTCGGAGAGGCCCACTCCGATCAATGAACTGATCAAATCAAGCCTAAATATGGGTAAAGTGGAGTGTTACATAACATTGACTGCTAAGCCACCAGGATTCCGTCATAAAGCATCAATGGTCTCCGCCCATGGGGTAATTTTAGCATAATTGGTGAGGGGGTCTTACCCCGCTGCTAAGTGTATTCTACAGCCCAAGCCGACATGGTGGTCTTGGCCCTCTGCAATGGTGCAGTTAGCGTATTCTTCGGCCCAAGCTGACAGTGTTATCTTAACCTTTTACAGGGGTTCAGTCGGTGTATTCTACAGCCATGGCCGATATAGCGGCCTTGCCTCTCTACAGGGGCGCGTCGGCGTATTCTACAGCCCTAACTGACATAGCGGTCTTAACCTTTTGCAGTGGTGCAGTCGGTTTATTCTACAGTCCCGACCGACATGGAGGTTTTACCTCTCTGTAAGGGTGCAATCGGCGTATTCTACAGCCCTAGCTGACAGAGCAGTCTTAACCTTTTGCAGGGATATTGTCCGTGTATTCTACAGCCACAGCCGACATGGTGGTCTTGGCCCTCTGCAGGGGTGCAGTCCGCGTATTCTACAGCCCAAGCCGACATGGTGGTCTTGGCCCTCTGCAATGGTGTAGTTAGCGTATTCTTCGGCCCAAGCTGACAGTGTTATCTTAACCTTTTTTTTCAGGGGTGCAGTCGATGTATTCTACAGCCGTAGTCGATACGATCGGTCTTACCCCTCTGCAGAGGTGCAGTCTAGCTGACAGGACGGTCTTAACCTTTTGCAGGATGCGGTCTGTGTATTCTACAGTGCAGTCGGTGTATTCTAAAGCCCTAGGCAACATGGCAATCTCAACCTTTTGCAGAGGTGCAGTCGGTGTATTCTACAGCCCCAGCTGATATGACGGTCTTACCCCTCTGAAAGGATGCAGTCGATAAGACGTTCCTGGATATCAAATGTCAGTGACTGCCTTCCTTTTGCAGCCTGAGACGACATCGCGGTCTTACACTTTTGCAAGGGTGCAGTCAGTGGGTCCTACAGCCTCAGCTGACAGGGTTATCTTAACCTCTTGCAGGGGTTCAGTCGGTTTATTCTATAGCCCCAACCGACATGGAGGTTTTACCTCTCTGTAGGGGTGCAATCGGCGTATTCTACAGCTCTAGCTGACAGAGCAGTCTTAACCTTTTGCAGGGGTATAGTCCGTGTATTCTACAGCCACAACCGACATGGTGGTGTTGGCCCTTTGCAGAGGTGCAGTCCGCGTATTCTACAGCCCTAGCTGACAGGGTTACCTTAACCTTTTGCAGGGGTTCGGTTGGTGTATTCTACAGCCCCGGCCGATATAGCGGTCATGCCTCTCTGCAGGGGTGCAGTCGGCGTATTTTACTGCCCTAGCTGACAGAGCAGTCTTAACCTTTTGCAGGGGCATACTCGTGTATTCTACAGCCACAACCGACATGGCGATTTTACTTTTCTGCAGGGGTACAGTCAGCGTATTTTACAGCCGCAGTCGACAGGGCTTTCCTGGATGTCAAAGTCAATGACAGTATAGTGTTTAAAAGTCTTTTTCTTTTTTTTTTTCTTTTCTTTCTATTCGGGTTTAACAAATTCCTCTTTGATGGCATACGCAGGTCTATTTGCATGAATTATGAGCCAATTTAGAATGAGAGTGTACACCATGATTACGGTCTTTCGGTTTCCATTCAGAACGGTTTAACATAGAAGCAAGGAATGAATAAAATAAAATAAAAACATCTTCTACAAACAAGCATTTCCCAGTTGTCTTTCGCTATTTCTAGTTTTGCGTTTTTGTCATTCGCCAATTCCTCAAAAAAAAAAAGAAAAAAAGAAAGAAGAAAAAAAGCAGAAAGATAAAAGAAAGAAAGAAAAAAAGAAAAATAAGAACACAAGTCGTAATTCCCAAATTAAGCCGCGCCGTTGAATAGTCGTAGCCTTGAGATCTTCATTAATTTCTACACACCATTATCTTCGCCATTTTTATTGGGACGCGAAATCACTCTCTAAGAATGAAAACGAAAATTACTCTTGAAATAGGTTAAACGCGCCAAAAATATCCCATGATTCTCTCGGCCCGCGGAGTCGAAATAAATAAATAAATAAATAAACGTCATCTTTTTTTTCTTCTTCTTTTTAAGCAAATGACGATTTGTTTGTTATGCAAGTTTGGAGTTTTGCAATCGGATGGATCTCCTATTTGATCGATTCGCTAGTGAAATGTGCCCTTTCGTAATTGGGTGCTCAAAAACCGCCGCCTTGTTCCAGCCTAGTTCGAAGTTATTAGAAGAGCGCTTGATAAATAAGCTAGTTTCGCTTGGTAGTAAGTTCGGTCCTCAGTATGGTCTTCATTAGTGTGACCGTGTGTTAATCTCAATTATCATTGTTTGGAATTAAATCCTAAGGCATGCTACTTGGGTTTTCCATACTGGATTCTTTATACACCTCCCTTCTCTCTCTCTTTCTCTCCCTTTCTCTCTCTCTCTTCTCTCTCTCCCTCTCTCTATTTTCTGTCTCAAACATACACACACACACACACACACACACACACACATATATGTATAAATATACTAGTATTCCTAAAAATACGACCGTTTTCATGGTGTACTACCCTCTGATTAAAAATGGGACCGTCCAAATCCCCCAAGAAGAAATTCGAAAAAGGAAAATTCTAATTATCTGGTGTTGCTTATCTACCGAATTCTTGTTGCATAATTGTATGGTGGCGTGGGCTTTTGAAAAGCCATGTATCGAGAGTTCTGAGGGGATGGAAAAATACCAGTAACGGTTAATGGCCCCAACTGACCCCAGAGGCGAGAATCTCGCGAGTCACGTGATAGACTTCGGTAATCAGTTTCAACCTAGATGCGACGCATGTGTGTGTGTGTGTGTGTGTGTGTGTGTGTGTGTGTGTGTGTGTGAAAAAATAAATATTCAGTGGATGTATAGATGAATAAATAGTTCTGGCTGCATTCGAGCCTTTCGATATATATATATATATATATATATATATATATATATATGTGTGTGTGTGTGTGTGTTAGATTTATTAACCATCATCAGGGCAATATTATATATATATATATATATATACGTAATCAGTTCCTTATCTATCTATCTATCTATGTTCCTTCTTATCTATCTATTTTCCCTTAATTTATTTTCCTCTTATTCTTTCCATCTTTAACCACGTGTGCATTTAACGTTCTCATAAGTAACTCAACGCACGTAAATCTTTGATATGGCACCTCATATGCTAAATTACAGCCGAGATTCAAGGCTTCCCTTCCCCCTCTCCATTTCGTTTTTGCTTAAATCTTTAATGGTCATCCTTGGTGAAGGATGATATTTATTTGACTTTATCCCAACCCACCCATCCTAAAAATGCAACCAGCTGCAATTTGTAAACACCGAATAAACAGAGAAAAATCAAAATGTAATAAAAATAGAAGCGTAGATTTTCTAACTGGTCTTCTTAATGGAAAAATTATGAGAATTTAAATAACGTAAATATCTTGTGTTGATTGGCCAATGAGAATGCAGCAAGTTAGGTTTATTCCGTTTGAATCACACCCTCTACCCAAGTTACTTTTTATCTTTCTTCTTCTTCTTCTTCTTCTTTGTTTTCTTCTTCTTCTTCTTCTTCTTTGTTTTCTTCTTCTTCTTCTTCTTCTTCTTCTTCTTCTTCTTCTTCTTCTTCTTCTTCTTCTTTTCTTCTTCTTCTTTGTTCTTCTTCTTCTTCTTCTTTGTTTTCTTCTTCTTCTTCTCCTTTGGCTTCTTCTTCTTCTTTTTGCAGTTTTTCTTCTTCTGGTTTTTCTTGACTTTTGTTGTTGTTGTTGTTGATCTTTTCCTTGCCTTCTTCTTCTTCTTCTTCTTCTTCTTCTTCTTCTTCTTCTTCTTCTTCTTCTTAGCGAGTTTGATCTTCGCTGGATGCCTCATAAAAATCTCCACGTTAAAAGAAAATATTTTAATTTGGCCTGATGGGAGGCCAGGGAAATATCTTCTTCTTCTTCTTCTTCTTCTTCTTCTTCTTCTTCTTCATTTTTCAGACTTTCACTACAAAAATTATTTCTGTTTTCTTTTTGAAAAACATTACTTTCTTTGATTTTTCTACTTCTTCTAAAAAGAAATACTGTATGATCTTCTAATCTCCGTTTTAAAGTTTTTTCATTCTTTCTCTTTGCCACTCTTCATTTTCTTCATTTTCATTTCTGATAGACTAGTATAGTTTTCTCCTTATATTGTTTCCTTCTTTCTTTCTTTCTTTTTCTTTTCTTTCTTTCTTTCTCTTCATCTTTCTTTCTTCCAACTATAGTGTTCTTTTTATACTATTTTCATTTCTTTCTTTCTCCTTGTCTCTCTTTCATTATCTTCGTCTTTTTCTTTCAACCCTTGCTTGCTCCTTATATTTATTTATTTCTTTTCTTTCTTTCTAGTTATTTTCTTTTTTCTTTCTCCTTATCACTCTTTCCTTTTCTTCATCTTTATTTCTTTCTACTACACTTTCCCCATATTTCTTTCTTTCTTTCTTCCTTTCTTTCTTTCTTTCTTTCATTCTTCCTTTCTTTCTTTCTTCTTTCTTTCTTTCTTTCTTTCTTTTTCTTTCAACTATAGTTTTCTCTTTATATCATCTTCTTTTTCTTTTTCATTTTTAACTTCTTTCATTTTCTCCCTTTCTTTCATTTTCTTTCTTCAATTTTTCTTCATATTTTTTTAATAACACCTTCAAATTATTTTCTTGGCTTATAGAGGTGTGTGCAGATAACTTGCACTCCGTCGCACATTTGCATTAGTTTTTAAAAATGTGCAAATTTTGTCTTTCTTCGCCTAACTTCTTTCTTTCTTTCTTTCTTTCTTTCTTTCTGTTGTAATTTTCTCTTAATATCATTTTCTCTCTTTCTTTCTTTTCATCTTCCTTTCTTTCTACTTCAATACGTAGAGGTGTGTACAGATAACTTCCACTCTATCACACTTTCATATACATTACTTTTAGAAATTTTGCAAATTTTGTTTTTCTTCGCCTCGCTTCTTCTTTCTTTCTTTTTTTCTTTCTTTCTTTCTCCTTATCACTCTTTACTTCTTCATCTTTTTTTTCTACTAAGTTTTTCTCCTTTTTTCTTTTCTTTCTTTCTTTCTTTCTTCTTCTTTCTTCTTTCTTTCTTTTCATCTTCCTTCCTTTCTACTTTAATATATGGAGGTGTATACAGATGACTCCCACGATATCACACTTTTCTTTGCATTACTTTTTAAAACTTTGTCAATTTTGTCTTTTCTTCATCACGCTTCTTTCTTTCTTTCTTTCTTTCTTGTTTTCTTTTTTTTTTTTTCTTTTTCTTTTTTCTTTTTCTTTTTCTTTCTTTCTTTTTTTCTTTCTTTCTTTCTTTCTTTCTTTCATTTCCTCGTCTATATATCCATTTTTACTATTCTTTTATTCTTCAATCTTTCTCCTTATTCTAAAAAAATAATACTTTGTTATATTTTTCTCTTTATATTTCTTCTTTCTTTCTTTCTTTCTTTCTTTCTTTTCTTCCTACTTCTCTTTCTTTCTTCTGTAGTTTTCTCTTAATATCATTTTCTTTCTTTCTTTCTTTCCTTTCTTTCGTTTCCTCATTTATGTATCCCTTTTTACTATTATTTTTTCTTCAATCTTTCTCCCTATTCTAAAAAATACCTGTATTATATTTTCCTCCTTATATCATTTCCTTTTTCTTTCTTTCTTTCTTCCTTTCTTTCTTTCTTTCTTCCTTTCTTTCTTTCTTTTTTTTTCTTTCTTTCTTTTTCTTTGTTCGTTTCCTCGTCTATATATCCACTTTTTACTATTCTCTTTTTTCTTCACTCTTTCCCCGTATTAAAAAAAACAAAACAATTCCACTATTTTCATTTTTTTTCTTCTTTATAATAACTTATAACGTCATAATTTATAATTCCATTTCGAAATATAATAATAATAATAATAATAATAATATCAAGTGAGTCATTATGATTTTCAGTGCTGATAAAGCCGCGTTCCTGATTCGCCTGATAAAGCCTCATTTATTTTGGTTACTAGAAAAATTAGAAACCGCCATTAAATATGGCGCATTGATTTTTGTTGTAGTTTTACAGCGGATTCGAGAACGCGCGGTAAGTGTGGATCAATTTTCAAAGGGTGAGAGAGAGAGAGAGAGAGAGAGAGAGAGAGAGAGAGAGAGAGAGAGAGAGAGAAAGAAAGAAGAGATGTGTATGTGAGTGTGTGTTGTGTGAGAGAGAGATAGAGATAGAGAGAGATAGAGAGGGAGAGAATGTCTGTGTTTGTGTCTTTCGACCCTTCTTTCTTTCTACTTTTAGTTCTTTCTTTCTTTCTTAGCTTATATATGATTTTCATTCTCGCTTTCGGTTTTTCTTTCGTCCGTTACTTCTTCCTTCCTTCTTTCTCTCTTCTTCATTTCTGCTTTTTATCCTTCTTTGTTATTATTTCCTTTTTTCCTTTCTCCCCCACCCACCTTTTTCATTCATTCCTCAAAAACTGCTCCTCATTATCTCTTTCTGTTTTTTTCTTTCGTTCTCTCGATAATCCCTTCTTCGTCTTTAAAACCTTCTTTTTCTCTTTCTTTCTATTTTCATCTGCTTTTTCTTTCTTTCTTTCTTTCTTTTTGTTGTTGCTCATATATGATTCTAGTTTTCTCTTCTGTTTTTCATTCGTTTCTTTCTTCTTCTTCCCTTCTTTCATTTCTCCATTTATACTTTCCACCCTTCTTTGTTTTATATTTTCTTCTTTTTCTTTCTTCCTTCCTCTCTCTTTCATTCCTTCCTCATATGCTCCTTATCATCTATTTCGTTTTTTTTCTTCGTTCGCTCGTTACTTCGTTACTCACATATTATTTCTCATTCTTTTTTTCTTCTTTAATTTCTTCCTTCTTTTTCTGTCTTTCTCTTCTTCTTGAACTTTGGCTCAATATTTGTCATTCTCTATATAAAATATATTTTATATATATCTACCAAACCCATCCGCACGAGCAGCATGCGACACAAGGTCAATTTCTTAGGCGAAGTTTAACAGGTTTAAATTCAGAGTTTTCCTTCTCCTAGACTGGTTACCTAGCCATGGTTAAAGAGCCCAGTCTGACCTACTATTTACCCATGGCTGGAGGGAGAGTAGGATTCATACCTTTCCCAAGGGTATTAGCGCAAAGTGAAAATGCAATTACCATATCCAGGATTTGAACTCGGGGCGACGAGTCCATTTCCCATGACTTTAACCATTACACCACGCGCTTCCTACAAAATATATTTTATACTTCTGTTTAGCACAGACGGCAGGGTACCCGCTTAGGAATCGCAAGGCTACGGGTTCGAAACGTGAGTGGCGTGTTTGGGTATTCGGTTCTGTGCGGTAAAGTAGCAAACTGATGGTAGGTGTGGCACTTCACCTCAAGCACAAACAATCACCTTGGTCTAGCACTAGCGAAAAGGGACAGACTCCCTCGCTGTTCATCTAATACCGACAAGAGGCAACTTTGTCAAATTTACAACTTTTTTTTATACTTCTAATATATGGAGGCGCGTGCCGTAATGGTTATCATCGTAGGAAATTGACTTGGTGTCACGTATTTAAATCCTGGAAGAGATTGCTTTTATTTCCCATAGCGCTAATACCCTTGGAAAAGGTATGCATTAAAATATTCTCCCTCCAGCTATGAGTAAATAGTAGGGCAGACTGTGCTCTAATCTTGGTTAGGCAACCGGTCTAGGAAAAGGAAAAGTCTGAATTCAAATGTTAAACTCCGCTTAAAAATGATCTTGTGTCGCATCCTGCTCATGTGGGGTTGGGTAAATACACTTGCATTTAATCTATTAATAATGGAGATTCGCTTCCGGGTTTTTGTCTGTAACAAAAACTACGTCACTGCTTACGTCACATTATCCAAAATCGTCATAACATAGAATAAATACACTCAAAATTTGAACATGCAACATTAGACAGTCCTCGTTGTTTTTTAAAACAAGTTTTGATAAATACATGACTGGTATTATATATCTATATATAGTTTGTTTTATTTTAATACATATTTAAAGTTTACATTTCAAATTGTTTTATTTTTTAATCCTTTAATGAATTTGATGATTTTACTACTTACTCGCTGACATTGAATTTTTTAACTCCCACCCCTTAGGTAAATATGTTTCAAAAATCTATTTTTACATCGCCCGGAGGCTGTTTTTTATTTTGCTAATATATATAATAGCAAATGATAATGTATAATATATATAATATACATAATATAATGTAAATGATAATATAAGAACATAATAGTAATATAATAATGATATAATAGATAATAATAATAATAATAATATGATATATAATAGTAATATATATTATATAATAGCTAATAATAATAATATATTAATATATATAAGAGCTAATATAGATCTAATATATATAATAATAGGTAATATTATATAATAGCTCTATCACAGATATTGAGCACTCTCCTAATTAATACCCAAATATTGGCCAACCTCTAAGTTAACAAGTGATATAGTGATAACCATACCCTGTTGTAATATACATCTAATATATAAAATTATAACATATTTTATTCAATGAAATATATTTCATATCTTCGCTCCTTTTATACTTACTTCTTTCTTTCTGTCCTTTCTCCCCACTTCTGTCTTAGTTTTTTTCTACCTGCTTTTCTTCTGTTTTTTCTTTATTTATTTTCATTTGTTTGTTCCTTCCCTCATTCATTCCTATCTTTTTTCTTTTATTCTGTTCTTTTCTTAGTTTACGTTATTTCCTACTCTCTTTTCTTCCTTTTTTTCCCTACCTTTCTTTTATTCTCTTTATCTCCTCGCCGTTCTGAATGTTCCTTCCTTTTATCGCTGCTTCTTTCTTTCTGTCCTTTCTTTCCCTTTAAGTCTTGGTTTTCGTCCTATCTGCTTGTTGTTGTTGTTGTTGTTGTTGTTGTTTTTGTTGTTGTTGTTGTTTTGTTCTCTTCTTCTTCTTCCTTTTTTTTTTTGTTTTTTTTTCTTTTTTTAGTATTATTGTTGTTGTTGTAGTGATTGCTCTTTTTCTTCTTCTTCTTCTTCTTTCCTTTTTGTTTTTTGTTTTTTTCTGTTTTTTTTAGTATTATGTTGTTGTTGTAGTGATTGCTCTTTTTTCTTCTTCTTCTTCTTCTTTCCTTTTGTTTTTTGTTCTTTTTTTTTATTGTTGTTGTTTGATTGCTTTCTTCTTCTTCTTCTTCTTCTTCTTTCCTTATTATTGTTGTTGTTGTAGTGATTGTTCTTCTTCTTCTTCTTCTTCTTCTTTCTTCTTTCCTTTGTTTTTTGTTTTTTTCTTGTTTTTTTTGTATTATTGTTGTTTGTAGTGATTTCTTCTTCTTCTTCTTCTTCTTCTTCTTCTTCTTTCCTTTTGTTTTTTGTTTTTTCTTTTTTTTTAGTATTATTGTTGTTGTTGTAGTGATTGCTCTTCTTTTTCTTCTTCTTCTTCGTTCATATTGGTTGTTGATATTCTTCTTCTTCTTCTTCTTCTTCTTCGTTCATATTGGTTGTTGATATTCTTCTTCTTCTTCTTCTTCTATTGTTTTTTAATTACTAAAAGATCTGCACTTGAAAATCACTTCTTATATTTCATATATCAATAACTGATTCTTTTTTCCTTGGAAATTTTCCATTTGATAATGATCTAAATTATCGCAAAGCGTAAAACACACATTGAATTTTTAAATAAAATGACAATTATTTCAAGGGAATAATATTTCAAATAATGAATGACGTTTACTAAGTTCTAAATTAAATCTACAGGATGTTCCAAAAGACGTCAACACTTTTGTAAAGAAAATCACTGGAAACCAGCAAAGGTCTCAATTCAATAAAATTGACACTCTAATGTTGTATATTGATAAACCGTTATTTTTGGACGTTTAGTGTAGTGTAGATTTTGAATTCCAAGTCGTTGAAATTCAAAATCGCTGGAAGACTGTGAGAACGAAAGTCTAATTAGTGAGTTAGTTAAGTGGGAGACGCTATGGTGTAAGCATCGGCTCTGTTTCGACTCCGCCGCGGCTGAGAAGGTCTGGATTTGAATAAAGAAATGTGAGCACTAAAGAAAGAGAGAAGAATGAAGCGAGGAAAGAGAGAAGAATGAAGCGAAGAAAGAGAAGAGAGGGAGAGTGGACACACAGAACATTGTTATCACCGAATATTATCAGAATTATGGATACCATAAACAAACATCTTGAATTTAATGGCTGTCTGATGTAGTTATCAAATCAGAGTGTGTTATCATTTACTAAGCTTAGCTTACTGTAGCCAAGACCACAGGTATGGTGTCCCAGTAAAAATCAAACTAACAATGGTCCAGTTGTCTCTGAGTAATGGCGACACAAAGTCAGACTAGCATCTTATTAAAGTCAAACCAGCATCTTAAAGTCAAGCTAAGGAAGGCCAGTTAGAATAAATGACAGATAACGGATTGCAAGAAACAAATTACAGAAGTAAGGTACCATTTACTATTACTTGCTGTTCATCGTATCCGATGATGACACCATGCGAATCCTTTTCCTCCAATTAATTATTTCTCTGGTTTCGTCTTGCCAACAGTCTATGGGGATGTTAAAATCGTTCAGGTTTCTTTTAATATTGTCTTTGTACCTGAGCTTTGGTCTACCGATTCCATGTGATCCCTCTCTCAGTTTAGAGTACAGAATCTGCTTTGACAGTACATCCCCAAGTCTGTTTAAGTTGCCAGCCTTTCTCAGGTTGCACTGGACAAGTATTTCGTGCATGCCAGGAAGTCCAGTTCTTTTCAGGGTGGTCCTGTTTGAAACATGTTGCCATCATTTGACATTTGATATACTGCGCAAGTGACGCATAAGCACAATAAAACTTTTCTCTTTTTATATTCTTTTTCTTAGGAATTATGTTATGTTGCCCATATTGGAGTGCTTTGATGTGAAAGCAGATATTAAGATGCATTCCGATTCACCAAAGTCCAGTATTAGCATTAGTAAACAATTATCTACTGATACTGAATATATGGAAGGAAAGACAAGATAAGCTCATTTACACAAATTGGACACATGTAACTTTACCAGCCCCTCCACACAAGCAGGATGTGACGCAAAATCAATTTCTTAAGCAGAGTTTAACAGGTTAGCCACTACGCTACGAGAATTCCAGCCCTACTTGCGTTACTGTTGTGATGTTAGTCCCAACAGTAAAAAGAAGTCAAGTCGAGATAGGGTAAAATAAGACAAGTGTATTTACAATCATGGTACATGTACGGCTAGCTTGTCGTTAACGGGAACAGTAGTACCTTTCCACTCGGTGTCTCACTATTTATAATGAGAACCGGTGCATGTTCTCCACTGTAAGAACGGCCGGTACAACAGTTACATTTCTCTATCTTCTTTTTTTTCTCTTTTTCTTAAATTTTTATTTACAGAGATACAATGTTATAATTTGAAATTTTTAATTAGCAGAATTAAAACCGGGTTTTCCAGCTTATATTAAATTTATCTATCTTGCCGTTAGTCGTTTCGTTAATTCCTCCATACACCCCAGGCCTTATCCTGTTCTTTTAATAGTTCAATCTATTAATCCCAAAATTTTAAAAGATTGGAAATAATCTTTCCATCTTAAAACTGTTACCAACCCCTCTACATAAGCAGGATGTGACACAAGGTCAATTTATTTAGCGGAGTTTAACACGCATTGACCCCGAGAGGTCCTCTGCGCAGCATCCAGTATCCACGCGGAGCAGATCAATATACATCTTTGCCGGACGGTCCACACCGGCACGCCCATGTGTTGGCTTCCACTTATGAGTTTGTCCTCGATTCTCCAACAGTGTCCATCGTGTCTCGTTCATCTTACTCGGATGGTCTGTGTGATAGTGGGACAATAGTCACACAGTTGTTTCTCGTGGGGTGTTGCTTCTACGATTAGTTTAAGTTTGCACGCAGCATTCTTGTGCAGCTCCCATCTAGCTTATTCTCTATTCGTTTTGTTAGCCCCCCCCCCACAAAAATAATTAAATGCTAAAACAGAATTATAACGGATAAAACAATAAAAAAAAAAAAGAAAAAATTACATACAAGAATAATAATAAAAACTAGCAGGACCTGTGGATATATTACAGTATGATAATTCAATTATTACAACGTTTGTTATGTTTACTTAAGAGCTAATGCAAAACTTCAATATATAAATGTATAATAATTTTGATTTAACTCTCTCTCTCTCTCTCTGTCTCTCTGTCTCTCTCTCTCTCTCTGTCTCTGTCTCTGTCTCTGTCTCTGTCTCTCTCTCTCTCTCTCTCTCTCTCTCTCTCTCTCTCTCTCTCTCTCTCTGTTTATCTGCTTTACTTCTGTTGATTATATTCGATTTGAACAGGTTTCAATTTAAAGTCTTCCTTCTCCTAGACTGGTTATGTAGCCAAGGTTAAAGAGCCCAGTCTGCCCTATTATTTACCCATAGCTGGAGGAAGAATAGCTGGATTCATTCTTTTCCCAAGAGTATTAGCGCTATGTGAAATGCAAACAGCCTCGTCAAGGATTTGAACTCGGGTCGACCAGTTCATTTCCTACGACACGCGCATCTGTATAGATACATTATATGTAGGTGACATAATAACCAATTGTTTCTTTGTTTACATGTCTGCAGTGATTGGGGGGGGGACACGGAACGACGTTGATTACACATTATGGACACTCAGATGTCGGCCATGTTGTAACAACAGACAGTGACGTCATCTGAATGGAAGTCAAGTTTGTTCCAAATATGGCTACGCTGAATTACGAGATATACAACACGTAGCTTAGCTAAAATTGACGTCTGATTCATTCTTAATTCTGTTTTCTTTGGAAAAAAAACTGTCCATACCACGCCCCCATCGGTAAATTTCGTTTTCCACCCTCACTGTCTTCACACCGCCACGTCCCCCCCCTGTGTTTTCTCCCATTTCCCAAATAATCTACTTGTCCACCCACCCCTATCAGTCAGCGTTGCGCACGTACAACAAAACCGGCACGTAGTATTGTTCAATAGTTGGCAGGTTAGGTTCATAGGTGTCGCCACTGTCATGTGACATGTCTTCGTCTCTGACCTGAAAGAAGAAAAGAAAGAAAGACAAAAAGTAAGGAGACGTAGAAAAAGAAGGAAAAGAAGAACAAGGTTGAAAGAAAAGCGGAGAGGGGAAGAGAGAGAGAGAGAGAGAGAGAGAGAGAGAGAGAGAGAGAGAGAGAGACAGAGAGAGAGAGAGAGAGAGAGAGAGAGAGAGAGAGAGAGAGAGAGAAGAAAGTAAAGACATCAAAAGAAAATTAAAATGCCGTAACACTCGTGTATAAGTCGATCTCGTGTATAGGTCGACCCTTGATTTATGGTCCGAAATCATCAATTTATAAATTCATTTCAAAATCAAGAATTGCTATTAGTCCTTCCGATTATGTTTGAATACCGTACACACTCGTATACAAGTCGATCTATCTAACCTATAGATGGGACCCTAACAGGTACTACCACTCCGGATCCAAGTGGACCTGGGAGTAATAGTAATGAAGGAGTACTCCACACTCCCCAGAGCCCCAGAATTGGACCTTCACCATTAGTGCAGTTAACGTCATACCCAGGACACTAAGACCCTCAGCCACAGCTTTGTAGCATATATATGATAAAAATAGTTGGGGATTTTCCAAAAGAGCAATGGGGTTGGGACAATCATATAGGTGCTACGGCTTGACGTGACAATCCGATTGATCGGAGGGGGGCTCTCTCACCACCAATCTAGCCTAAGTAATGGACAAAGAGGAGCGTTGTATGCCTCGGACTGCTCAGCCGCCAGGTATCTATCCTTAAGCATAATAGGTCGCCAACTAAAGCCAGCAGGCGAGCCTACTGTGGGCGTCTTACACCTATACAGAGGTGCAGTCGGCGTATTCCACAGCCTAACCGATAGGAAGGATGGACCCTTTCTAAGTGCTCAAATATCTTAGCCTTGGACCTCAATAAGTTCAGTAGATAAATGTATTGCACATTTTATATCGCATTGATTGTTTTGTAGACCATTTCTCCAGAATAGGAAAACTTTTCCTTCCATGGTGCTCAAATATCTCAACCTTGTGCCAGACTAAATTTAGTAAATAGAAACATGACATGTTTTATATTGCACTGAGTGGCAAGCTTGTCTATTAGGCTAATGTTTTAGTGTATGGTCTTTGATTCTTACATAGTGCTCAGTATTTTAGCCTTGTACCCTACTACACTAGGTTTGGTAAGTAAAAGTACAACATATATTTATTGGCGAGCTTCTTTTCTTGACTATTGCTCTAGAATGAAAACATTGATCTTACTAAGTGCTCAGATAGTATTGCCTTGTGCCTAACTTGGTAAATCACTTTTTGCTCTAACTTTTACACCGAATTCTTAAGTAAAAACAAATGAACATCTACTTGCAGGACCTGTGGATATACCTGAGTATGATGCTTTAATCATTACAATGTTTGATGTGCTTACTTAAAAGCTATTGCTAAATAGTTCAATGTGTAAAAAATATAATAATCTTGATTTAACTCTCACTCTTTTTTTACTTTCTTTTCTTATTTTCATCCTGTTCGATTGAAATAGATTAGCCCAATCACTTCCGCATGCTCACCCCCTTCTTTAAATTTCCCATCTCTCTTTCTTTCTTTCTTTCTTTCTTTCTGTCTGTATTTCTTTCTATCTTTCGTATATTTTTTTCTGGTAGCATTTCGTTTTTTCTTGCTTTCTTTCTTTCTAATAAAAACGGAATGGTCCATTATTTAGCCGAGGTGAAATAATTCATCGATTAAGCGAAACCAGATAATCAGAATTTGCATTTTTGCATTTCATCTTGGACGATTTGGACGGTCTCATTTTTAACCAGAGGGTGTTGCAGGATGATAACGGTCGGAAGGTTAAGGAACAAGCGTGTTAATATATAGATAAGAATTCGCCGATTAAGCAACACCAGATAATCGGGATATACATTTATGCGTTTCATCTTGGACGATTTGGGAGGTCTCGTTTTTAGCCAAAGGGTGTTGCAAGATGATAACGGTCGGAAGATTAAGGAACAGGCGTATTTATACATAGATGAGTCACGGCTATTATGCAAGCTTCTACGAGTATTCAGTCAAACCAATGTGATTCCGACATATAAACAATCACCCACCCACCCCTCCATCCATCCACGCATCCACCCGTCTATCCACCCGTCTATCCACCCGTCGAATAAGAAACCTGCACTCAATTGCTATCTGTTAAATGAATCGCGAGTTGACAAGTCAGACGGGTACGGGTGGCGTAACGGATATCGGCTCGGGAAACGGAATCGACGAATCCACTTCCGGTTTTGCTGGTCATATTCACTTCATACTGATGCTGGCGGGGCTGGAGTGGGGTGTGTGTGTAGAAGATAAGAATACGCAATCCTCTTTCCTACCGCCAGGTGGAGTGAACTAAACACAGGATAAAAGGGAAGTAATAAGGATGTCAATACTATCATCATCATCATCATCATCCTGTGAGCCCTGTCGGCTTGGGTTCTTAGAATACACCGATTGCACCTCTGCAGAGGGGTAAGACCCCCCTCTCCCATGGAGCCACTTGTAGCTACCGGTAATGCTTAAGGAGGGAATCCTGGTGGCTGAGCAGTCCATGACATGTCACACTACACTTTGGTCCTTACCTAGGCCAGACGGGTGTTCGACTGATCACGTCAAGCTCTAGCATATATATATATATATATATATATATATATATATATATATATATATATAGATAGATAGGTAGTTAGATGGATAGATATACATAATTAGATTAACTTGAATGAAAACATTGAAGAATATAAGAGGTAACACTACTACTACGAATGATAATAACCATAAACTCAATATATATATATATATATATATATATATATGTGTGTGTGTGTGTATATATATTGTTAATTAGTTAGTAAATTGGCAGTTTTATATATATATATATATATATACACACATATATATATATATTATTAGTTAGATATATATTAGTTAGTTGGTAGTTTCTTTATATATTAGTTAGTTGGTAATTACAAAGAAACAATTGGTTATTATGTCATAATTATAATTATAAATAAATTTATAATTGTAAATAAATTGCGCGATTACGAGTGTAAGGAATGTATTTATCTATTCATTATATAGTACAATACATTTAAATGTATTGTACACTATAATGAATAAATCATATATACATACATACATACATATATATATATATATATATATATATATATATATATATATATATATATATACCTTTGAAACGAAGGAAAAATCTGTAATAAATTTATTTCAACAAAAACTTAAAAGGCTTTTAGAAATCTAAATAAATTCGTAAAACGAAATAAATTTATTACAGAATGATGGTTTATTGAGTTTTTCCTTTCTTTCAAAGGTAATTATTGCTCTGTATTTAATCTAAAATAGATTGTTATACATTGAGCTCTCTTTCAGGAATTTATAAAAATCCTTGTATTTGCACCTACTAAAACATGAAATAATTATACAGTGAGATTTTGAAGATCCCATGTAGAATCATCCCTTACAACCAGTTTTGGATACCTTACATTTATATATATTAGGTATACCCCAAAAATCGTTTGCTACGTTTTTAAAAACGAATTAAAATTAATTAAATCTATTATTTAAGGTCAAACTTTGTCTAAATCGATAAGTAGTAACATAATGACCATCATTAAAAAAATAAAAATATCATTACATATGCAGTTTATTTTTAATACATTTAAAGGGATTTGTTCTGGCCAATTTCGACACGATCCGCCATTCTGTCTCCTATGCAATGGTTTTAAGTGCTTGTTTACAATTTCAATGTAACATTCGCGATTGCAAAAAAAAAACAACAAAAAACCCCCCAAAAATCAGGTAATTATCCGATTTTTATGAAATTTCAGTATTGATTTATCAATTAATGAATTTTATAATACATTAGTTACTTTATTTTAAAACTTTAATTTAGTATTTTTGCTATGAAAACTTAATATATAAAATTCATTTAAAATATGAAATGCCTGATGTTAAGTTTAAAATGTTTTATTTTTAGATTCTAGAAATAAATATCTATTTAATGCAAACCTTATTTTATTACATTAAAGTATGCTTTTTGAAGAAAAACTCGATTGAAAATGTACCCCCCCCCTTTTAAGCAGAAAAAATATCGATGTATATTTTTTTCTTTTATAAGATAATAGCCAATTAAATAATTATCAAAATGAGTAAAAAAGAAATCTCCAAAAAATTCATTATTTATCATTTTATTTTTCGATTTTCGGTACTTATTTTCTCATAGAAAAGCCACCGTAAAAAAATTTTCTATTCATAACTTCGGTCTTTTATCTATTTATTTATACTGTAATTAGAAAACTATAAGACCAACTCAAAAAAAATGTTACGCCAAAATTAAGTGACCTGAAAAAAATGAGAAAGTTTTGAAATAAAATAAATAATGAATTATAAAGATCATTCATTGATAAATAAACACTGAAAATTTCATTAAAATCCGATAATTCCCTGATTTTTGGTAAATTATTTTCTGTAGGCGGGGCTAAAGTTATTTTGTCAAAAACGCATTTTAGGCCCATTTTGTGTATAGCTAATATATATATATATATATATATATATATATATATATATATATATATATATAAGATTTGACATTAAATAACACACAGTGTTGATATACCGTCAAACCAAACCAAACCAAACTACGACAATAAACCATTCCCGAACGAAGTCCACGGTGTCACATGACTAATTTCATGGCTAATGCCCATTGGGAAATGAATTAACAATATCTTGAATGATTAACAACAACATTCTTGCTCTATGACAGGCACCCTATATTAGATTTGACTTTTAATTGATTGATTTTTAACGGCATGTTAACCCGTCTCGAGCTATTTTATGCCGAGAGGTTAGAAAATTGTATTTATTATAAAGGGTGGTCCGAAAGTCTCGACACCCCTACATATTGTTTTAACTTTCATTATGTTTTGTTTTTATAATATGACATAGGTCATGTAAATATTTTATCTGAAAAGAAATCGTTAAAAATTGCATTATTTTCTATAATTTCGGGTTGTTTTATGTGATTTATTTTAACTCTAAAAATAAGTAAAGAATAACAAGACTTTCGGACTACCTTGTACATATATATTGACATTTTTTGTATAGTTGATGGCTGGTTTGTTGGATTTTACGGCATGTTAACTCTTGTTGGGCTATTTTATGCCGAAGTCTTTTTTATTCATTCTTGATGGATATTCAAATATTTTTTTCAAACTCAATTTTTTAGACATTTTTGTTAACTGATTTTTTTCTGTTCAACCTATGGAAGGGACACTAAAGTATGAACTTGAAAGTTATGGTGGTGAAGGGGTACTCCATATTCACCAGAAGTATCTATTTATTTTCCCATTAAACTAACCTTAAACCCCTACCCTGACCCTAGCCCTAACCCCTAACCCTAAGCCTAACCCCTAACCCTAACTCCCCCTAGTTAGAATTACCAGTTTTATTACAAAATTTGTGGGTTCTGTTTTTTCTGGGTCACTGGTATACAGGACGACCCAGAAAAATCAGAACCCAAATTATTTAATCATTTTCCCATTAAACTAACCCTAAACCCCAACCCCAACCCTAATCCTAACCCTAACTCTAATTCTAACCCTAAACGCTAACCCTAGACCCCCATAGTTAAAATTAACAGTTTTATTACAAAATTTGTGTGTTCTGTTTTTTCTGGGTCACTCTAATTTTGACACCTTTGTGCAAGTTCAGCCCTCCAGAATTGGAACTTCATCATTAGATGCCGTTTAACGTCATAATAACAAACTAATAACCCGGTCCTTTGGGGCGCTGGACCTGTGTAGTTAATTAACGTCGTGATCCTAGAGGCCCACCCCCAGGCAACACGTGACCCTTTGATTTAAAGCAGGGCTGGGTTTATTCCCCAGTGCCTGCGGCTCCCCCTGACGGGAAATGCCGACGGGATCAACGGATTTTTTGCCTGCTATCCCATGAGCTTCGGTTCGTGGGTGGTCTCACTTTAAACGACCTTGTGTCATACCCGCATAAGTGGGATGCGAGGTAAATATTCTAACGTCATACCCAGGATACTAAGACACTATATCACCGCCTTTTAGCACATATATGATATAAGGGATTGGGGTTGTCATAAGGGCAACAAGGTTGGGACAATCATATAAGTGCTAGGGCTTGACCTGACAAGCCGATTAATCGGAGGGGGCATCTCCGACTGTCCGTCTAGTCTAAGTAAGAGCCAAAGTGGACTATTGCATGTTATGGACTGCTCATCCACCAGGATCACCACCCACGGCCTACAGGCGACCCCATTGGAGGCATTGTACCCCTCTGCAGAGGTGCAGTCGATGTATTCGACAGGGCAGGGTAGAATTGGAGGTCAGAGGATGAATCAAGACCATCCAGACATCTTCTAAAATAACCATAATTGAAATTATTTTATCGATATCGTTAAGTCTCTTATTCTTCATACTTCTGTGAGGTTCCAATTTTATTGGAAAATTTAGTGATTAATTATCTGCTCTTGGCACCAGGGTCCGAATCAACCAATATCGTATATTGGTGCCTAAATTGAATTCAATGACTAAATCATTATAGTGTTGAGAAGGTAGCAGCAAGACGTCGCTCCTAAAACCTCAAAGAACATCAACAGAAAAGCCTGGTAGCAAACGCCATTAAGTTTGCAACTTTCTGAATATAGAAAGTCTGGTACCAAACGCTAGAATACTCAGAAGAATTTCGGAGACGCGAGGAGCCTTGCCGTCACTCAGACTCCAGTGAAAAACCATAAATTAAAACTGGACGGGTTGACGTGCCGTTAAAATCAATCAATCGATCGGTTTGCCGGTTCCATTTTCTGTGCTACGAACCATTTGGCCACCCATATCTTCATTATTTTTATTTTTTTGTGAATGAATCGAAAAAGAAAAAAAAAACAACAAAAAACGAAAAACAAATAGAACAACAACAACAAAATAAAATAACAGGGAGGTATTGGTTAACCAAAAAATCTCGAATAGTCTCGTCACGTGACTCGGCTGACGAGAAATGAACAAAATTGTATGCTAACAAGAAGAAAGGAAAAAAAATTGGGGGACGCAAAAAAAAAAAAGATGTTAGGGGTGAATAGTACTTGCGAACAAAAGGGGACGTTTAAGATTGCATGTCGGGTTGGTCGTCTCGAAGTCGGCCATTTTAATCAGTGGATATTTTTGTCCAATTATTCCATGTGAATGTTTTAAGAGTTTACCTGTAAATTACAGTGAAAGACGAGAGGAGGCTGAAAAAGAAAAAAAAAGGAAAAAAAAGTTAGTGATGAGTTGTCACGCGATGATCAGATTGGATATCAGGACGAAAATAGTTGCAATGAGTGTAATGTGAGATGAGACTAGATGCACGCAATATATATATATATATATATATATATATATATATATATATATTGGGTGTGTCAAAAAGTATCGAGATTCAAACTGTATTTACAAAGATAGAAATGAACAATGAATGGAACGTTGATAATACAAAGTGTGTCAAAAAATATTAAAAAATATCGACACTTTTTGACATACCATATATATATATATATATTTGTATGTATATATATATATATATATACATACATATATATATATATGTGTGTGTGTGTGTGTGTGTGTGTGTGTGTGTGTGCATGGGTTAGACTGACGCACATGTACACAAACACAAACAGACACAAAGATACATGCGAATTAAAGATATAGAATATATATATAATATATATATATATATATATATATATATATTTCAGATATAGATATATATAAATATATTTTTTCCATATGTATATTTCACACACAGACACACACGCAACCTTATATATATATATATATATATATATATATATATATATATATATATAAGTAACAGTTTTAAATAAAATTAACAAAATCTGCGTGCTGTCTTGAACAAATCATGGAAACAACAACCCACAAGGAAACAGTTGTATGCCCACCTGTCTCCCATCTCACAAACCATCCGAGTGAGACGGACAAGGCACGCTGGACACTGCTGGAGAAGCAAGAACGAGCTCATAAGCGACGTTATCCTGAGGAAACCAACAAATGGGTATGCTAGTGTGGGACGCCCACCAATGACCTACATTGACCAACTCTGCGAGTATGCTGATGCTGAGTGGAGGACCTTCCTGGGCCAATGAATAATAGTGAGGGTTGTTTGGATATCCGTGCTGATTGCGCGACATGATGATGATGATATATATATATACATATATATATATATATATATATATATATCAGTAATACTGACACGCATACATACACACACAAACATGCTCAAAAAATTAAATTATATATGTGTGTGTGTGTGTGGGGGGGGTATCCAAAACTTTGTAGTAAGGGATGATTCTATATGTAATTTCCAAGATCCACTGCATTAATATTGATGATCCAGTATGTATAAATACAGTGAATCTTTAAATCACTACAGAGAGCTCAATGTATAATAATCTTTTTAGATTATATACTGAGCAATATTTATCTTTGAAAGGAAGGAAAAACTCAACACCGTTATTCCCTAATAAATTTATTTCGACCAAAATTGGGGCCTTTATAAATCTAAGTTGATTTAACAAAGCTCTCCGAAATCAAGTCTCATCAGATGGATAATCATCAATAATTTGAATTGCATAACAGAAAAATTTTCTCAATGTAGAATCTTCTTCCTCAAAAAATTTTTCCTTACAAAATGTATACATTAAAAGACTGTCACTATGGTGACAGATTGCACATAAATAAGTACATCCCTGTCAGAACGAAACAACAACTAGGATACTTTCGTAGTGAATATGATCGTTATATCCAACGATGAGAGAATGAATCACTCCATCTTCTAAATCAGGGGTCACCAGACCTTATTCACGTTGCGCCAGATAATTGAAAAAATAACGAGCGCGGGCCACATTATTATTATGTTCAATACTTGCTAGTCAGAACGAAAGCTCTTCCGTACGTTTTAACAACGTATTCAAGTACCGTCGGCGGGCCTGATAAAATGCCGGATCTGGCCCGCGAGCCGTAGTTTGATGACCTCTGTTCTAAATAATAGATTCAGAGCATCATCACTAAAACATGAGAAAATTGAATGAAGCGAAAATCAAATCTGATTTCTCACTAAGGGAAGAGTTGCCGAGAACTCTCGTATATAGAAATATGACACAGACGAGAAACATGTTTTCATATGTTTTCATGGGTTGTCAAGGGAAGATTTCTGCGTGGGCGTACGCACGGAAGGGGAATGGAATAGCAAGTGAGAGGTATTAGAAAAGAAAAAAAAAACCCGGAAAAATTAGACCTGATTATAAAAAGCAATCCATATCAATGAACAAACATGAAAGCACTCATTGACACTTAATCAATTGTGTTGATAAATGGCCATAATGTAATAGATAGATACCTATGGAAATACTAGTATATATATATATATATAATAAATTTTTTTGAAGGCGTAATAATGCACATTTATGTTTAAAAAACATATTTATTTCTTTTTTTTTCCTTTTTTTTTTTTCATATTAAGAAAATAATGACAAAAAAATCTTTATTCCAGTGTCCCTGAGCAGGACTTCATTATTTTATAGTATTATAAAAAAAAGAAAAAAGAATTTATATATGAAATAATTTTCAAAAATCCCGCGGAACACGATCATCGCAACGATTTATTACGGAATTTACCGAGCGTAACTATATCTTCGCCGAAAAAAAAATAAAAAGAAATTTTTTCACAGTTACCACCAAACATTCAATGAACAACAACACGATTGAATCTATTAAATACAGATGAAAATTATGAAAAAAATAATTCATTCCCTGATGATGAGCTTAGCTCGAAAAATTTGGAACTTAATATGAAAAAAAAAAAAAAGGAAAAAAAATAATAAATATGTTTTTTAAACATAAATGTGCATTATTACGCCTTCAAAAAAATTTATTATTACATTTTAATTAATGCTTCGAACTCACTATGAAATAATGACAAAAAAAATCTATATATATATATATATATATATTATAATATATATATATAAAATTTTCTCCCGTTGGAACCAGAACAACATTTTATATATTATATATATATATATATATATATATATATATATATATATATATAATGTTGTTCTGGTTTCCAACGGGAGAAATTTATATTTTATAAAAAAAATGTATTATGTTCTCAGAAAAAATGTTTTATTATTTTTATCTTACATACGCGACACGTGTTTCTGATCTGTTGTCTTCTTCAGGCATTGAGTTATTAATTTGGCAGAATATGTCCGACATTTGATAGGTTGTGTGTGTTTCTGCAATTTTTCTATTATAATCTTTATAATTTTTCTATTATATATATATATATATATATATATATATATATATATATATATATATATATAAAGGCTCTCCTATAAACCGGATGTGAGCTCTCTAACGCCTGTAACATATATACCTATGTATGCATTTAGCAGTTAAAATCTACCCCTTCCCTGCAGGTGGCTGATGGGCAAGTGATTAAGACGCCGGACTGACGGAAAATCAGTCGGGTTTCTATCCCGGCCGAAGGTAGCTTGCACGTGTGTGTGTTTATAGTAGACAGTTATATATAATTTAACTACTTTACCTACTTAAGTTTCACTAAAAAGGACCATCAGTGTTAATTGTAATGAATTAATGAAGAAATCAATTTTTTGATTAATTTATTACAATTAACTCAGAAGATCCTTCTTTGTTGAAACTTAAGCATGTTATCTATATATACCTTTCTACTAAATTCGGCCTCGTAACGTATTGAGCACTTATTCTTTATCATCCTGATTTATACGTTTAATATTTGTATCGACGGTAAAAGTTGCGATTAACTCGATATGCTATTCCCTGGTAATCATCTTCTTTATCATATATATATATATATATATATATATATATTATGATAAAGCCACACTGAAGAGACTTGATAAGTCGAAACATGTGTCTGTGGATGACTCTCTCTCTCTCTCTCTCTCTCTCTCTCTCTATATATATATATATATATATATATATATATATATATATATATATATATAAAGAAATTTGAAAAAACAAGTGTTCCAAAAATAAGATGAATTTATTTATCGACGTTTAAATGTTTCGGTTTCTTTAAACCTTCAACAGGATGTATTATGGGGTGAAGAAATTTATGGATGTTTTATAGATGACAGGAGATTTAAAAAATCTTTACAATTTTTTTTTTTTGTAACTGTATTTGTTCAGCGTTATATTCTTGAAAGACGAGTCGCGATCCGCATACGCGAAGATGTCATGATGCGTGACGTAACTCGAAGAAATGCATTTAACAAAAAACAAGAAAAAGTATTAATAGACTGCTTTTATGAGAACAAAGGAAACAAAGTGGGAATGATAACTAAATAATTAAATAATTTATTCAAAAGAAAAAAAATGTTGATTTCAGAGAGTTCATCAAAATGAATTTATTAGTTTAGTACAAATTGGTATATAAATGAGGAAAGGGTAAAAGTAGGAGGTGTAGGAGGGAGACAGAGAAGGAGGAAGTAAGTGTTGTCTTAGACGAAGTTAGTACATATGTTCAGGTAGGGGTAAGGGCTGAAAGATCAAAGGGTGTAGAGAGTCGGGGACGGGGGGTCATTAGTCTTAGTGTCTGTGAGGAAGGTAGAATAAATGAGCCGGTAAGTGATTAGTGATAGTGCATAGTTCCGTGGCTGAGTGGTGGAGTTTTTTTTTAAGAATTGGTCTATTGGGAAAGAAAGTGTCTTATTTTCTTTCGGGGGTTTTGAATTTCTTATATTTTTTTACGTTATATTTACCGTATTTGACGGCATATAAGACGCACCGGCATATAATACGCACCCCCATTTCAGCAGGTCAGATTCAAGAAAAATAGTTTTTAGTGTATTTAAGCATATATTGTTGAAAACAGGCTAGCTGTGCTTGATTATAACCATACTAGCAACAAAATAAGGATGCATGGAGTTTAGGGTAGGTAAAAGTACTGAGCGTAAGCTGGGTTAGTGAGCATCATAGAGAAGATTAGCATTAGGCCTACGGGAGGTCTCAAACTTCACCTGCGATGTATAAGATGCAGGGCAATTTTTGGAGCCAAAATTTTGTTAAAAAAGTGCGTCCTATATGCCGTCAAATACGGTGTACTTATATTTATATTTATATACCAGTCTGTTCTAAACTAATACATTCATTCTGATGAAGTCTCTTAAATCAACAGAGTCGAAATATTCATTGGATTGAATTGTTTGTGTTCGTTCTTCAGCATTACAGTACATTTCCTCACATTTTATTGGATTTTTCTAATAATTATAATTATCATATTAGTTTAAGGTCGGAAGTATGGGGCACTCTGTGAGAATCGAACTCATTATCAATGGCCTGCTAATAGAGCTCGCTAACCATTACACCACGTGAGGTGGCAATTTTTTTCAAATATATATATGGGTGTGTGTTTGTGTTTTTTTTGGTGTGTGAGTGTGTGTGTGTGGTGTTTTGTATGTGTGTGTGTGTGTGGTGTTGTGTGTGTTTGTGTGTTTGTAGTATGTGTATGTGTGTGTGTGTGCGTAGATGATATCAAGTGTTCTTTAATAGGACTTTTAAAATTGAGAACTCAAACGTACATATTTTTACATATGCGGAATATTATAAATAGATGAATAAATGGATACCTTGGTACAGATATAAATTAATTTCGGCATTTCTTTGAAAAAAATAAGTAAAAAAAAAAAAAAAAATCAGTGAAACAGAAAGATCATACTATAAAAACGAGTGTGCGGTCTTCGAATTAGTAAAAAAATCAAGCTGAGGAGGCAAAATGCCGAAATAAATTTATATTTGTACCAAGGGTATCCATTTTTTTCATTAATATAATATATATATATATATATATAGTGTGTGTTGTGTGTGTGTGTGTGGTTGCGTGAAGAAAAAAGTGGAAGTTTTTTTTCAATCACACACACACACACGCACACACACACATCCAACACACCAACACACACACA
>CM042163.1:56240047-56270047 GCA_023376005.1 Doryteuthis pealeii
GATCATTTCGAAGGGATCTTCATCGGGGCTTTCCGTTAGTTTGAGGAAAAATAATTCATCCCAGAAAATAAGAAGTCTGCGAGCCTCTGTTGCTTTATGGTCGGTAAATTTGTTTAACATTGTTGACGAACGCAGGCGTTCATATATTTTTAAAAACACAAACAAACGCCCACAAACGGTTCATTCACTTACGCTAGGTGAGATCTGTGTGTGTGTGTGTGTGTGTGTGTGGTGTGTGTGTGTGTGGTGTTGTGAAAAAACTTCCACTTTTTCTTCCACACAACACACACACACTATATATATATAATATATATAATATAATATATATATAATATATATTATAAGAAAAAAATGGATACTTGGTACAAATATAAATTTATTTCGGCATTTTTGCCTCCTCAGCTTGATTTTTACTAATTCGAAGTACGCACACTTCGTCTTATAGTAAATGATATTTCTGTTTCAACTGATTTTTTTTTTTTTTTTTTACTTATTTTTTTTCAAAGAAATGCGAAATTAATTATATCGTACCAAGGTATCCATTTATTCATTTATTTATAATATCCGCATATGTAAAAATATGTACGTTGAGTTCTCAATTTTTAAAAGTCCTATTAAAGAACACTTGATTTCATCTACGTACACACACACACATACACATACAAACACCACACACACACACACACACACACACACACATACAAACACACACACACACACCAACGACCAAAAAAAAAAAACACAAACACACACCCATAATATATTGGAAAAAAATTGCCACCTCAGTGGTGTAATGGTTAGCGAGCTTCTATTAGTCGGCCATTGGTAATGAGTTCGATTCTCACAGAGTGACCCATACTTCCGACCTTAACTAATATGATAATTATAATTACTAGCAAATATATGCACCCTCCGGGTGCAAGTATTTTAGTTAAATTTTATAATAAAATATCATATTAAATTAGAAAGGCTAATGAAAGTGAATAAGAATGTAGATAAAAAGATTTTGAACAGAGGGAGTATGATTGAAAAATAGAACAATTTGAAACTAACTCTTCCATCATTTTCCGTTACTCCCGTCTTTCATTGGTAAATTTTCCTAATTAAAACTGTTTAGTTAAAATAGGAAGTAAAGAATAATATTACAGTTATTTCTTCTTGTTAAGGGATTTCTTTTAAAGATTATTGAAGAGATGTTTGCTCATATTCAATAAGATAAACCAAACAATTAGAAATCAATAATACTAAGCATATATTATTAAAATCAATTTTTTTAAGATTAATATGCAAATTAGCCTTCCCATTCATACTGTAAACCTCTATTTTGTTGTATATATAAATACAATTGCATGTTATTAGTACGTAGATATGGTAAACAGTGTAAGTAATGTAAAACAATTTTATTAATAATTGAGGTTTAAAATAAAATCATGGAGAATATGATGTAAATAACGAAAGGAATTGTGACTAGTATAGTAATATAGTTTCGGTTACAGACAAACAAACCCACAATCTCCATTATAATAAGATTAGAAAAATCCAATAAAATGTGAGGAAATGTACTGTAATGCTGAAGAACGAACACAAACAATTCAATGAATATTTCGACTCTGTTGATTTAAGAGACTTCATCAGAATGAATGTATTAGTTTAGAACAGACTCGTATATAAATATAAATATAAGTACACCGTATTTGACGGCATATAGGACGCACTTTTTTAACAAAACTTTAGCTCCAAAAATTGCCCTGCATCTTATACATCGTAGGTGAAGTTTGAGACCTCCCGTAGGCCTAATGCTAATCTCTCTAATGATGCTCACTAACCCATAGCTTACGCTCAGTACTTTTACCTACCCTAAACTCCATGCATCCTTATTTTTATTGATGGTATTGTTATAAGCAAGCACAGCTAGACTGTGTTCAACAATATATGCTTAAATACAACGAAAAACTATTTTTCCTGAATCTGACCTGCTGAAATAGGGGTGCGTATTATATGCCGGTGCGTCTTATATGCCGTCAAATACGGTAAATATAACGTAAAAAAATATAAGAAATTCAAACCCCCCGAAAGAAAATAAGACATTTTCTTCCAATAGACCAATTCTTAAAAAAAAAACTGTCTCCACCACTCAGCCACGGAACTATGCACTATCACTAATCCTTACCGGCTCAATTTATTCTACCTTCCTCACAGACACCAAGACTAATGACACCCGCCCCCACTCTCTACATCCTTTGATCTTTCGCCTTCCCCTACCTGAACATATGTACTAACTTCGTCTAAGACAACACTTACTTCCTCCTTCTCTGTCTCCCTCCTACACCTCCTACTTTTACCCTTTCCTCATTTAATACCAATTTGTACTAAACTAATAAATTCATTTTGATGAACTCTCTGAAATCAACATTTTTTTCTTTTGAATAAATTATTTAATTATTTAGTTATCATTCCCACTTTGTTTCCTTTGTTCTCATAAAATCAGTCTATTAATACTTTTTCTTGGTTTTTTGTTAAATGCATTTCTTCGAGTTACGTCACGCATCATGACATCTTCGCGTATGCGGATCGCGACTCGTCTTTCAAGAATAACGCTGAACAAATACAGTTTCAAAAAAACAAAAAAAATTGGTAAAGATTTTTAAATCTCCTGTCATCTATAAAACATCCATAAATTTCTTCACCCCATAATACATCCTGTTGAAGGTTTAAAGAAACCGAAACATTTAAACGTCGATAAATAAATTCATCTTATTTTTGAACACTTGTTTTTTCAAATTTCTTAATAATATAATATATATATATTATATATATATATATTATATATATATATATCTATAAATATAATAATATAGAGAGAGAGAGAGAGAGAGAGAGAGAGAGAGAGAAGAGAGAGAGTCATCCACAGACACATGTTTCGACTTATCAAGTCTCTTCAGTGTGGCTTTATCATTATATATATATAATATATATATATCTATATATATATATATATATATATAATATATATATATATATGATAAAGAAGATGATTACGAGGGAATAGCATATCGAGTTAATCGCAACTTTTACCGTCGATATAAATATTAAACGTATAAATCAGGGTGATAAAGAATAAGTGCTCAATAACGTTAGGAGACCGAATTTGTAGAAAGGTATATATAGATAAACATACTTGTTTTCACCAAAGAAGGATCTTCAGAGTTAATTGTAATAAATTAATAAAAAAAATTCATTTCTTGATTATTCATTACAAATTCTTGATTAATTCATTACAATTAACACTGATGGTCCTTTTTGGTGAAACTTAAGTAGGTAAATTATATATAACTTTCTACTATACACTCACACACACACACACACATGCAAGCTACCTTCGGTCGGGATAGAAACCCGACTGATTTTCCGTTAGTCCGGTGTCTTAATCACATGCTACCTGCAGGGAAGGGGTAGATTTTAACTGTTAAATGCATACATAGGTATATATGTTACAGGCGTTAGAGAGCTCACATCTGGTTTATAGGAGAGCCTTATATATATATATATAATATATATATATATATATACACACACACACACACACACATACACATATATATATATACTAGTATTCCATAGGTATCTATCTTTACATTATGGCCATTTAACAAAACACAATTGATTTAAGTGTCAATGAGTGCTTTCATGTTTTGTGCATTGATAGGATTGCTTTTTATAATCAGGTCTAATTTTTCCCGGGTTTTTTTTCTTTTCTAATACCTATCACTTGCTATCCCATTCCCCTTCCGTGCGTACGCCCACGCAGAAATCTTCCCTTGACAACCCATGAAAACATATGAAAACATGTTTCTCGTCTGTGTCATATTTCTATATACGAGAGTTCTCGGCAACTCTTCCCTTAGGGAGAAATCAGATTTGATTTTCGCTTCATTCAATTTTCTCACGTTTTAGTGATGATGCTCTGAATCTATCATTTAGAACAGAGGTCATCAAACTACGGCCCGCGGGCCAAATCCGGCATTTTATCAGGCCCGCCGACGGTACTTGAATACGTTGTTAAAACGTACGGAAGAGCTTTCGTTCTGACTAGCAAGTATTGAACATAATAATATGTGGCCCGGCTCGTTATTTTTTCAATTATCTGGCCCCAACGTGAAAAAGGTTTGGTGACCCCTGATTTAGAAGATGGAGTGATTCATTCTCTCATCGTTGGTATAACGATCATATTCACTACGAAAGTATCCTAGTTGTTGTTTCCGTTCTGACAGGAACGTACTTATTTATGTGCAATCTGTCACCATAGTGACAGTCTTTTTAATGTATACATTTTGTAAGGAAACATTTTTTTGAGGAGGAAAAGATTCTACATTGAGAAAATTTTCTGTTATGGCAATTCAAATTATTGATGATTATCCATCTGATGAGACTTGATTTTGGGGAGCTTTGTTAAATCAACTTAGATTTATAAAGGCCCCAATTTTGGTCGAAATAAATTTATTGTGGAATAACGGTGTTGAGTTTTTCCTTCCTTTCAAAGATAAATATTGCTCAGTATATAATCTAAAAAGATTATTATACATTGAGGTCTCTGTAGTGATTTAAAGATTCACTGTATTTATACATACTGGATCATCAATATTAATGCGGTGGATCTTAGAAATCACATATAGAATCATCCCTTACTACAAAGTTTTGGATACCCCCCACACACACACACATATATATAATAATTTAATTTTTTGAGCATGTTTGTGTGTGTATGTATGCGTGTCAGTATTACTGATATATATATATATATATATATATATATAATATATATATATATATATATATATCATCATCATCATCATGTCGCACAATCAGCACGGAATATCCATAACAACCTTCTATCATTCATTGACCCAGGAAGGTCCTCCACTCACCATCCAGCATCCTCGCAGAGTTGGTCAATGTAGGTCCTTGGTGGGCGGCCCACACTAGCATGCCATGTGTTGGTTTCCACAGGGAACGTCGCTTATGAGCTCGTCCTTGCTTCTCCAGCAGTGTACAGCATGCCTTGTCCGTCTCACTCGGATGGTTTGTGAGATGGGAGGCAGGGGGCATACAGCTGTTTCCTTGTGGGTTGTTGTTTCCATGATTTGTTCAAGACAGCACGCAGATTTTGTTAATTTATTTAAAACTATTACTTAAATATATATATATATAATATATTATATATATATAATATATATATTATATATATATATATATATATATAAGGTTGCGTGTGTGTCTGTGTGTGAAATATACATATGAAAAAATATATTTATATATATCTATATCTGAAATATATTATATATATATATATATATATATATTATATTCTCTATATTTTAATTCGCATGTATCTTTGTGTCTGTTGTGTTTGTGTACATGTGCGTCAGTCTAACCATGCACACACACACACACACACACACACACATATATATATATATATATATATGTATGTATATATATATATATATATATACATACAAATATATATATATATATATCGGTATGTCAAAAGTTCGATATTTTTAATATTTTTTGACACACTTTGTATTATCAACGTTCCATTCATTGTTCATTTCTATCTTTGTAAATACAGTTTGAATCTCGATACTTTTTGACACACCAATATATATATATATATATATATATATATATATATATATTGCGTGCATCTAGTCTCATCTCACATTACACTCATTGCAACTATTTTCGTCCTGATATCCAATCTGATCATCGCGTGACAACTCATCACTAACTTTTTTTTTCCTTTTTTTTTTCTTTTTCAGCCTCCTCTCGTCTTTCACTGTAATTTACAGGTAAACTCTTAAAACATTCACATGGAATAATTGGACAAAAAATATCCACTGATTAAAATGGCCGACTTCGAGACGACCAACACGACATGCAATCTTAAACGTCCCCTTTTGTTCGCAGTACTATTCACCCTAACATCTTTTTTTTTTTTTTTGCGTCCCCCAATTTTTTTTCCTTTCTTCTTAGCATACAATTTTGTTCATTTCTCGTCAGCCGAGTCACGTGACGAGACTATTCGAGATTTTTGGTTAACCAATACCTCCCTGTTATTTTTTATTTTGTTGTGTTTGTTCTATTTTGTTTTCGTTTTTGTTGTTTTTTTTTCTTTTCGATTCATTCACAAAAAAAAAAAAATATGAAGATATGGGTGGCCAAATGGTTCGTAGCACAGAAAATGGAACCGGCAAACCGATCGATTTGATTGATTTTAACGGCACGTCAACCCGTCAGTTTTAATTTATGGTTTTTCACTGGAGTCTGAGTGACGGCAAGGCTCCTCGCGTCTCCGGAATTCTTCTGAGTATTCTAGCGTTTGGTACCAGACTTTCTATATTCAGAAAGTTGCAAACTTAATGGCGTTTGCTACCAGACTTTTCTGCTGGTGTTCTTTGAGGTTTTAGGAGCGACGTCTTGCTGCTACCTTCTCAACACTATAAGTGACTTAGTCATTGAATTCATTTAGGCACCAATACGATATTGGCTGATTCGGACCCTGGTGCCAAGAGCAGATAATTAATCACTAATTTTTCCAATAAAATTGGAACTACAACAGAAGTATGAAGAATAAGAGACTTAACGATATCGATAAATAATTTCAATTATGGTTATTTTAGAAGATGTCTGGATGGTCTTGATTCATCCTCTGATCTCCAATTCTACCCTGCCCTGTCGAATACTCGACTGCACCCTGCAGAGGGGTAAACAATGCCTCCAATGGGGTCGTCTGTAGGCCGTGGGTGGTGATCCTGGTGGATGAGCAGTCCATGAATGCAATAGTCCACTTTGGCTCTTACTTAGTCTAGACGGACAGTCGGAGATGCCCCTCCGATTAATCGCTTGTCAGGTCAAGCCCTAGCACTTATATGATTGTCCCAACCTTATTGCCCTTATGACAACCCAATCCCTTTATATCATATATGTGCTAAAAGGCGGTGAATATAGTGTCTTAGTATCCTGGGTATGACGTTAGAATATTTACCTCGCATCCCACTTATGTGGGTATGACACAAGATCGTTTAAAGTGGAACCACCCACGAACCGAAGCTCATGGGATAGCAGGCAAAAAATGCGTTGATCCCGTCGGCATTTCCCGTCAAGGGGAGCCCCAGGCACTGGGCCAACAAACCAGCCCTGCTTTAAATCAAGGGTCACGTGTTGCCTGGTGGGTGGGCTCTAGGATCACGACGTTAATTAACTACACAGTCCAGTGCCCCAAAAGGAACGGGTTATTAGTTCGTTATTATGACGTTAAACGGCATCTAATGATGAAGTTCCAATTCTGGAGGGCTGAACTTGCACAAAGGTGCCAAAAATTAGAGTTACCCCAGAAAAACAGAACCCACAAATTTTGTAATAAAACTGTTAATTTTAACTTGGGGGGGTAGGGTTAGGGGTTAGGGTTAGGGTCGGGGTTGTTGGTTTAAGGTTAGTTTAATGGGAAATAAATAATATTAGATTCTGTTTTTTCTGTGTCGATCTAATTTTGACACTTTTGTGCAAGTTCAGCCTTCTGGAGTTCTGGTGAATATGGAGTACCCCTTAATCACCATAACTTCCAGGTCCACACTTTAGGGTCTTCCATAGGTTGAATAGAAAAAAATCAGTTAACAAAAATGTCTAAAAACATTGAGTTTGAAAAAAATATTTGAATATCATCCAGAATGAAATAAAGCAATTCGGCATAAAATAACCCAACAAGAGTTAATATGCTGTAAAATCCAACCAACCAAACCATCAACTATACAAAAAATGTCAATATTATATGTACAAGGTAGTCCGAAAGTCTTGTTATTCTTTACTTATTTTTAGAGTTAAAATAAATCACATAAAACAACCCGAAATTATAGAAAATAATGCAATTTTTAACGATTTCTTTTCAGATAAATATTTACATGACCTATGTCATATTATAAAAACAAACATAATGAAAGTTAAAACAATATGTAGGGGTGTCGAGACTTTCGGACCACCCTTTATATAATACAATTTTCTAACATCTCGGCATAAAATAGCTCGAGACGGGTTAACATGCCGTTAAAAATCAATCAATTAAAGTCAAATCTAATATAGGGGTGCCTGTCATAGAGCAAGAATGTTGTTGTTAATCATTCAAGATATTGTTAATTCATTTCCCAATGGGCATTAGCCATGAATTAGTCATGTGACACCGTGGACTTCGTTCGGGAATGGTTTATTGTCGTAGTTTGGTTTGGTTTGACGGTAATATCACACTGTGTGTTATTTAATGTCAAATCTTATATAATAATATATATATATATAATATATATATATATATATATATATATAATATAGCTATACACAAATGGGCCCTAAAATGCGTTTTTGACAAAATAACTTTAGCCCCGCCTATAGAAAATAATTTACCAAAAATCAGGGAATTATCAGATTTTAATGAAATTTTCAGTGTTTATTTATCAATGAATGATCTTTATAATTCATTATTTATTTTATTTCAAAACTTTCTCATTTTTTTCAGGTCACTTAATTTTGGCGTAACATTTTTTTGAGTTGGTCTTATAGTTTTCTAATTACAGTATAAATAAAGAGATAAAAGACCGAAGTTATGAATAGAAAATTTTTTTACGGTGACTTTTCTATGAGAAAATAAGTACCCGAAATCGAAAAATAAAATGTAAAAAATGATAAATAATGAATTTTTTGGAGATTTCTTTTTACTCATTTTGATAATTATTTAATTGGCTATTATCTTAATAAAGAAAAAATATACATCGAATTTTTCTGCTTAAAAGGGGGGGTACATTTTCAATCGAGTTTTTCTTCAAAAAGCATACTTTGATGTAATAAAATAAGGTTTGCATTAAATGATATTTATTTCTAGAATCTAAAAAAATAAACATTTAAACTTAACACAGGCTTTTCATATTTTAAATGAATTTTATATATTAAGTTTTCATAGCAAAAATACTAAATTAAAGTTATGAATAAAGTAACTAATGTATTATAAATTCATTAATTGATAAATCAATACTGAAATTTTTCATAAAAATCGGATAATTACCTGATTTTTTGGGGGTTTTTTTTTTTTTTTGCAATCGCGAATGTTACATTGAAATTGTAAACAAGCACTTAAAACCATTGCATAGGAACAGAATGGCGATCGTGTCGAAATTGGCCAGAACAAATCCCTTTAAATGTATTAAAATAAACTGCATATGTAATGATATTTTATTTTTTTAATGATGTTACTACTTATCGATTTAGACAAAGTTTGACCTTAAATAATAGATTTAATTAATTTTAATTCGTTTTTAAAACGTAGCAAACGATTTTTGGGGTATACCTAATATATATAAATGTAAGGTATCCAAAACTGGTTGTAAGGGATGATTCTACATGGGATCTTCAAAATCACACTGTATAATTATTGCATGTTTTAGTATGTGCAAATACAAGGATTTTTATAAATTCCTGAAAGAGAGATCAATGTATAACAATCTATTTTAGATTAAATACAGAGCAATATTTACCTTTGAAAAAAGGGAAAACTCAATAAACCGTCATTCTGTAATAAAATTATTTCGTTTTACGAATTTATTTAGATTTCTAAAAAGCCTTTTAAGTTTTTGTTGAAATAAATTTATTACAGATTTTTCCTTCGTTTCAAAGGTGTATATATATATATATAATATATATATATATATATATATATATATATATATTGAGTTTATGTTATTATCATTCGTAGTAGTAGTGTTACCTCTTATATTCTTCAATGTTTTCATTCAAGTTAATCTAATTATGTATATCTATCGACATCTAACTACCTATCTATATCTAAGAATTAATATATAATATATATATTATAATTTATATAATTATATGCTAGGGCTTTGGCGTGATCAGCCGAACACCCGTCTGGCCTAGGTAAGGGATCAAAGTGTAGTGTGACATGTCATGGACTGCTCAGCCACCAGGATTCCTCCTAAGCATTACCGGTAACTACAAGTGGCTCCATGGAGAGGGGGTCTTACCCCCTCTGCAGAGGTGCAATCGTGTATTCTAAAAACCCAAGCCGACAGGGCTCACAGGATGATGATGATGATGATGATGATGATAGTATTGACATCCTTATTACTTCCCTTTTATCCTGTGTTTAGTTCACTCCACCTGGCGGTAGGAAAGAGGAACTTTTGCGTATCTTATCTTCTACACACACCCCCACTCCAGCCCCGCCAGCATCAGTATAAAGTGAATATGACCAGCAAAACCAGAAGTGGATTCGTCGATTCCGTTTCCCGAGCCGATATCGTTACGCCACCCGTACCCGTCTGACTTGTCAACTCGCGATTCATTTAAACAGACAGCAATTGAGTGCAGGTTTCTTATTCCGACGGGGGATAGACGAGTGGATAGACGGGTGGATGCGTGGATGGATGGAGGGGTGGGTGGGTGATTGTTTATATGTCGGAATCGCATTGGTTTGACTGAATACTCGTAGAAGCTTGCATAATAGCCGTGACTCATCTATGTATCAATAGCCTGTTCCTTAATCTTCCGACCGTTATCATCTTGCAACACCCTTTGGTTAAAAACGAGACCTCCAAAATCGTCCAAGATGAAACGCATAAATGTATATCCCCGATTATCTGGTGTTGCTTAATCGGCGAATTCTTATCTATATATTAACACGCTTTGTTCTTAACCTTCCGACCGTTATCATCCTGCAACACCACTCTTGGTTAAAAATGAGACCGTCAAATCGTCCAAGATGAAATGCAAAAATGCAAATCTGATTATCTGGTTCGCTTAAATCGAAATTTCTTATGAGTGTCGTCAACGTCGGCTAAATGATGGACCATTCCGTTTTTATTGGAAAGAAGAAAGCAATGAAAAACGAATGCCACCAGAAAAAAAAATATACGAAAAGATAGAAAGAAAGACAGACAGAAAGAAAGAAAGAGAGAATGGAAATTTAAAGAAGGGGGTGAGCATGCGGAAGTGATTGGGCTATCTGTTTCAATCGAACATGATGAAAAGTGAAAATAAGAAAAGAAAGTAAAAAAGAGTGAGAGTTAAATCAAGATTTTATATTTTTTACACATTGAACTATTAGGCAATAGCTCTTAAGTAAACACATCATACATTGTAATGATTAAATCATCATACTCAGGTATATCCACAGGTCCCTGCAAGTAGATATTCATTTGTTTTTACTTAAGAATTCGGTGTAAAAGTTAGAGCAAATAGTGATTTACCAAGTTAGGCACAAGGCAATACTATCTGAGCATTAGTAAGATCAATGTTTCATTCTAAGAGGCAGTAGTCAAGAAAGAAGCCCGCCAATAAATTATGTTGTACTTTTATTTACCAAACCTAGTGTAGTAGGGTACAAGGCTAAAATACTGAGCACTATGTAAGAATCAAAGACCCTACACTAAACATTAGCCTAATAGACAAGCTTGCCACTCAGTGCAATATAAAACATGTCATATTTTTATTTACTAAATTTAGTCTGGCACAAGGTTGTGATATTTGAGCACCATGGAAAGAAAAGTTTTCCTATTCTGGAGAAATGGTCTATAAACAATCAATGCGATATAAATGTGCAATACATTTATCTACTGAACTTATTGAGGTCCAAGGCTAAGATATTTGAGCACTTAGAAAGGATCCATCCTTCCTATCGGTTAGGCTGTGGAATATGCCGACTGCACCTCTGTATAGGTTGTATAGACGCCCACAGTAGGCTCGCTTGCTGGCTGTAGTTGGCGACCTAATTATGCTTAAGGATAGAAACCTGGCAGCTGAGCAGTCCGAGGCATACAACGCTCCTCTTTATCCATTACTTAGGCTAGAATTGGTGGTCAGAGAGGCCCCCCTCCGATCAATCGGCTTGTCACGTCAAGCCGTAGCACCTATAGGATTGTCTCAATCCCATTGGCTCTTGTGGAAAGCCCCAACTATTTTTTATTATATATATGCTACAAAGTTGTGGCTGAGGGTCTTAGTGTCCTGGGTATGACGTTAACTGCACTAATGGGTGAAGGTCCCAATTCTGGGACTCTGGGGAGTGTGGAGTACTCCTTCGTTACTATTACTCCCAGGTCCACTTGGATCCGGAGTGGTAGTACCTGTTAGGGTCCCATCTATGGGTTAGATAGAATCGACTTGTATACGAGTGTGTACGGTATTCAAACATAATCGGAAGGACTAAATAGCAATCCTTGATTTTAAATGGCATTTATAAATTAATGATTTCGGACCATAAATCAAGGGTCGACCTAATACAGAGATCGACTTATACACGAGTGTTACGGCATTTTAATTTCTTTCTTAATCTTTTGATGTCTTTTACTTTCTCCCCCCTTCTCTCTCTCTCTCTCTCTCTCTCTCTTCCCCTCTCCGCTTTTGTTTCAACCTTGTTCTTCTTTCCTTCTTTTTCTACGTCTTCTTAGTTTTTGTCTTTCTTCTTTCTTCTTTCAGGTCAGAGACGAAGACATGTCACATGACAGTGGCGACACCTATGAACCTAACCTGCCAACTATTGAACAATTACTACGTGCCGGTTTTTGTTGTACGTGCGCAACGCTGACTGATAGGGTGGGTGGACAAGTAGAATATTTGGGAAATGGGAGAAAACCAGGGGGGGAGACTGGCGTGTGAAGACAGTGAGGGTGGAAAACGAAATTACCGATGGGGGCGTGGTATGGACAGTTTTTTTTCCAAAGAAAACAGAATTAAGAATGAATCAGACGTCAATTTTAGCTAAGCTACGTGTTGTATATATCGTAATTCAGCGTAGCCATATTTGGAACAAACTTTGACCCTTCATTCAGATGACGTCACTGTCTGTTGTTTCAACATGGCCGACATCTGAGTGTCCATAATGTGTAATCAACGTCGTTCCGTGTCCCCCACCCCCAATCACTGCAGACATGTAAACAAAGAAACAATTGGTTATTATGTCACCTACATATAATGTATCTATACAGATGCGCGTGTCGTAGGAAATGGACTGGTCGACCCGAGTTCAAATCCTTGACGAGGCTGTTTGCATTTCACATAGCGCTATACTCTTGGGAAAAGAATGAATCCAGCTATTCTTCCTCAGCTATGGGTAAATAGTAGGGCAGACTGGGCTCTTTAACTTGGCTACATAACCAGTCTAGGAAGAAGGAAAACTTTAAATTGAAACCTGTTCAATGAACATAATGAACAGAGTAAACAAGATAAAACCACGCGAGGGAGGGAGGGAAGAGAGAGAGAAGGAGAGAGAGAGAGAGAGTTAAATCAAAATTATTATACATTCATATATTGAGTATTTTCATTAGCTCTTAAGTAAACATAACAAACGTTGTAATAATGAATTATCATACAGTGATATATCCACAGGTCTTGCTAGTTTTTATTATTATTATTGTATGTAATTTTTTCTTTTATTTGCTTTTTTATCATATTTTATCCCGTTATAATTCTGTTTTATCATTTAAAATTTTTTTTTGTGTGTGGGGAGGGGCTAACAAAACGAATAGAGAATAAGCTAGATGGGAGCTGCACAAGAATGCTGCGTGCAAACTTGAATTAATCGAGAAGCAACACCCCCACGAGAAAACAACAGTGTTCATCGTGTCTCGTTCATCTTCCTCGGATGGTCTGTGTGATAGTGGGAGACAATAGTCACACAGTTGTTTTCTCGTGGGGTGTTGCTTCTACGATTAATTCAAGTTTGCACGCAGCATTCTTGTGCAGCTCCCATCTAGCTTATTCTCTATTCGTTTTGTTAGCCCCCTCCCCCACACACAAAAAATTATTAAATGATAAAACAGAATTATAACGGATAAAATATGATAAAAAGCAAATAAAAGAAAAAATTACATACAATAATAATAATAAAAACTAGCAAGACCTGTGATATATCACTGTATGATAATTCAATTATTAACAACGTTTGTTATGTTTACTTAAGAGCTAATGAAAATACTTCAATATATGAATGTAAATAATTTTTGATTTAACTCTCTCTCTCTCTCTCTCTCTCTCTCTCTCTCCTCCCTCCCTCTCTGGTTTTATCTTGTTTTACTTCTGTTCATTATGTTCGATTGGAACAGGTTTCAATTTAAAGTTTTCCTTCTCCTAGACTGGTTATGTAGCCAAGGTTAAAGAGCCCAGTCTGCCCTACTATTTACCCATAGCTGGAGGAAGAATAGCTGGATTCATTCTTTTCCCAAGAGTATTAGCGCTATGTGAAATGCAAACAGCCTCGTCAAGGATTTGAACTCGGGTCGACCAGTCCATTTCCTACGACACGCGCATCTGTATAGATACATTATATGTAGGTGACATAATAACCAATTGTTTTTTGTTTACATGTCTGCAGTGATTGGGGGTGGGGACACGGAACGACGTTGATTACACATTATGGACACTCAGATGTCGCCATGTTGTAACAACAGACAGTGACGTCATCTGAATGGAAGTCAAGTTTGTTCCAAATATGGCTACGCTGAATTACGAGATATACAACACGTAGCTTAGCTAAAATTGACGTCTGATTCATTCTTAATTCTGTTTTCTTTGGAAAAAAAACTGTCATACCACGCCCCATCGGTAAATTTCGTTTTCCACCTCACTGTCTTCACACCGCCACGTCCCCCCCCTGTGTTTCTCCCATTTCCAAATAATCTACTTGTCCACCCACCCCTATCAGTCAGCGTTGCGCACGTACAACACAAAACCGGCACGTAGTATTGTTCAATAGTTGGCAGGTTAGGTTCATAGGTGTCGCCACTGTCATGTGACATGTCTTCGTCTCTGACCTGAAAGAAGAAAGAAAGAAAGACAAAAACTAAGAAGACGTAGAAAAAGAGGAAAAGAAGAACAAGGTTGAAACAAAAGCGGAGAGGGGGGAAGAGAGAGAGAGAGAGAGAGAGAGAGAAGGGGGGAGAAAGTAAAGACATCAAAAGATTAAGAAAGAAAATTAAAATGCCGTAACACTCGTGTATAAGTCGATCTCGTGTATAGGTCGACCCTTGATTTATGGTCCGAAATCATTAATTTATAAATTCATTTTAAAATCAAGGATTGCTATTAGTCCTTCCGATTATGTTTGAATACCGTACACACTCGTATACAAGTCGATCTATCTAACCCATAGATGGGACCCTAACAGGTACTACCACTCCGGATCCAAGTGGACCTGGGAGTAATAGTAACGAAGGAGTACTCCACACTCCCCAGAGTCCCAGAATTGGACCTTCACCATTAGTGCAGTTAACGTCATACCCAGGACACTAAGACCCTCAGCCACAACTTTGTAGCATATATATAATAAAAAATAGTTGGGGCTTTTCCAAAAGAGCAATGGGATTGAGACAATCCTATAGGTGCTACGGCTTGACGTGACAAGCCGATTGATCGGAGGGGGGCTCTCTGACCACCAATCTAGCCTAAGTAATGGATAAAGAGGAGCGTTGTATGCCTCGGACTGCTCAGCTGCCAGGTTTCTATCCTTAAGCATAATAGGTCGCCAACTACAGCCAGCAAGCGAGCCTACTGTGGGCGTCTTACACCTATACAGAGGTGCAGTCGGCATATTCCACAGCCTAACCGATAGGAAGGATGGATCCTTTCTAAGTGCTCAAATATCTTAGCCTTGGACCTCAATAAGTTCAGTAGATAAATGTATTGCACATTTTATATCGCATTGATTGTTTTATAGACCATTTCTCCAGAATAGGAAAACTTTTCTTTCCATGGTGCTCAAATATCACAACCTTGTGCCAGACTAAATTTAGTAAATAAAAATATGACATGTTTTATATTGCACTGAGTGGCAAGCTTGTCTATTAGGCTAATGTTTTAGTGTAGGGTCTTTGATTCTTACATAGTGCTCAGTATTTTAGCCTTGTACCCTACTACACTAGGTTTGGTAAATAAAAGTACAACATATATTTATTGGCGGGCTTCTTTTCTTGACTACTGCTCTAGAATGAAAACATTGATCTTACTAAGTGCTCAGATAGTATTGCCTTGTGCCTAACTTGGTAAATCACTATTTGCTCTAACTTTTACACCGAATTCTTAAGTAAAAACAAATGAATATCTACTTGCAGGACCTGTGGATATACCTGAGTATGATGATTTAATCATTACAATGTATGATGTGTTTACTTAAGAGCTATTGCTAAATAGTTCAATGTGTAAAAAATATAAAAATCTTGATTTAACTCTCACTCTTTTTTTACTTTCTTTTCTTATTTTCATCTTTTCATCATGTTCGATTGAAACAGATTAGCCCAATCACTTCCGCATGCTCACCCCCTTCTTTAAATTTCCCATCTCTCTTTCTTTCTTTCTGTCTGTCTTTCTTTCTATCTTTCGTATATTTTTTTTCTGGTGGCATTTCGTTTTTTCTTGCTTTCTTTCTTTCCAATAAAAACGGAATGGTCCATCATTTAGCCGAGTTGACGACACTCATAAGAAATTTCGATTAAGCGAAACCAGATAATCAGAATTTGCATTTTTGCATTTCATCTTGGACGATTTGGACGGTCTCATTTTTAACCAGAGGGTGTTGCAGGATGATAACGGTCGGAAGGTTAAGGAACAAGCGTGTTAATATATAGATAAGAATTCGCCGATTAAGCAACACCAGATAATCGGGATATACATTTATGCGTTTCATCTTGGACGATTTGGGAGGTCTCGTTTTTAACCAAAGGGTGTTGCAAGATGATAACGGTCGGAAGATTAAGGAACAGGCGTATTGATACATAGATGAGTCACGGCTATTATGCAAGCTTCTACGAGTATTCAGTCAAACCAATGCGATTCCGACATATAAACAATCACCCACCCACCCCTCCATCCATCCACGCATCCACCCGTCTATCCACTCGTCTATCCACCCGTCGAATAAGAAACCTGCACTCAATTGCTGTCTGTTAAATGAATCGCGAGTTGACAAGTCAGACGGGTACGGGTGGCGTAACGGATATCGGCTCGGGAAACGGAATCGACGAATCCACTTCTGGTTTTGCTGGTCATATTCACTTTATACTGATGCTGGCGGGGCTGGAGTGGGGGGTGTGTGTAGAAGATAAGAATACGCAATCCTCTTTCCTACCGCCAGGTGGAGTGAACTAAACACAGGATAAAAGGGAAGTAATAAGGATGTCAATACTATCATCATCATCATCATCATCATCATCCTGTGAGCCCTGTCGGCTTGGGTTTTTAGAATACACCGATTGCACCTCTGCAGAGGGGTAAGACCCCCCTCTCCCATGGAGCCACTTGTAGTTACCGGTAATGCTTAAGGAGGGAATCCTGGTGGCTGAGCAGTCCATGACATGTCACACTACACTTTGATCCTTACCTAGGCCAGACGGGTGTTCGGCTGATCACGCCAAGCCCTAGCATATATATATATATATATATATATATATATATATATATATTCTTAGATATAGATAGGTAGTTAGATGGATAGATATACATAATTAGATTAACTTGAATGAAAACATTGAAGAATATAAGAGGTAACACTACTACTACGAATGATAATAACCATAAACTCAATATATATATATATATATATATATATATATATATATATATATAATATATATATATACACCTTTGAAACGAAGGAAAAATCTGTAATAAATTTATTTCAACAAAACTTAAAAGGCTTTTAGAAATCTAAATAAATTCGTAAAACGAAATAAATTTATTACAGAATGACGGTTTATTGAGTTTTCCCTTTCTTTCAAAGGTAAATATTGCTCTGTATTTAATCTAAAATAGATTGTTATACATTGATCTCTCTTTCAGGAATTTATAAAAATCCTTGTATTTGCACATACTAAAACATGCAATAATTATACAGTGTGATTTTGAAGATCCCATGTAGAATCATCCCTTACAACCAGTTTTGGATACCTTACATTTATATATATTAGGTATACCCCAAAAATCGTTTGCTACGTTTTTAAAAACGAATTAAAATTAATTAAATCTATTATTTAAGGTCAAACTTTGTCTAAATCGATAAGTAGTAACATCATTAAAAAAATAAAAATATCATTACATATGCAGTTTATTTTTAATACATTTAAAGGGATTTGTTCTGGCCAATTTCGACACGATCCGCCATTCTGTCTCCTATGCAATGGTTTTAAGTGCTTGTTTACAATTTCAATGTAACATTCGCGATTGCAAAAAAAAAAAAAAACCCCCAAAAAATCAGGTAATTATCCGATTTTTATGAAATTTCAGTATTGATTTATCAATTAATGAATTTTATAATACATTAGTTACTTTATTTCATAACTTTAATTTAGTATTTTTGCTATGAAAACTTAATATATAAAATTCATTTAAAATATGAAAAGCCTGATGTTAAGTTTAAAATGTTTTATTTTTAGATTCTAGAAATAAATATCTATTTAATGCAAACCTTATTTTATTACATCAAAGTATGCTTTTTGAAGAAAAACTCGATTGAAAATGTACCCCCCCTTTTAAGCAGAAAAAATATCGATGTATATTTTTTTCTTTTATAAGATAATAGCCAATTAAATAATTATCAAAATGAGTAAAAAAGAAATCTCCAAAAAATTCATTATTTATCATTTTTTTACATTTTATTTTTCGATTTTCGGTACTTATTTTCTCATAGAAAAGTCACCGTAAAAAAATTTTCTATTCATAACTTCGGTCTTTTATCTCTTTATTTATACTGTAATTAGAAAACTATAAGACCAACTCAAAAAAAATGTTACGCCAAAATTAAGTGACCTGAAAAAAATGAGAAAGTTTTGAAATAAAATAAATAATGAATTATAAAGATCATTCATTGATAAATAAACACTGAAAATTTCATTAAAATCTGATAATTCCCTGATTTTTGGTAAATTATTTTCTATAGGCGGGGCTAAAGTTATTTTGTCAAAAACGCATTTTAGGCCCATTTTGTGTATAGCTAATATATATATATATATATATATATATATATATATATATATATATATATATAAGATTTGACATTAAATAACACACAGTGTTGATATACCGTCAAACCAAACCAAACTACGACAATAAACCATTCCCGAACGAAGTCCACGGTGTCACATGACTAATTTCATGGCTAATGCCCATTGGGAAATGAATTAACAATATCTTGAATGATTAACAACAACATTCTTGCTCTATGACAGGCACCCTATATTAGATTTGACTTTTAATTGATTGATTTTTAACGGCATGTTAACCCGTCTCGAGCTATTTTATGCCGAGATGTTAGAAAATTGTATTTATTATAAAGGGTGGTCCGAAGTCTCGACACCCTACATATTGTTTTAACTTTCATTATGTTTGTTTTTTTTATAATATGACATAGGTCATGTAAATATTTTATCTGAAAAGAAATCGTTAAAAATTGCATTATTTTCTATAATTTCGGGTTGTTTTATGTGATTTATTTTAACTCTAAAAATAAGTAAAGAATAACAAGACTTTCGGACTACCTTGTACATATATATTGACATTTTTTGTATAGTTGATGGTTGGTTGGTTGGATTTTACAGCATATTAACTCTTGTTGGGTTATTTTATGCCGAATGCTTTTTATTCATTCTGGATGGATATTCAAATATTTTTTTCAAACTCAATGTTTTTAGACATTTTTGTTAACTGATTTTTTTCTATTCAACCTATGGAAGGGACCCTAAAGTGTGGACCTGGAAGTTATGGTGATTAAGGGGTACTCCATATTCACCAGAACTCCAGAAGGCTGAACTTGCACAAAAGTGTCAAAATTAGATCGACACAGAAAAAACAGAATCTAAATTATTTATTTATTTTCCCATTAAACTAACCTTAAACCACAACCCCGACCCTAACCCTAACCCCTAACCCTACCCCCCCAAGTTAAAATTAACAGTTTTATTACAAAATTTGTGGGTTCTGTTTTTTCTGGGTAACTCTAATTTTGGCACCTTTGTGCAAGTTCAGCCCTCCAGAATTGGAACTTCATCATTAGATGCCGTTTAACGTCATAATAACGAACTAATAACCCGTTCCTTTGGGGCACTGGACCTGTGTAGTTAATTAACGTCGTGATCCTAGAGGCCCACCCACCAGGCAACACGTGACCCTTTGATTTAAAGCAGGGCTGGGTTTGTTGCCCAGTGCCTGGGGCTCCCCCTTGACGGGAAATGCCGACGGGATCAACGCATTTTTTGCCTGCTATCCCATGAGCTTCGGTTCGTGGGTGGTCTCACTTTAAACGATCTTGTGTCATACCCACATAAGTGGGATGCGAGGTAAATATTCTAACGTCATACCCAGGATACTAAGACACTATATCACCGCCTTTTAGCACATATATGATATAAGGGATTGGGGTTGTCATAAGGGCAATAAGGTTGGGACAATCATATAAGTGCTAGGGCTTGACCTGACAAGCCGATTAATCGGAGGGGGGCATCTCCGACTGTCCGTCTAGACTAAGTAAGAGCCAAAGTGGACTATTGCATGTCATGGACTGCTCATCCACCAGGATCACCACCCACGGCCTACAGACGACCCCATTGGAGGCATTGTACCCCTCTGCAGAGGTGCAGTCGATGTATTCGACAGGGCAGGGTAGAATTGGAGATCAGAGGATGAATCAAGACCATCCAGACATCTTCTAAAATAACCATAATTGAAATTATTTTATCGATATCGTTAAGTCTCTTATTCTTCATACTTCTGTGTAGTTCCAATTTTATTGGAAAAATTAGTGATTAATTATCTGCTCTTGGCACCAGGGTCCGAATCAGCCAATATCGTATATTGGTGCCTAAATTGAATTCAATGACTAAGTCACTTATAGTGTTGAGAAGGTAGCAGCAAGACGTCGCTCCTAAAACCTCAAAGAACACCAGCAGAAAAGTCTGGTAGCAAACGCCATTAAGTTTGCAACTTTCTGAATATAGAAAGTCTGGTACCAAACGCTAGAATACTCAGAAGAATTCCGGAGACGCGAGGAGCCTTGCCGTCACTCAGACTCCAGTGAAAAACCATAAATTAAAACTGGACGGGTTGACGTGCCGTTAAAATCAATCAATCGATCGGTTTGCCGGTTCCATTTTCTGTGCTACGAACCATTTGGCCACCCATATCTTCATTATTTTTTTTTTTTTGTGAATGAATCGAAAAGAAAAAAAAACAACAAAAAACGAAAACAAAATAGAACAACAACAACAAAATAAAAAATAACAGGGAGGTATTGGTTAACCAAAATCTCGAATAGTCTCGTCACGTGACTCGGCTGACGAGAAATGAACAAAATTGTATGCTAAGAAGAAGGAAAAAAAATTGGGGACGCAAAAAAAAAAGATGTTAGGGGTGAATAGTACTTGCGAACAAAAGGGGACGTTTAAGATTGCATGTCGTGTTGGTCGTCTCGAAGTCGGCCATTTTAATCAGTGGATATTTTTGTCAATTATTCATGTGAATGTTTTAAGAGTTTACCTGTAAATTACAGTGAAAGACGAGAGGAGGCTGAAAAGAAAAAAAAAGGAAAAAAAAGTTAGTGATGAGTTGTCACGCGATGATCAGATTGGATATCAGGACGAAAATAGTTGCAATGAGTGTAATGTGAGATGAGACTAGATGCACGCAATATATATATATATATATATAATATATATAATATATATATTGGGTGTGTCAAAAAGTATCGAGATTCAAACTGTATTTACAAAGATAGAAATGAACAATGAATGGAACGTTGATAATACAAAGTGTGTCAAAAATATTAAAAAATATCGACACTTTTTGACATACCATATATATATATAATATATTTTTGTATGTAATATATATATATATATATATACATACATATATATATATATATATATGTGTGTGTGTGTGTGTGTGTGTGTGTGCATGGGTTAGACTGACGCACATGTACACAAACACAAACAGACACAAAGATACATGCGAATTAAAGATATAGAATATATATATATATATATATATAATATATATATATATATTTCAGATATAGATATATATAATAATTTTTTCCATATGTATATTTCACACACAGACACACACGCAACCTTTATATATATATATATATATATATATATATATAATATATATATTATATATATATATATATATATATTTAAGTAATAGTTTTAAATAAAATTAACAAAATCTGCGTGCTGTCTTGAACAAATCATGGAAACAACAACCCACAAGGAAACAGCTGTATGCCCACCTGCCTCCCATCTCACAAACCATCCGAGTGAGACGGACAAGGCATGCTGTACACTGCTGGAGAAGCAAGGACGAGCTCATAAGCGACGTTCTCCTGTGGAAACCAACACATGGGCATGCTAGTGTGGGCCGCCACCAAGGACCTACATTGACCAACTCTGCGAGGATGCTGGATGGTGAGTGGAGGACCTTCCGGGTCAATGAATGATAGGAAGGGTTGTTATGGATATCCGTGCTGATTGTGGCGACATGATGATGATGATGATATATATATATATATATATATATTATATAATATATATAATATATATATATATATATCAGTAATACTGACACGCATACATACACACACAAACATGCTCAAAAAATTAAATTATATATATATGTGTGTGTGTGTGGGGGGTATCCAAAACTTTGTAGTAAGGGATGATTCTATATGTGATTTCTAAGATCCACCGCATTAATATTGATGATCCAGTATGTATAAATACAGTGAATCTTTAAATCACTACAGAGACCTCAATGTATAATAATCTTTTTAGATTATATACTGAGCAATATTTCCTTTGAAAGGAAGGAAAAACTCAACACCGTTATTCCACAATAAATTTATTTCGACCAAAATTGGGGCCTTTATAAATCTAAGTTGATTTAACAAAGCTCCCCAAAATCAAGTCTCATCAGATGGATAATCATCAATAATTTGAATTGCATAACAGAAAAATTTTCTCAATGTAGAATCTTCTTCCTCCTCAAAAAAAATGTTTCCTTACAAAATGTATACATTAAAAGACTGTCACTATGGTGACAGATTGCACATAAATAAGTACGTTCCTGTCAGAACGAAACAACAACTAGGATACTTTCGTAGTGAATATGATCGTTATATCCAACGATGAGAGAATGAATCACTCCATCTTCTAAATCAGGGGTCACCAAACCTTTTTCACGTTGGGCCAGATAATTGAAAAAATAACGAGCGCGGGCCACATTATTATTATGTTCAATACTTGCTAGTCAGAACGAAAGCTCTTCCGTACGTTTTAACAACGTATTCAAGTACCGTCGGCGGGCCTGATAAAATGCCGGATTTGGCCCGCGGGCCGTAGTTTGATGACCTCTGTTCTAAATGATAGATTCAGAGCATCATCACTAAAACGTGAGAAATTGAATGAAGCGAAATCAAAATCTGATTTCTCCCTAAGGGAAGAGTTCCGAGAACTCTCGTAATATAGAAATATGACACAGACGAGAAACATGTTTTCCATATGTTTTCATGGGTTGTCAAGGAAGATTCTGCGTGGGCGTACGCACGGAGGGGAATGGATAGCAAGTGATAGGTATTAGAAAAGAAAAAAAAACCCGGAAAAATTAGACCTGATTATAAAAAGCAATCCATATCAATGCACAAACATGAAAGCACTCATTGACACTTAATCAATTGTGTTGATAAATGGCCATAATGTAATAGATAGATACCTATGGAAATACTAGTATATATATATATGTGTATGTGTGTGTGTGTGTGTGTGTATATATATATATATAATATATATATATTATATATAAGGCTCCTATAAACCAGATGTGCGCTCTTCTAACGCCTGTACATATATACTATGTATGCATTTAACAGTTAAATCTACCCTTCCCCTGCAGGTAGCATGTGATTAAGACACCGGACTAACGGAAAATCAGTCGGGTTCTATCCCGACGAAGGTAGCTTGCATGTGTGTGTGTGTGTGTGAGTGTATAGTAGAAAGTTATATATAATTTACCTACTTAAGTTTCACCAAAAAGGACCATCAGTGTTAATTGTAATGAATTAATCAAGAATTTGTAATGAATTAATCAAGAAATGAATTTTTTTTATTAATTTATTACAATTAACTCTGAAGATCCTTCTTTGGTGAAACTTAAGTATGTTATCTATATATACCTTTCTACTAAATTCGGTCTCCTAACGTATTGAGCACTTATTCTTTATCACCCTGATTTATACGTTTAATATTTATATCGACGGTAAAAGTTGCGATTAACTCGATATGCTATTCCCTGGTAATCATCTTCTTTATCATATATATATATATTATTATATATATATATATAATATATATATATATTATATATATATATATATATATATGATAAAGCCACACTGAAGAGATTGATAAGTCGAAACATGTGTCTGTGGATGACTCTCTCTCTCTCCTCTCTCTCTCTCTCTCTCTCTCTCTCTCTCTATATATATATATATATATATATATATATATATATATATATATATATATATATATATATATATATATATTAAGAAATTTGAAAAAACAAGTGTTCCAAAAATAAGATGAATTTATTTATCGACGTTTAAATGTTTCGGTTTCTTTAAACCTTCAACAGGATGTATTATGGGGTGAAGAAATTTATGGATGTTTTATAGATGACAGGAGATTTAAAAAATCTTTACAATTTTTTTTGTTTTTTTGTAACTGTATTTGTTCAGCGTTATATTCTTGAAAGACGAGTCGCGATCCGCATACGCGAAGATGTCATGATGCGTGACGTAACTCGAAGAAATGCATTTAACAAAAACCAAGAAAAAGTATTAATAGACTGATTTTATGAGAACAAAGGAAACAAAGTGGGAATGATAACTAAATAATTAAATAATTTATTCAAAAGAAAAAAATGTTGATTTCAGAGAGTTCATCAAAATGAATTTATTAGTTTAGTACAAATTGGTATATAAATGAGGAAAGGGTAAAAGTAGGAGGTGTAGGAGGGAGACAGAGAAGGAGGAAGTAAGTGTTGTCTTAGACGAAGTTAGTACATATGTTCAGGTAGGGGGAAGGGCTGAAAGATCAAAGGATGTAGAGAGTGGGGGCGGGGTGTCATTAGTCTTGGTGTCTGTGAGGAAGGTAGAATAAATGAGCCGGTAAGTGATTAGTGATAGTGCATAGTTCCGTGGCTGAGTGGTGGAGACAGTTTTTTTTTTAAGAATTGGTCTATTGGGAAAGAAAATGTCTTATTTTCTTTCGGGGGTTTTGAATTTCTTATATTTTTTTACGTTATATTTACCGTATTTGACGGCATATAAGACGCACCGGCATATAATACGCACCCCTATTTCAGCAGGTCAGATTCAGGAAAAATAGTTTTTCGTGTATTTAAGCATATATTGTTGAACACAGTCTAGCTGTGCTTGCTTATAACAATACCATCAATAAAATAAGGATGCATGGAGTTTAGGGTAGGTAAAAGTACTGAGCGTAAGCTGGGTTAGTGAGCATCATAGAGAAGATTAGCATTAGGCCTACGGGAGGTCTCAAACTTCACCTACGATGTATAAGATGCAGGGCAATTTTTGGAGCTAAAGTTTTGTTAAAAAAGTGCGTCCTATATGCCGTCAAATACGGTGTACTTATATTTATATTATATACGAGTCTGTTCTAAACTAATACATTCATTCTGATGAAAGTCTCTTAAATCAACAGAGTCGAAATATTCATTGATTGTTTGTGTTCGTTCTTCAGCATTACAGTACATTTCCTCACATTTTATTGGATTTTTCTAATCTTATTATAATGGAGATTGTGGGTTTGTTTGTCTGTAACGCGAAACTATATTACTATACTAGTCACATTCTTTCGTTATTTACATCATATTCTCCATGATTTTATTTAAACCTCAATTATTAATAAAATTGTTTTTACATTACTTACACTGTTTACCATATCTACGTACTAATAACATGCAATTGTATTTATATATACAACAAAATAGAGGTTTACAGTATGAATGGGAAGGCTAATTTGCATATTAATCTTAAAAAATTGATTTTAATAAATATATGCTTAGTATTATTGATTTCTAATTGTTTGGTTTTATCTTATTGAAATATGAGCAAACATCTCTTCAATAAATCTTAAAAGAATCCTTAACAAGAAGAAATAACTGTAATATTATTCTTTACTTCCTATTTTAACTAAACAGTTTAATTAGGAAAATTTACCCAATGAAAGACGGGAGTAACGGAAAATGATGGAAGAGTTAGTTTCAAAAGTTGTTCTATTTTTCAATCATACTCCTCTGTTCAAAATCTTTTTATCTACATTCTTATTCACTCATTAGCCTTTCTAATTTAATATGATATTTTTATTATAAAATTTAACTAAAATACTTGCACCCGGAGGGTGCATATATTTTGCTAGTAATTATAATTATCATATTAGTTTAAGGTCGGAAGTATGGGTCACTCTGTGAGAATCGAAACTCATTACCAATGGCCGACTATAGAGCCGCTAACCATTACACCACGTGGGTGGCAATTTTTTTCATATATATATGGGTGTGTGTTTGTGTTTTTTTTTGTGTGTGTGTGTGTGTGTTTGTATGTGTGTGTGTGTGTGTGTGTGTGTGTGTGTGTTTGTATGTGTATGTGTGTGTGTGTACGTAGATGAAATCAAGTGTTTCTTTAATAGGACTTTTAAAAATTGAGAACTCAAACGTACATATTTTTACATATGCGGAATATTATAAATAAATGAATAAATGGATACCTGGTACAGATATAAATTAATTTCGGCATTTCTTTGAAAAATAAGTAAAAAAAAAAAAAAAAATCAAGTGAAACAGAAATATCATACTATAAGAACGAGTGTGCGGTCTTCGAATTAGTAAAAATCAAGCTGAGGAGGCAAAATGCCGAAATAAATTTATATTTGTACCAAGGTATCCATTTTTTTCATTAATATATATATTATATATATATATATATATAATATATATACTATAGTGTGGTGTGTGTGTGTGAAGAAAAAGTGGAAGTTTTTTTCACACACACACCCACACACACACACACACCACACACACAACACACAGATCTCACCTAGCGTAAGTGAATGAACCGTTTTGTGGGCGTTTGTTTGTGTTTTTAAAATATATGAACGCTGCGTCGTCAACAATGTTAAACAAATTTACCGACCATAAAGCAACAGAGGCTCGCAGACTTCTTATTTTCTGGGATGAATTTTTTTCCTCAAACTAACGAAAGCCCCGATGAAGATCTATCGAAATTGATCGAAACACTGCAGCGTAGGCGAAGTAAATATTACTCGTTGATAAACTTGTGTTTTTTTAAATTTTTTCACAATATTACACACACACACACACATACACACACACACACACACACACATATATATATATATATATATATATATATATATATGTTATAACACTGACTTATTCCAATAAACACTTGTATCACAAATATTAAGATTAACCAAATATTTTTTTTTACGGTAAGTCATTCCTTTATAATAAATATATATATATATAATATATTATATATATATATATATATATCTTGTAGTCTAATGGTTAGCAAGCTAGATTAGCAGACCATTGTTAGTGAGTTTGATTCATACTGGGTGCCCCATACTTCTGGCGTCGTGCCGCATCTGAGCTACGCTTAGTAAATCGTATATATATATATATAAAATATATATATATATATATATATATCAGAAAAATCTAGATTGTTAATAATAGTTTTGTGTCGCAACAATGATATTTACAAACGTCCTTGAATTCATTGTCTTTGCAGTGCAACCGGAGAGGGTGTCGTTGAGAAAGAGGGTGACGCCCCATTCACTTTGCCCGAGGGGGAGGGGGGAGGGAGCTGTTAGCTGTTGCCTATTGCATATTGAGTTGATCGCACCTGCTGCCACCTCACCTGTTTTCTAATATCTCATCAATCAGTCAGAGACTGATATCAATAGACGCCAATTCTTTTACAATTCGTTGCTCTTTTATTGTTTCCCGCCTGTCTGTCTGTCTGTCTGTCTGTCTATTTGTCTGTCTGTCGGTCGTTCACGTCTTTTCTTTTGGTATTTCTTTCTTGACATATTTAATTCTTTTCTTTTTTTTTTTTAATATTCTATCTTTGGTTATTGCTTTCTTTCTTTATCTTAATTTTATTCTTGTGTTTTATTTTTGTTTGTTGTCTTTATTTTCCTTTTTTGATCTTAAACATTAAATTTTTCTGTTATTTACTTAACACATATTTCCTCTCGGTATAATTCATTCTTTCTTTCTTTCTTTCTTTCTTTCTTTCTTTCTTTCTTTCTTCTTTCTTCTTTTTTCTTTCTATTTTTCTATCAATTAAATTCTAAAGATTGGGATATGTTTAGGCCTTTCTTTTCTCTCTATGAGACTTCATAGCTATACACACACGCGCGCGCGCGCACGACACACACACACACACACACACACACATATATATATATATATATACAGACTGATATATATGTAGATATATATGTGTGCATTTATATATATATATATATATATATATATATATATATATATATATATGCTTCAAATTATTATATATCATATATATATATATATATATATATATATATATATATATAGTATATATATAAAGTTTGTAGAAAAAACAAGATATTAATAGTTTCTACAAAACCTTCTACACATACTGTCGAATTCATATCCATTTTACTTTTCATATATATATATATATACATAATATATATATATATATATATATATATATCTTTAATCTTTATGCATATAATACACATATATATACATATGTGTGTGTGTGTGTGTGTGTGTGTGTGTGTGTGTGTGTAATATTGTAAAAATTTGAACAAACACAAGTTTATAAACGAATAATGTTTATTTCGCCTGCGCTGCAGTGTTTGGTCTGTTTCGATAGACCTTCATCAGGACTTTCGTTGTTTTGAGGAAATAAATCATTATTTGAAAATAAAATGTCTGGGCGCCTCTTTTTGCCGATCTTGAAATGTCAGAGGAGGCAAAATAAACATTATTCGTTTATAAACTTGTGTTTTTTACAATGTTACATACTGTCAGATTCACTTGCACTTTTTCTCATCATATATATATATATATATATATATATATATATATATATATATATATATATATATATATAATATATATTATATATATACATATATAATATAAAAGTAAAGTAGTAAAGTCGTCGGGGTGGCCTAAAGTCAGTATCAGCCAGTCAGCGAGAGAGTCTATCCCCTTTTCAATAGCACTAGACCAAGGAGATTGTTTTGGCGTCTGAGGTGGAGCGCCACACCTACCATCAGCTCCTTACTTTACCGCACAGATCCCTGTGCTACTCATGCTCTGAGTTGGCGAGGGCTGGTATCGAACTAGGAACCTTGTGGTTTCTAGCCGAACGCTCTACCGACTGAGCTAGTCTATTAATATCAATCTATCTATTAATCTCTCGATCCACCGAGACCAGCTGTTCTTGTCATGCGCCGAGTTGTCGAGGGTCGGTATCAAACCCGAAACCCTGCGGTTCCGAGGCGAATGACCTGAAAAGAGATTAAATAGCTTTTTTTTTCTTGCTTTTTGTTTTGTGCGTTTGTTTTTTATTTTTGCACAAACTTAATATTTCAGTGAGTTCGGCATTCGAGTATTATTTCTGTAAGGCTGATAACCGGGCCTCAAGCCGTCAACCTTTCGGATTAGATGGTGTGCACAAACATCAGACGGAAAGTTGAGAAAAGTGACCAAACAATTGTAACAACAGTGGCATAAATCACGTGTTAACATGGAAGTATATGTGACCCTTGAACGTGGAAAAATGCACAA
>CM042163.1:56277547-56307547 GCA_023376005.1 Doryteuthis pealeii
ATTTTAGATGGGTTCCTAATTGTTACTACCACTCCGGGTCAGAGTGGACCTGCGAGTAATGGTAATGAAGGGGTACTCCACATTCCCCCAGAACTTGAACTTCACTATCAAATAGAGTTTAACATCATACCCAGGACAATAAGCTACCTTCTTCTAGAACATATATGATAAAAAGGGTTAGGGGCTTGCCATAAGGGCAATAGGGTTGGTAAAATCAAATAGGTGATCGGAGGGGGCCTCTTTGACCGACTGTCTAGCCTAAGTAAGGACCAAAGTGGAGTGTTTCATGCCATGGACTGCTCAGCCACCAGGATTCATTCCTTAAGCATCACGGGTCGCCATCCACAACCAACAGTTGGTCCAATGGGGGGGGGTTGCCCTTCTGCAGATATGCAGTCGGGTATTCTAAAGCCCCAGCGGACAGGGCCCCCAAAGGTAAGGTCTCCAAAATATGTAGAAATCACAGTGTTGCATACCCTTTTCCTTACTTACTTCTTACTTCTATTCTTCTTCTAGGGTCTTTGACATCTTAAGTTCTTCTAACATCTCTTCTAGCGTTTGGACTTCGTCTTGGGGACTTCGTGTCTGGTCTTCCATTGGGGATTTCTCTTTATCAGAAGCCCTGTGCCATTGTTAGTTTTAGATAATAACACAAGACTTCGATTTACTTTGATCATATTTTATTCTCGAAATCCCCCACCAGACTACCTGCGCAGATTGAGTCGGCCGCGTGCATACCACGACTTATCACAGTCGTGGTCTTGGCCGATCTGACTAAAAATCTATTTCTAATCAAAACCGGAGGAGGGTCTCCTCCACCAATTCTCACGGTATCCACCGGAAAGGATCAGGATAAGGTCAAGCCTTGTCACTCATCCTTCAAGGCCGTGGGCTGCAACTTATAACAGCCATTTTGATTTCTACACTACTGTACATAAATATTAAGAATCTAATAATTATGTAACAACAGAAACATTGTTTGTTATAATGATTTTTACACCTTACATTTAAACTTTGAACATATATCTGTTTTTCTACATAATCGCCATTTCGGTTTGATATCATGTGATTGTGACAAAAATGATAACATACGATGGCGATTCTCGAATTTGATGAAATCAGAAATCAGAAATCAAGAAGAAATCAAAATGCCTCTACGACTGGAAATCAAACTCTGCTGCCTAAATATTTAGAAATCACAGAAACGTTTATTGTCAATATTTACATAATTTTAAAGTCTCAACATCTATATATTTTTCTGCATAATCGCCATTTTGATCGATGCATTTTGTAGGCATTTTTGACATCCATGCACGACTCACCATACACTCCAATTAATTGGCAAGAATTTATAGATAGATGAATTATATATTAATTAATTAGATTAAATTGCCACTAACAGAACATTTTTTATTTCCTTGCCATCAGGTGGGGTCACGTAGATACGGATTACCGACTCGAGAAGACGTGGCCCTAGAAGTAACCCTGCCCTCTGTTATGCTGCGTGATGGATTACAAGACAAACTATGATGGCTGATGACTGGATGTTTGGCTTGGGCTGGTGGTTCAGAGGTCGAATTTCGGCTCTGCATTCTATGATCCCTGGTTCGATCTCAAGTGGCGGAGACCTAATAAGGCCGAAACAGCTGCCCAGTGTTCCCTATGTCACACACTGTTAGCCAAATATTCTAGTCGTGGCGATTTAATCAATTAAAACCTTATAAATAATAATTTGCTGCAAAATACACAATATATATATAAACTCAAAATCGCAGAAAAAAATAAATTTACAAAATATCTGAATCACTGAAATAATATATATATAATATATATATATATATATATATATATATATATACCTTGTAAAATACATCTATAAGATGATGAGTTGTTATATCCTTGGATCATTGAAATTTCTGGTCTTTCAACAACGGATTTCCTCGCCCAGGGGACCAATCGGGGTTGATCAAATCCCGACCCTTCTCGGCACATATATATATATATAATTTATGTGTACATATATATACAGGGTGTTCGGGATAAATTTAACATATTTATATTTGGTTATTTTCTCCATAGGTTGGAGGTATTGACGCACACTACGCATCATTTAAAAGCTTGGACCCTTCGTCATTCATATACGTGATGACAGATAGAATGGATGACTAGAACCCACCTTGGAATCATGAAGAGAATAACTTGTATCGTGATGATTTGCGCCGACCATCAAAATAAGGAGATTATGGTTGCTGCCCAATGCTCCCTGAACACTGTAAAAACAACCAGGCATGAACTGGAGAATTGCAATGTACACCCTGAAAATATACATAATGAATATATATTATATATATATATATATATATATATATATAGTATGTGCTTTTTAATTAGTCAGACCTAATTTTTGAAAGTTAATTCATTTATGTTTAATTAGGCGGGATTTAAACATAAATGAATTAACTTTCAAAATTAGGTCTGACTAAAATTAAAAAGCACATATTCTCCCAAATATACTGTCGGCTGAAAATAGCTAAAAGTTGTTTACATATATATATATATATATATATATATATATATATGTGTGTGTGTGTGTGTGTGTGTGTGTGTGTGTGTAAGACAAAGAGAAAAATAAGTAGGTCAAAAGACTCCAGGAAATTAACGTTCCATTTTCACTCAAGTGTAGAACAAATACATTTTTACTATACCTGGGCAGCACCAAAAGGTAAATATATATATATATATATATATATATATATATATATATATATATATATATATATATTGTATATAGAAAGTAAATAAAGAGGACATTCAACCGGCTGGACAGTCAGAAGAAAGAAAGAAGGAAAGAAAGAAGGAAGGAAAGTAAGAAAGAAAGAAAGAGGTATTCACTGACATCCCACTAAGTCAGTTGAAGACAAGGTTCATTATAGTGGGGGGACTACGTACAAACCGAAGCTCATGTGGGGCTAATGTAAAAATTGCCTGGATACATTCGGCATTCCTCTTTTAAGGCGCCTCAAGCATTGGGCAATAAACCTAGCCATGCCCCTTTAAATCGAGGAGTCAGGTGTTGCCAGGGATCCCGCTGATATTGATATCTTACCTGTCCAATGGCCGAAGCCACAGGGCCCGAAGGCCAGGTAATATATATCGTATATAGAAAGTAAATGGAAGCGCGTGGTGTAATGGTTAAAATCGTGGGAAATGGACTCGTCGCCCCGAGTTCAAATCCTGGACATGGTAATTGCATTTCATTTGACGCTAATACCCCTGGGAAAGGTTTGAATCCTACTCTCCCTCCAGCTATGTGTAAATAGTAGGGCAGACTGGGCTCTTTAACCTTGGTTAAGTAAAAACGGTCTAGGAGAAGGAAAACTCTGAATTCAAACCTGTTGAACTCTGCTTAAGAAATTGACCTTGTGTCACACCCTACTCGTGCGGAGGGGTTGGGAAATATCTATATAGAAAGCAAATAAAGAAGAAAGCCAACAGGCTAGCAAACCGATCAGCTAGCGGGAAAGAAAGAAGTATTGGTGTCGTTATAGTATTTGGCCTACCCATTTGATTCTATTATAGTATGTGGCCTACCTTTTTGATTCTGTTAGAGTATGTGGCCTACCCGGTTTGAATGTGTCCTGCCTACCTCGGTAAGTGTATATTTATAGATATAAGTAGTAGGCAATTTATTGAAACTAATTATTTTCCATATATATTCAATTTCAAGAAATGCAATTCAGTCATAAGATGTATAGAGTAATTAAGAATAATTAAAAAGAATGTATCCATAATTTACATGAATCAGAGATCTATTTAATTCTATGATATTCTAAAATTCTGAAATAGGGTTAGGGTTAGGGTTAGCAGTTATTATTATAACCTTATAATATGCTTTTTATGTTAGGTCACATACTATAAAAGACATGATTTCGTAGGCCACATTCAAAAGGTAGGGCACATACTATAATGGGAAGCGCGTGGTGTAATGGTTAAAATCGTGGGAAATGGACTTGCCCCCCCCCCTAGTTCAAATCCTGGACGTGGTAATTGCATTTCACTTAGCGCTAATACCCTTGGCAAAGGTGTGAATTCTACTCTACCTCCAGCTATGGGTAAATAAATAGTCGGGTAGACTGGGCTCTTTAACCTTGGTTAGGCAACCGTTCTAGGGGAAGGTAAACTCTAAAGTCAAACCTGTTAAACTCCGCTTAAAAAATTGACCTTGTGTCATATTCTGCTCGTGCGGAGGGGTTGATAAATAAATATAATGTTACCGAAGTATGTCTTTATCAAGTGAGGGGAAAACACACTCATGTCTGAGAAAGAAATTAAATTTCTTAAAAATTATTCTGAAATCCTGTTCTTTTGTGGGGGGTGGTGGAGAGGGGAGCACTGTCTTTAAAAGAGAGACATGATTTCGTAGGCCACATTCAAAAGGTAGACCACATACTATAATGGTAGCGAAGTAAGTCTTTATCAAGTGAGGGGAAAACACACTCATGTCTGAGAGAGAAGTTAAATTTCTTAAAATTATTCTGAAATCCTGTTCTTTTGTGGGGGTGGGGTGGAGAGGGGAGCGCTGTCTTTAAAACTTCCTGATTTGTTTTCAGGAACCAAGCTCAGACTTGCAGCCAATTTTGAAACTGTTTCTCGAAATACTCGCGATGACATTTCATTTCGCCTTTACCTAATGAAAACGAGTCGTTGTGATCTCTTTAGTTTAAGTACGTTCGTGACGTACCGAGACCTTTACATCAAAGAACGGCCATTTTATTTTAGCAACACGCAATCGTGCTTCGTCAATCAAAGGTTTGCTGCAAAAAACCAAAAAAAAAAAAAACCAAAAAAAAAAACAAAACAAAACAAAAACAAAAACAAAACGGAAAAGACATATTCATGGTAGACCATCGACACAACAATTGTCTTTAAACTTCTGTTCGTGGTTTGTTTTTGGTATCATTGTCAGTTTGTGTCAGGTCGCTTAATATGTTACTGGTACCATGTATCCCAGTACTACCTGTTTCATAGTCGGATAATCTGTGACTAAACCGGTAACCACACAGATTTTGTTAGGTGAGGAGGGTTACTATATTACAATTTATAGTGTTATAATTTGTTGACAGACCCTGTAGCTGAATATGGGGGCCGTTGATTTTGAGATCAGAGCGTGGAAATTTACCAGTAACGGTTATAGCGCTCTGACCTTTAGAGGTGCGAATTTCGCGCGTCACATGATTAGTTAGATAGAGATTCAGCCCGGCCGTCAAAGAGTTGAGATGTGCTGTGAGGCCGGTCTTCCCGCGCAGTGATATGGGCTAGACTAAATAAAAAAATCTTGATCAAGAAACAAATATCTTGTAATTCATTTAATTAATTGCAATGACTAAAGTTAGCCCAGAAGAAGCCCTTAGTTAGAAGACAGCAACTAGACGACAAGATGACAGCCAGTCAAGTTAGCAAGAAGCAAGTAAGATCTCCTAACCAAGTAAGTCTCTAATCTCTGTATCTGTCTCTCCCTAATATCTCTCTCTATCACCGTGAACTCTCTGAAGTCACTCTCTCATGTATATACCCAATGAGCGTATATAAAAACAACTAGACAGCCTGAAGAACGAAAAACAAGATCTGTAAAAGAGCTGAGGAAGCTCTTTGTTCAACGACTATCTAACACATTATCTCGAGAATCCATTCTCTCCTAATCGTGGCAGGGCCGTGTAAACTTGGTAATTTCAGAGCCAAGCGGTCCGGGCACCCAAGGCGGACAGGTCTTGCACCTAGCAGTACTAGGGCCACAAACCGGCCAAAGGGGCTCTGACGAAAATCCAAAGGGCGTCTTCACTATCGTTAGGAATCAACGGCTTTAGATAGATATACTTGTTACTGCGTCTAACAAGGGCATCTTCTTCTCTAATCTCTGTCACTCTCTGTCTCTGTCTCTGTCTCTCCTTCAAATATATCTCTCTTTCTAATATCTCTCTTTCTAATATCTCACTCTATCACCGAGAACTCTCTGAAGTCACTCTCTCATGTATATACCTGTTAAGTTTCTGGCCGCTATCCTTGGCCAGTTGTAAAGAACTTAAAGTAAATAAGTAAGTCCTGAGTTATAGAATCCTTTGGTAAGTGAATAAGTCCCGAGTTCTGGAATCCTTCGTAGTGTAAAAGGTCCAGTGATATAATCCTGTTCCGTCATCCACGAAGGTTCAAAGCAATATGCGTAGGTATGACCAGAACAGCCGGTATAAATAACAATATCAGCAGCAGAGCACTGACTGTGATTGGACAATAGGTTGGTCACATGATTATCGCCGAGTCTATTAATACGAGTAGGCATCTAAGACACACCTTATATCCAGAAAATACAACAATACCCCATAAGGGTATATAACAACTAGACCACATGAAGAACGAAAAACAAGATCTGTAAAGGAGCCGAGGAAGCTATTTGCTCAACGACCATCTAGCACACTATTTCAACAACTCCACATCACGGCAGTACCGTGTAAACTTGATAATTTCAGAGCCAAGCCGTCGGGACACCCAAGAATGACAGGCCTTGCACCTAGTGGTATTAGTGCCACAACCCGGCCAAAGGGGCTCTGACGAAAACCCAAAGGGCCTTTCCACTATCGTTAGGAATCAATGGCTTGTTACAGCGTCTAACAATGGCATATTCTTCTCCTGGCTGGGATATGCATGCGGGGTTTGGGGGCCGTTCATGAATTTCCTATTCTGTTGTTACAAAATTGAATTCGTTGGATGGAGCCGAATCAACCGACCCAGGGTAAATGCCGTCACAGAAGAACAGAAAATGGCTTTTTTGGTAACTTCAGACACCCAGCAACAATTCTGAAACGCACTGCCGGTGGGTCTGAGAAAAGGATAAGGCCCACTACCAGAAAAAGGAAGACCTGCTTATGATACTAAATGCATCTAATATTCACTCTGATCTGAAGTGGTACTACCTGTTAGGGTCCTATCTATAGGTCAAATAGATCCCTTTAAGATTGTGATTTTATACTTTTGTACTCTATTTAATTAGAGACTATAATTGCTAAACTGATTTCGATACAAAATAACCCGGTAAGGGTTGCTATACCTTAAAACTAACCAACCAACCAACCAACTATTGGATATTACTAATTCAAAGAAAATAATTATAAAGTCCCTGACCCTAATGAAAAAATCCTTCTGTATACATTGACTGTGCCCCCTGCAGAGGAGTAAGACGCGGAGTGGTAGTACCTGTTAGTGTATCATCTATGGGTTAAGTAGATTAAGAAATGAGTTAAAAAAAATATGACGTTAAATTGCATCAAGCTGTAAAGTTCTAATTCTGGAGCTCTGGGGAATGTGGAGTACCCCTTTATCGCTATTACTCTCAGATCCACCCTGACCCGGAGTGGTAGTACCTGTTAGAGTCTCATCTTTGCGTTAAATAGATTAAAAAATGAGTTGGAAAAATGTGCTAAAAATGAATTTTAAAAATCAAATACCCAACAAGAATGAATAAAGCAAACATCTTCGGCACAAAATAACCCAAGAAGGGTTAACATGCCGTTAAAAAACAACCAACCAGCCGACTATTTGGAGTAATTTTTAGCCAACAATTTAAATTTCTTTATCCATCCCCCGGGACCTGTTCTCACCGGGTACCTGTTGCGTGTCGAGGTAGCTGGTCAATTTTTATACGTGATTCCCACGCCTGATTGCACTTTTCTCCATTAACAAATTCCCCGGTGCCGCGTCCCAACCCAACACCCACACGAGGGTGAGCCGTAACAAAGGTTAATAACGTGTCCCAAATTTTCTAATTGGACGGGCAGCAACTGTCGTTGTTCTGGACGCTTCTTTTTTTTTTTCTTCAGTCAGATTATCCAAATCAAATAAATAAAAAATGTAATTAATACACCGAGATCAATAGTTGAGTCATACGCGAACACGTGACATGCACACGTGACATGCACACGTGACATTTGAAAAAGGCCGATTATTAATCCATTACTTAAAGTCGAAATCGCCAACAATGGAATCCTTATGTAATTTTATAAGATACGTTTCTTTTTTTTTTCTTTCTTTCTTTCTTTCTTTAATGAGAAATATTGCCCGTCCTCCACAACGCTCGCTATTTTGTAATAATTTCCATACTAATATCAAAATCCATTAATTGGATACGTTTCACACAGATGCGTTGGGGAAGGGAGACGACACAAAAGAGCGATAGACCCAAGGGACAAAGATGATTGGTGTATTGTTCTTTGAATCATTAAATCCAGGAGAAAATAATTATTACAAAGCAATAAGTTCTCGGTTTTTCATTAAACCTCACCGTTCCATCGAGTAGATTCTACCAAAAATTAAGCCTGTTTCAATTTTTTATTTATTTCTACTTTAAAAAAAAATAAAGTGCTGAAAAAAAAATGAAAATACGAGAGTAATCCCAAAATATCAACATACACGGGTTATTTAATGCCAAGGCCATCCTTATAAAATAACTATAGTTCGTGAGCTACACAATCATTCCATGGATATTGTTCAACACTTTTAATAATAAATTTATACCTCAGGTGACACTGCGTTTATATTGCCATGGCTCGTTTCTGATTGGTTGGTCAGACCAATCAGTATGAGCAATTAATCATATAAATGGATTAGTCTCCTAACACAAACCTTTTTTGTCACGTCTGGTTTCACGGGAGGCAAGACATTTTTTCTCTGCAGCAAAAGAAAATAATACATATTCTTCTTTGGCCATCATGGCACCCCCAAAAAGTGAGCGTGGATAGACCCAAGGCACAAAGATGATTGGTGTACTGTTCTTTGAATCATTAAATCCAGGAGAAAATAATTATTACAAAGCAATAAGTTCTCGGTTTTTCATTAAACCTCACCGTTCCGTCGAGTATAATCTACCAAAACAAAGCCTATTTCAATTTTTGTATTTTTTTATTTTTTTAATAAAGTGCTGGTGGTTATAAAAAATAGAAAAATATAAATACGAGAGTAATCCCCTTATATTAACTTAACCGGGTTATCTAATACCAAAGCTATCTGGTTGTGATGGATTTATTCAGCTAATGTCTCAGACCCATCAATATCCGCATTTTTATCTTCATGTTTGGTCAACCATAACATATTCAAAAGTGCCCCCTAAACATTACATATTTCTCATGTTCTTCAATTCTTATTTTAGACAAGTTCATGTCTGTAGTGTCTAACACAGCTATAAGGCATTAGCAAAAATAAAACAATTTTTGTCACGTTTCCCTCACAGATGTGGTCTAGTCTTGATGAGGTACTTATGTATTTTGAAAATATCACAAGAAGAAGGCCATGGGGTGGGGAGGATACACAGTAGAAATATCATTGATATGAAAACCATAAGCAAGGGAGATAATCCAATTTAAAAAAAAAAGTGATCTGAATAATGAACCATACAGACCTGGAGTAGGGCATAGCGCATATGCCACTTTGCGATATGGACAGTGAACTGTTAACTCTTTCGTGAACTACTGCCTCTGGGTTCGTAACGTTTTTTTGGTACAGTGTTTGTTCGTCCGTGTTTTGTTTGTTTGGAGAGTAGCTTGTCGAACACAGACCTGATTTTATGCGCAAACATTACCTCGGCTGGTGGTAATGGTGTGTTGTCGTCGGGCGTAATTCTATTCTGAGTATGAGATTAAAAGCATTCAATTATTGCTTGATATTATGTGATTGTGACAAAAATGATGAAGTATGATGGCTATACTCGAATTTGATGCCACACAAACAGTTTCCCTGTGTCCCCAGAGCTTTGGAGACCTTTTTGGATTACCCACGTAAATAAAAATCAAAAGAATTAAAAAGAGAAAGATGCTGAGTGTGTCGAGAATGCATCCAGCTATTTTAAATATCCATGTTGTGTTCCCTTGATGTAACTTCAGAACCGACCAGGTAAAATGTGTGAGGACATATACTCGCCGTATATATGTATATCTATATCAATCTATTCATTACAATCTTAGTTTGTTCATATCTATATATCAATCAATCAACCAATCAACCAATCTATCTATCTATCTATCTATCTATCAAAGCTAGCTAGTTAGCTATCTTAGTATATTCATTACTATCTTAGTTTGTACACACACACACACACACACACACACACACATATATATATATATATATATACCTATTTCTTTATGTATGTATGTATGTATGTATATATATATATATTATATATATATATATATATATATCTTACTCTGGTCATTACTATCTTAGTTTGTTCATATCTATCTATCTATCTATCTATCTATCTATCTTAGTCTATTCGTTACTATTTTAGTTTGTTCATATCTATCTATCTATCTATCTTTCTATCTATCCGAATCTGTTCATATATACCCATCTATCTATCTATCTATCTATCTTAGTCTATTCATTACTATCTTAGTTTGTTCATATCTATCTATCTATCTATCTATCTATCTATCCGAGTGTTCATATCTATCTATCTATCTATCTATCTATCTATCTATCTATCTTAGTCTATTCATTACTACCTTAGTTTACTCATATCTATCTATCTATCTATCTATCTATCTATCTTAGTCTATTCATTACTATTTTAGTTGTTCATATCTATCTATCTATCTATCTATCTATCTATCCGAGTGTTCATATCTATCTATCTATCTATCTATCTATCTATCTATCTATCTACCTTAGTCTATTCATTACTACCTTAGTTTACTCATATCTATCTATCTATCTATCTATCTTATCTATCTTAGTCTATTCATTACTATTTTAGTTTGTTCATATCTATCTATCTATCTATCTATCTATCTGTCTATTCCGAGTGTTCATATCTATCTATCTATCTATCTATCTATCTTATCTACCTTAGTCTATTCATTACTACCTTAGTTTACTCATATCTATCTATCTATCTATCTATCTATCTGATTGAGAAAGAAGCCCATGAAGATGATGTAAGAATCTCACTGCATTTCTTAATGCAATTTGTTTTTCTTAATTCTTCTCATAAACTATCGATTCAATTACAGTGAAGAACAGAATCAATAGCAACAAGCCTCACCAGATTGTGTGAGCCTCACGTGTTACTCTCTTCCGACATAAATTATCGATTTTCAGGCATAACATTTTTTTTTTCTATCCTACACCCTTAAGCTTCCAAATACGATACTGGGTTCATTTCTTCCCCAAACAATTTATCTATTCTATCAGATCTAATTCATAGTAAATAATATTCATTCAACATTCAATTCTATCTATCTATCTATCTATCTATCTTAGTCGGCTCATTTTAATATCTATCTATCTCAAATTGTTCTTATCAATCTATATCTATTTATCTATCTATCTATCTATCTATCTTAGCCTACTCATATCTACCTATCTATCTATCTCAGTTTGTTATCTATCTATCTATCTATCTATCTATTTATCTATCTTTCTGTCTATCTATCTTAGCCTACTCATATCTACCTATTTATCTATCTCAGTTTGTTCTTATCATCTATCTATATTTATCTATCTTCTGTCTATCTATCTTAGCCTACTCATATCTACCTATTTATCTATCTCATTTGTTCTTATCAATCTATCTATCTATTTATCTATCTTTCTGTCTATCTATCTTAGCCTACTCATATCTACCTATTTATCTATCTCAGTTTGTTCTTATCAATCTATCTATCTATTTTATCTATCTTTCTGTCTATCTATCTTAGCCTACTCATATCTACCTATTTATCTATCTCAGTTTGTTCTTATCAATCTATCTATCTATTTATCTATTTTTCTGTCTATCTATCTTAGCCTACTCATATCTACCTATTTATCTATTTCAGTTTGTTCTTATCAATCTATCTATCTATTTATCTATCTTTCTGTCTATCTATCTTAGCATACTCATATCTACCTATCTACCTATCTCACTTTGTTCTTATCTATTTATCTATCTATCTATCTATCTGTCTGTCTATCTATCTATCTAAGCCTGCTCATATCTGTCTATCTTTCTATTTATCTATGGGTTTCTTGTTAATTTCTTGGTTTTTTTTTATCACGTATCGTTGTTAGTTTTTGATTAACGAATACGACATTGATGTTTCTCTTTAGAGCTCTTATTTTATTATATAAACTCAAGTCAGACACACACACACACACACAACACACACACACACACACAATACACACACACCCATATATATATATATATATATATATATATATATATATATATATATATCGAAAAATAAGCAATATTGAACAACAAAGTTGTTTAAAAAATCAAAAACAAAAAAATCAAAAACCCCAAATATGTGCTTGGCATTTGTTATGACCTGTTTAAGGGTCAATAAATAATAACTCAACACGGATATAAAATGTAGGGAACAGATTGTATTCAGCAATATATATCAATGTACAATGGAAGGGTTTCCTTGTTTCAGCTTACACGAAGAACTGTATCTGGTACTACTTGTTTGAGTAGGTTTACTCTGTTATATGCCCTTTGGGTAAGTCCATGTTCGTGTCATAGGTGAGTCACCTACAACAGTATTATTGATTTCAAATTGTTTGGTTTTATCTTAATGAATATGAGTAAAAATCTGGGGAATAAATCTTAAAAGAAAACCATTAACAAGAAGAAATATCTGTAATTTTATTCTTTACTTCCTAATTTAACAAAATAGTTAAATTAGGAAAATTTAGCAATGAAAGATGGGAGTGATGGATGAGTAACTTTTAGTTGTTCTATTTTTTCGATTATACCCCCTCTCTGTTTCAAATCATTTTATTTGCATTCTTATTTAGTTTCATTATCTCTTTCTAATTTAATATAATGTTTTATTACATTAAAACTTGAATACTTGCACATGGAGAGGGCATATATTTACTGGTATATATAAGAAATAGAGGCGTCAAGCCCTAGCACCTATATGATTTTCCCAACCCTATTGCCCTTATGGCAACCCCCAACCCCTTCTTATCATATGGGTGCTAGAAGGCAGTGGCTGCAGGTCTATATGTCCTGGGAATGACGTTAAACTCTATCTGATGGTGAGGTTCCAGTTTTGGAGGTTTGGGGAATGTGGAGCACCCCTTGATCACCATTGCTCCCTGGTCCACTCTGACCCAGAGTGGTAGTACCGGTTAGGGCCCCATCTATGGATTAAATAGAAAAATGTATTCATAAAAAAATTGTATTATCCATTAAGAATTGATTTATTTCAAAACTTTATCGGCATTAAATGACCCACTGAGGTTGATATACCGTAAAACAAAACAAACCAAATTAGGGAAATTTAGCAATGCAAGATGGGAGTGATGGAAGAGTAACTTTCAGTTGTTCTATTTTTTCGATTATACCCCCTCTCTGTTTCAACTCATTTTATTTGCATTCTTATTTAGTTTCATTATCTCTTTCTAATTTAATATAATGTTTTATTACATTAAAACTTGAATACTTGCACAGAGAGGGCATATATTTACTGGTATATATAAGAAATAGAGGGGTGCATGTTTTTTTAAACCAGATTTCTTTTCATTAACACAATTGTATGTGTTATACCATCCATCTATCACATGGGCGTGGAACTCTTTTTCAGTTTTAAAGATCATATTGAAATTTATTATCTATTAATAATGTCGCACTAAATGAATTTTGTTGGTATATTTATAGCAAAATCTCAAATTTAACCTTTTGATTAAAAACTTGTCCCAGTTTAATTAATATATTCTACTTAAAAGAATCAGATTTATATATATAATATATATATATATATATTATATATATTATATATATACACCAACACACCACACATATATAATATATATAATATATATATATATATATAATATATGTATATATATATATGTATATATATATATTGCGTAAAAGAAATATAAAACTTTTCTAACCTTTTGATGACTTTTTGAGATTGCTTTTTTCGAGAAAGCATTGGTATATCAAGTTCTAAAGTGAAGGTGAACAATTTTAATTGGTTCTTTTCGATGATGCCGTTAGAAGACCGAATACGGCGTCAAGGTCGCAGATTCCTACTCCTAGGGAAGATTTCGATTTCTTCTTTTTCAGTGTCACGTTGTTTGTTTTTTGTTGTTGTTGTTTTTCTTTAACTTACACTTTCTTTCCATTTCCACCTCTCTCTGTCTATATATATATATAGAGATTATCTACGAACACAACAACAACAAAAAAATTACCAACACCACACACTTTTTGAAACTTAACATCTTTCTTCAATTGTGTTGTGGATTTGTATATAACTTTTAATAGCTGGATTATATTTTGAACATTTTTGATAATCTCTTACACTTTTTTATATATTTACACCAAACTCTTTTTGAGTTTTATTTTGATTAAAAATGCTTCTGATTTTTTAAAATAAAATTTATTTTATTTTTGATACAGAATGCGCATTTAAAAAATTCAAGCATTTCAGCGTGTGTTTGTACCCCCTATTTCTTCCAACGGTTTTTTTTATCCCTTCTTTCCTTCATATGTTTTTCTCGTGATGAAGACCCTTCTACTAAGCGGTCGAAACAGATTTCTGTCAGCAGATTATAATTACTAATTGTTTTTTCAAAATGTTAAATTCATTCTGTCGGATTAACTTCCATTTATTTACACACACACACACACACACACACACACACACACACACACACATATATATATATATATATATATTATATATATTTATATATATATATATATATATTAATATTCCCCAAACAATAACAATGAAAAACTCTTCATTCAATCATCAACAAGTTTAAGAATATTAATAACATTTTATTCTTTGCAATACGAATTGTATCCATCCACCAAAACTTTCAAAATTTTTAACGGTCTCTGCGTTCCTAAAATGATTAAAAAAATATTCTTTTTTCGAACATTTTAATATTATGTTTTGTCTCCAACGGATTTTTGTCTCCACTCAAAAAATAAAAAAATCACTCTGATGAAGGTCGTAAAAAATCTCTCTGTGTACGGAATATTTTTACATTTTTCCTATTATTATTATTATTATCATCATTTCAACATCATCTGATTATTTTAATAATAATAATAGCATAAATCCGTATACATTTTGATAAACGGACCGAAACACATGTGTAAGTGATATCGATTAAAAGTGATATCGATAAAATTCATTTTTATCCATCTACATTTCTTTTCTTTACTCATTTTTTCCTCATATTGTCGGATTCAATTTCCTTTCCATTCTTACACACACACACACACACACACACACACACACACACACATATATATATTCTTGCCCTGATGAGCTACTAAGCGAAACTATTAGTAGGTATATCTGACTCATTAGGTTTAACTGTATTATTTTCTCTACTTATCGATTATTTTCGTTTGGTGCGACCTCTTGGTCTTTTCTTTATTCATTTTTTCCCAGGTGACGTTTGGTAGTATATTTTTTTTACTAACAAACTATTAGCTGATTTTTCTTACCGCAATGGCTTACTAATAAGATTAGTATATTACATATATATAATTTTTTTTTTGGGGGGGGATATGTGCTTAACTGAAGTCATACCTAATTTTGAAAATTAATTAGTTAATAATTAATGAATTTAGGCGGGCATATATGTTCAAATGTAAGGCTAAACAAATCGAGAAATCGAGACATTTGAACATATATGCCCGCCTAAATTCATTAATTATTAACTAATTAATTTTCAAAATTAGGTATGACTTCAATTAAGCACATATCCTCCAAAAATTGTCGCCTAAAAAGGCCATATAAAAAATAAACACATCGTTTGTTTACTTACTTTCATATATATATATATGTGTGTGTGTGTGTGTGTGTGTGTGACTCTCCATATTAATTTGTTTCTTCATTTCTATCATTCTTATACTTACCCATCTCCTTTTGTTTTATCTGTGTTGTAACCTACCAAAGGTTAGTAAATGAGGAATAACGGAGGTAGGAAAGGAAATGGAACCTTTATAACATTTACAAAATACAATACTTGCCAGAGGACTGAAGAAAGTAAACCATTGCTCATCGTATTGTTATTTACTAAGCTTAGCTTAGATGTGGCACATGGCCAGATGCATGGGGTATCCAATGAGAATCGAACTCATTAACAATGGTCTGCAAAATCTAGCTTGCTAACCATTACACCACGTGAGGTGCTCCATTGCAAGTCGTATAAGACCAATCAGTCAGCATATAATCCCATATTTATGAGGATTGGGACATACCCATTAATGTTCATAGGTAGAGTATACGAGGATTGGGACATACCCATTAATGTTCATAGGTAGGGTATACGAGGATTGGGACATACCCATTAATGTTCATAGGTAGGGTATATGAGGATTGGGACATACCCATTAATGTTCATAGGTAGGGTATATGAGGATTGGGACATACCCATTAATGTTCATAGGTAGGGTATATAAAATTTTTTCTTATTTGACATTATCCAGTCTCTCTCTCCTCTCTCTCTCTCTCTCTCTCTCTCTCTCTCTCTCTCTCTCAATCTGTCTGTCTGTCTGTCTCTCTCTATCTTATGTTTCCGTATTTCTTTTATTCTTTTCCTTCGGTCTTCATCTTAACCATTCTCTCTCTCTCTTCTCTCTCTCTCTCTTTCTCTCTCTCTCTCTCTCTTCTCTCTCTCTCTCTCCTTTCCCCTTTCTCTCTCTCATCCATGTTTACCATTTCCTAGCTCTCTCTCTTTCTCTCTCCCCCTCTCTCTTTATCTATCTATCTCTCACTCACTCACTCACTCACTCACCCACTCTCTTATATTTCTTTATTTCTTTATTTCTTTTCCTCGGGTCTTAATGTTAACATCCCCCCTCTCTCTATCAATCTATCTATCTATCTATCTGTGTCAGCCCCTTCTTCTTCTTCTTCTTCTTCTTCTTCTTCTTCTGTCTGTCTGTCTCTATCTGTCAGCCATTTTACTCTTCTCTCTCCCTGGACTTGAAGCCCATCTTTCATTGCCGACCAAAATCGACGCGTATTCAACTATAAAACGTTGAGATCTCAACGCTTCAAATATTTGCCAAGTGCCTCAATACAACGCATCTGTCTGTTTAGACGAAAGAAGAAATTCTATGTTTAGATTGTTTATGTTCTTGCGCCTCTTGCCAGGTTTCTGTAATTTTTTGGAGTCGCTACTCAATCTGCAACACAACATTGGAATACAAAGTCTACAAAGTGATAATGTTGATTCTTTTTATTTTTCAGGTCGGCAACCCTGACTGAAAAAAATCCGATTTCTTGGAGGGAGAATAGTCGGATGCATACCTTTCCCCAGGGTATTAGCGTTTTGGGAAATGTAAACAGTCTCGTTCAGGATTTGATTTAGTGTCCTCGTGTTTACCAGGTTTTGAATTCAGTATTTCCCTTCTCTTAGACTGGTTTCCTAACCAAGTTTAAAGAATCCATTTCCCATGACTTTAACCATTACACCACGCGCTTCTTACAACATATATGCCAAAAAGGGGAGCCCCCTTAAAAAATTGATATGGTAAATAGAATCTGGTACCGTTACAGTAGGCAACTTCTTTCCTAAAATGAGGTAACCGAGAGAATACCCGGTATTATTAGTATTTTTGTAATTTAACCATCGTAGTTCTTTTTGACAATAACAAAATGAATAAAATTATTCTAATCAATTATGATAATTCAATTGCATTATATTAGATTTCAATATGCCACAGTTGAATGAGTTGTATATCTTTATTAAGTTATAAAATTACTTGATTAGTTAAGTTAAAAGTTAATTGAAACAATGTTAATAGAAATAATGACATCGTGACATGCATTTAAAAAACTGAAATATTTTATCATAAATTATTCTAATCTATTATCTAGATATATAAATGAATTATTTATATTATATCTACATCTAGATAATAAATGTTATGCTTAAGTAATAGGTAACAGGTACTTTTCACAATATCACACTTTTTCATTAAGGGAACCCCACTTTTCGGCATATATGTCCGGTACCAAAACGTTGACCCCCTCCTCCTATAAAAACATCCAGTTCTGCCTCAGAATTCACATTCGCTTAGGTAATCTTGAAAATACAAGGGTGAATCAAAAGTTAGTACTTGTTAGTTTGTAGGGCGTATATCAAACTTGCAGCGGCAACCCGGCGTTGCCTGGGTAGAGGGGGATTTTTAAAAGTTAGTTCCACAGATCCATTATTACTGAATCGTGAGTTGAATCCTCGTGGGATGCCCCATTTAAATCCCTATGTAAAAAAATAGATTTTGCATTGATCCAGCTACTCTGAAAAGAAATGTTAATGTCTACTATCTAAAATATTAAATGAAAAAAAAAAATCCATGCTGTTATCATTTAAATTTTATTTTTTTAAATTATCTTCACGAATATAAATCAAATCTCTATTATTTTTACTCAAAAACCAAGCCCTGGTGGTATTTAATGAGTTTATACATTTACTTTGTCGTTAATTGTTTTATTTTCGAAATTTCCTCCTGACATACATATACACACAACTGCCCTTTATATATGTATAGATGACCAAAGCATTTCAGGTCGTTGTGAAGGTACTCGGTTGGTAGTTGGTATTCTGACGCGTTATGCATTGCTTTACTCCGTATGTAATTTGAAAGATGCTCGTGTAACGTAGTCTTTTTCTCTTTCTTTTTTGGATTTTCTTGATGAGTATTGAAAATTCCGTTTTTGAACTCAATTTTTTCAATCATATTTTTGTTAACTTATTTTCTTCTATTTAATCCTTAAATGGGACCCTAACAGTTACAGCCACATCGGGTCAGGGTGGACCTGGGAATGATGGCAATGAAGGGGTACTCCACACTCCCCAGAGCTCTAGAATTGGAACTTGCCCATTAGATGCATCATACCCAGGACACTAATATCCTCAGCCACCGCTTTCTAGCACATATATGATAAAAATGATTGGGATTTGCCACAAGGGCAATAAGTTTGGGACAGTCATAGAGGTGCGAAGCCGGTTGATCAGAGACGGTATCTTCGACCACCCGTCTAGCCCAAGTAATGGGCAAAGTCAGGGGTTGCATGTTATGGACTGTCCAACCATCAGGGTTCCGCTCTTAAGCATCATAGGTCTCCACCCACAGCCAACTTGTGACCCCATTGGGGGTGGGGCATTGTCCATCCGGAGAGGTGCAGTCGGCGTATTCTATAACCCCTGCCGATGGGATTGTACTATGTCGGGTTAGAGTGAACCTAGGAGTAAGGGCAAGGAGGGGATTCTCCAAGCCTGATGACCGCCCCCCCCTATACACCCTTTGATCTTTCAATCCTACCCCTATCTGAACAGATGTACTACCCACATCTGAGACAGCCTTTACTCCCCCATTTTCTGCCGCCTCCACCTTTTACCTTTTCCTCATTTATATACCAATTTGTTCTAAACAATTTTTTTTTTCAATCGGTGGGCCGCGGCACACTAGTGTACCGTGAAGCTTTCGTGGGTGTTCCGTGAGTGTTGAGGACGGTTGATCATGCTCTTATATTTTTTATTCTATTACTTCAATATTTTTTATTTTAATTTAATTTTTTTGTTTGAATTCAATATTTGTTGTTTTTCAACTCTGTCATAGAAACAGGTATTTTTTTTACTTTTACATGATTAATTTTTTTTGTGAAAAAAAAATTGTAAAAATTTTATATTTGTTTTGTAAAATATGTAAAAATTTATATTTTTACTCTATTTGATTTTTTAAATTTTACTTTAGCATTTAAATATTCTAATATATTTTTTTGTTTTATTATTTTAATGTTTTTGCGTACCAGTTGAAAAACGTTGATTTAGAAACTGTTATTTCTACTTTAGTAATTTCTTTGTGAAAATGTATACTTTTTAGTCCATTATATACTGATGGTGTACCTCTATCAATTTATTGCCCAGCTCACTGTACCATGAGATGAAAAAGGTTGAAAAACTCTGTTCTAAACTAATACATTCACTCTGATGATGTCTCTTAAATCAACATTGACGAAATATTAATTGAATTGAATTGTTTGTGTTCATTATTCACCTTTCCTTTACATTTCCACACACACACACACAAACACAAACATACACAAATTGACACACACACACACACACATACACGCACACACACAAATTGACAACACACAAATTGAACACACCACGCGCGCGTGCGTGCACGCATACACACAAAAACACACACACACCAGTCGGTAGAGCGTTCGGCTAGAAACCACAAGGTTCTTAGTTCAACAACGGCCCTCGCCAACTCAGCGTATGAGTAGCACAGGGATATGTGCGGTAAAGTAAGGAACTGATGGTAGGTGTGGCGCTCCACCTCAGACACAAAAAAACTCCTTGGTCTAGGGCTAGTGAAAAGGGGATAGACTCCCTCGCTGATTGGCTGATACCGACTTTAGGCCTCTCTGACGACTTTACTTTACTTATATATTGTATGTGTGCCCGACTGTACGTGTGTTCACGACTGTATGTGTGTACACGCAATTGTATGAGTGTGCACGCGTTTATATGTGTCTATATTGGTTTAACCATGATGATGAATGTTCGTTAATCCTCATATTTATCTCAATCCCTTCTTATCTGTTAAGACGGTCATGCGCACATATCCACTTAAACATTTACGGGAGTATATATTAATGAAAATATAGAATATGTATATATATCAGTTCCATATAGATGCACTTATATATATCGGGATAGCTCAGTCGGTAGAGCGTTCGGCTAGAAAACCACAAGGTTCCTAGTTCGATACCGGTCCTCGCCAACTCAGTGTATGAGTAGCACAGGGATCTGTGCGGTAAAGTAAGGAGCTGATGGTAGGTGTGGCGCTCCACCTCAGACGCAAAAACAATCTCCTTGGTCTAGCGCTATTGAAAAGGGGATAACTCCCTCGCTGACTGGCTGATACCGACATTAGGCGAGGCCACCGATATAGAAGGCCCGTTCTTTGGGTGTGTGACGTCACAAAAGTGGGCCCAACTTAGAGCAAGCGAAATAGATACCGTTGTCTCGTAAAGACAGTAAATAAACAAGTGTTATGTTTCATTAAACTTTAATAACTGAAATTCGTTCATAATTTTATTTATTTCAAATTTGAAAACAACTTTTATAAATGATAACAAACATTGTTTTGATTTGCATGTTTTTTATTTTAATTTAAAAAAAACTATTCTAGTTGGTCTTGCATTAGGCCGCCCCGACGACTTTACTTATATATATGTATATATATATATATTCTTGAACTACTGCTCAATGACTCTAAAGCATGAAAAAACCTTTTTCATATTCAAATGCATATATTCTCTCTTATGTACAACACCACACACACAACACACACACACACACACATATATATATATATATATATATATAATATATATATTGTTCAAATTCTTCGTCCAAAAATTTCTTGGTACAGATGTGTGTGTGTATAATTAGAAAACGTTCCTTTATACTATGAATTACACACACACACATTCCGCACACACACTCACATATACAATTATAATATATATATATATATATATATATATATATATATATATATATATATATAAATATTATATATATATATCAAAAACAATTTCGCGTAGTTTTATATGATGTTACCGAAGAACACGCTTGTCGAAAACTCGGCAATAGATGGAAAATAAATAGCATGAAAATCAGAAATTTAAAATGGAAAAAAACAAAACAAAAAAAAAACATTAAAAAAATCAAAGCGTTTGCATAATTTTGGAAGGAATAGACGATAAATTTATCGTGAATACTCTAATGCGCATGCACCAAAAGAACTAGAGAGGAAAACAGACGAAGAGTAACAGAGAGAGAGAGATAGAGAGAGAGAGAGAGAGAGAGAGAGAGAGGATCAGAAAGAGAGAGAGAGAGAGGATCAGAAAGAGAGAGTGACAGGGGGAGCAGGATGAAAAGAAGAGCAAGAGAGGGAGACAGGAGAAAAGTGAGAGCGAGGGAGGGCATGATGAGGAGGAGAGCAATAGAGGGAGACATACGAAGAGAGAGAGGAGAGAGAGAGAGAGAGAGAGTGGGGGAGAGGGGGGAGAAGGGAATCAGAAGGAGGCCAAGAGAGGGAGACAGGGAAAAAGTGAGACAGAGAAGTAGAGTAAGATGAGAAGGAGAGCAAGAGCGAGAAACATACAGGCAGAGAGAGAGAGAGAGAGAGAGAGAGAGAGACAGAGAGACAGAGACAGACAGACAGACAGAGACAGATAGACAGACAGACAGACAGAGGGAGAGCAGAGAGAGCAGAGAATGGGAAAACGAGCGAGAGAGGTGGACAGACGAAAAATGCGAGAGAGAGAGAGAGAGAGAGAGAGAGAGAGAGAGAGAGAGAGAGAGAGAGAGAGAGAGGGAGAAGGGAATCAGAAAGGAGGTCAATCGAGGGAGACAGATGAAAAGTAAGAGGGAGAGTAAGCAGGATGAGAAGGCGATCAAGAGAGAGAGAGAGGGGGGGGAATGTAAGAGCACGGGAGAACATGATGAGAAGGAGAGCAATAGGGGGAGACATACGAAGATAGATAGATAGATAGATAGATAGATAGATAGAGAGAGAGAGAGAGAGAGAGAGAGAGAGAGAGAGGAGAAAAGTAAGAGTGAGGGAGAACAGGATAAGTAGGAGAGCAATAGAGGGAGACATACGAAGAGAGAGAGAGAGAGAGAGAGATATGAAGAGAGAGAGAAAGAGAGAGGGAGGGAGAGAGGGGGAGTAGGAGAATGAGAAGAGGAGCGAGAGAGGTGTGCCGACGAAAAGTGAGAGAGAGAGAGGGAGAGCAGGATGAGGAGAGCAAGAGAGGGAAACAGATTGAAAGCATGAGAGAGAGAGAGAGAGAGAGAGAGAATGAGAGAGAGAGAGAGAGAGGGGAGGAAGAGGATTAGTAGGGAAAAAAAGAGGAAGCTCTTATCATTGCTGCTTAGCCCAACACAAACATTTTAGTGTCACGCATGTCAGTATGAAAGATATGTTTCTCCTTCTTCTGAACTTAAAAGCGGCCGGTTGAATTTGGCTTGGTGATGTAATGAGGTTCGAGTCACGACCAAAATTATTTTGAAACATCCGACCTTTCGAGTAGGTACAGATAAAGAAGATACGGTGACATATTGGAACATTTACATTACATTATAGTCATAAAATACAGGCCACAGACTTAAAGAACACACACACACACACACACACACACACACACACATACACACACACACACACACACATATATATATATTGTCATAGTGTGTACAGAATATATATATTATTATAGTCTGTACAGAAATAACCTACTCGAGTTTCACCATAAGGATCATCAGGGTTAATTCACACACACATACACACGCACAAACATACACACACACACACACACATATATATAATAGTGTGCACAGAAAGAACCTACTCGAGTTTCACCATAAGGATCTTCAGGGTTAAATCCACCCAATATTTTTACCGTTAAGTCATTTCTTTTTCATATATATATATATATATATATATATATATATATATATATATATATATATATATGACCACAGATTCAAGTATAAAGATGCCAAAAAACAACACAAAACAGTCAGTCTTCATTCCCCTGAAGAAGGAGAGTCAAGTCTCTGAAATATTAGAATGAAATAAAACGAAACTTAACATCCTACAAACTAAGTTTCTTATATATTTTACACCCAGTGCTTCACACTAAATCACAAATAATATATATTATATATATTTATAAATACATAGCATGTATATGAATATAATATATACACACTGAGAACCAGACTCACCATATATATATATATATATATATATATATATATATATATATATATATATATATAAGAAATTTGAAAAAACAAGTGTTCCAAAAATTAGATGAATAAATTCATCTTATTTTTGAAACACTTGTTTTTTCAAATTTCTTAATATTGTCGAATTTATTTCCATATTTACTCCCATATATATATTAGTATTTAATTTATAGTCAAAATCAATGATACATATAATACAATATATCTTATTTAATAACAATGTCTCTATGAAAATCTGGGTTAGATTTGCCTAAAAACAGCCTAATAGGTGCTAGGTCTTGACGCGACTAACTTATTGATCGGAGAAGACCTCTCCAATCACCCATTTAGCCGAAGGACCAAAGTGGAGTGTTGCATGTAATGGACTACTTAGTCACCAGGATTCCGTCCTTAAGCCTCACGGGTCGACAGTCACGGCCATTAGTTGCCCCATTGTGGGAATTTAGTATTACTCCTAGGCAGAGGTGAAATCGGCGAACTAATACAGCCCAAGACGATAGGGCTGTACTATTGTGGGTTAGGGTGAATCTGGGAGTAATTGTTGGGTGGGGGTGTATACATGATTTGTAAGGGAATAGTTTGTTGGTAAATATTTTGGCTTGGTTTGGTTTGGTGGTCCCATTGGGTGTGGAGTATTACCGCTCCGCATAAGTGAAATCGGTATATTCTAAAGCCCCAGTCGATAGGCTTGTACTATTGTGAATTGGAGTGAACCTGGGAGTAATGGCAATGAAGGGGTACTCCACTCTCCCCAGATATCCAGATCTTTCGAGACAGCTGAATATATTTTGCTAAGAGTCAGTAACATTTCGGGATTCGGCAGAACCCGTTTCTCTCTACCCCCTCCCAGCTGATGTCCAATGTGACATGAAAGTGCTGTGCTCTTCGGTGAGAAGCAGGCAATTAAAATATGATATCCTGATACAAGTGGGAAATGTTAATTGGAACACAGGTGTATTCTATAAAGGATGGGAACGGTAAAAATAATAGACAAAAATAAAAGAGCCTACAAGTGGGATATGGCCATTAGAAACCCACTCGACAAAAAGATGTGTGCACCTCCTCATATATATATATATATATATATATATATATATATTATTGTCATCCACAGACACCTTGTTTCGACGTATCACTTCTCTTCAGTATAGCTAGATCTCCTCTAGAGGAGCGAAACCTGACTTTTTTCAGCAGTTAGAGTCTTTAACTCCTACAGCACCTACCAGAAAGATTCAGAATTTTAAGTTATAAATACATACATAGGTATATATGTCATAGTCACTAGAGAGCTAAAATAGCTTAATAACAGATATTTATTTATTTATATTATTTGATTATTTATATATATCTATATATTTATTCATTTATATATGCACTTACATATTCATTTATATATATATATATATTTATATACATTTATATATTTATTCATTCATATATATATTTATATATTTATTTATATATATATTTAAATACTTATTCATACATATATCTATATCTATCTATCTATCTATCTATCTATCTATATATATATATATATATATATATATATATATATATATATATATATATATAGTTGAAAGAATGAATAAAGGAAAGAAAGTATAGAATGGATAATATAGTATATTTCATTCAGTTACTTACACGTGTTTCGGTCAGAAGTTTATCCATGTGTAGATAATTCAAACTATTATTATTTTTAAATAATCAAAAGATTTTTTTCTTTTTTTTTCAAATAAGAATTTACTCTGATGAAGGCCGAATTTTCTTTGTGTGCGGAACATTTCTACATTTTTTCTATTATTATTATTTCATTTCTTTTGATTATTTAAAAATAATAATAGTTTGAATAATGTACACATGGATAAACTCCTGACCAAAACACGTGTAAGTAATATTGATTAAAATATCATATTTTATCCATTCTATACTTTCTTTCCTTTATTTATTTTTTCAACATACCGTCGGATTCACTTCCAGTTTCATTTTACATATATATATATATATATATATATATATATTATATATATATATATATATATATGTGTGTGTGTGTGTGTGTGTGTGTGTGTGTGTGTGCGTTTACAGAATTCATAAATTCACAGAATACATCTCTAAGATGTGGTTGGATGCATCATCAGTAATGTAGTGTGTATGGGGTTTCGGGTCTTTTCAGCATAATGCCGTCTCACTAAAGTGACCCGGCCTATATTGATCACGTCTCAGCCTATATCCAACTGGCTTGCAAATGTTCATACAAAATGAATCCACTCCCTTCTGATATTTTCAACTCCTCTGCTATCTCACGCAACTTCAATTTACAATTGGCCAAAACGAGTTTTATGGAGATTTTGGTGTTTTCCGGGACACCTGTTGAAATTAGGTGACCTGAGAGTTCAGTATCATTTGTGTCTGTACGACCGCGTTTAATGTCAGTATACCACCTCTTAACCGTTGTTTCCGACAGAGCAGAGTCCAAATAACACTTATCAAGCCATTGCATTGCTTGAACAATATTTTTCCTATCAGAAAGCAATGCTTTATCAACTTACAAAATTTAGATTTTTCGATTGTTTTGAAAAATTTGCAACAGTTAGCTTCACTTAAATAACTGGAATTTGTAAACTAATAATCCAATTAGGCTCAAATGTTGACACGTGCCATTTGAAAATTATAGTTTATAAAAACCATATGGATTTTTTTTTATTAGTGGCGCCATCTATATGTCAGGCCTGGAACTTATTGAGTGATCTGTTATATATATATATATATATATATATATATATATATATATAAAACACATAAACACATAAAAAATGCACAATACTTTTTTCGATACAAACACTTACACATTCTAATACTCACACCGCAAAAAAGAATATTTGACGTCATATTTCAAACCGTTCATTTTTTCAACGTTCTTTTTTCTCAGACTTCAAATTTTAAACAGACCGATAATCAAGGACTATTACTCGCCTTTCTCCTTATTCTGAGATAAATCTTTTTTATCACCTTCCACATACCAACAAAAGCCCTGAAGTTGATGTAATTAATAGATCGAAACACTGCAGCGTCGGCCAATAAACTCACCACTTAACTCATTTAAACCTGTGTTTTTTCAATTTTTTATTGTACTATATATATATATATCTCTGTGTGTGTGTGTGTGTGTGTGTGTGTGTTATCTGTTATATATATATATATATATATATATATTATGGTTAAAATTTAATGTTAAAAGCACTTCAAAAATTCATAATTCTTATCAAATTTAAAAAAAAACTATTATAATGAAAACCCCACCAATCACCTTATCACCCCCATTCCTCCTTCAAAAAAACTAACAATACACAATACAACTAAAATAAAAGTAACATTACACCAATACCTACACCCTCTCACCACTGAGCATTAAAAAAATATATAAATTCAATTGTCTACAACTCGTTATAATTTAAGAATTAATTTTCTAAATCCCTTTCTAATAAAAATCCGTTAACTTCAAAAATAAATGTTGCATCAAATCCAAATTAGCTACCATACTTTCTAAACAAAAGTGCGTCTAAATCGTAAAATCTTAGTGCTCAATACTGAAATAATATAAAGCAATATTACAATGTATAATACCGCGCATTTGATTGGTTGTTAGCGACAACCAATCAGATGAGCGGGATTAGAATTCTACAACCGTCCAAAAGAATAAAAAGTCAAACGTCTTTTAGCGTCTATTCTTAGAGGTTGTATCGGAGTTTGATCACCTCTGATAGTGTCAGCAAGGCGAGGGAAGCCTGATGTTGGAAGACCCGAAACTTCTCAATGAACCTTGCAGATAACATCACTGACGACAACCACCAGCGCCCCAAATGTAGGAGCGTATATTTAAAGTAAAAAAAAAAAGAAGTGAGGCAGGGTAAGAACTCACGGCACCAATATCTGATTTATTGAAACAGTCTATTTATATGGGACAGCATGCGTGTGCGTTTGTGTGTGAAGAATTTCTAAGGTCTTTCTAATGTTTTTGTCTTAGAAATCGGCACAGCAGAGCAGCTCTCTTAGGTGCGCATGTGGTTTCCGGTGATCTAACACCTTTACACTAAGATGAACTAAAGAAAAAGCATAAACAACGTATCTATTTTCGAAGCTCGTTTATTCGCTTCTTGCAACACAGAAGCCGATGACGAGTAGCAGAAGAAGAAAAAGAAGCCTTACCAAAAAAACAACAAGGAACAAAGAACAAAAAAAGAAAAGAACAGCCCCCCCCCCAAAAAAAAAAAACATCAAAAAGCGAGGAAAAGTTTCCCTTTGCCCTATATACAAGAAAGGAGGCCCTCCCCCCCAACTGAGTGAGCAACAGTTTGTATGTGACCGCTGAATGTTTGAGGGTAATGGCTTTCTGGTTTACAGATGTTTGCCGGAACCGAAAGAGCTGAGGTGACTGTTAGTTGGCCATTCGTTTATATTTACATCTACTTATATTATATTATTTCCATTTATTCAGATCTATTAATATCTATCACATTCTGTTTATATCTATCTATCTATCTATCTATCTATCTATTAATATCTATCACATTCTGTTTATATCTATTTATCTATCTATCTATCTATCTATTAATATCTATCACATTCTGTTTATATCTATCTATCTATCTATTAATATCTATCACATTCTGTTTATATCTATCTATCTATCTATTAATATCTATCACATTCTGTTTATATCTATCTATCTATCTATCTATCCCATTCTCTACATATCTATCTATCTACATTTCTTATTTCCTTATCAATCTATATTTCTTGTATTCTATCTATCAATCTATCTATCAGTATTTCTTATCATCTATCTATCTACCTACATACCTACCTATATAATATACCAAACTTGTTGGTAAACCCTGGCGGTGAGAAAAAAAAAACCAGCAAATAGTTTGATTGTAAAAATATACTACCAAACATTACCTGGGGAGAAAAAAATCTTTTTGAAAAAAAGAAAAGACCAAGATAGTCGTATCAAAGTCAGATCTTAACCCTGAAGAGCACTAAGTGAAACTTTTAGATTTATCTTTACCTACCTACCTACCTACCTACCTACCTATATATATATATATATATATATATATATATATATATATATATATATATATATATATATATATTATATATGTAGAATTAAACAAAAGGCACGTCTCCTGTTTAACAATTTTAGTAACAATCTTTTCCAGCTTTCTGACCAACTTTTTTTACATTTGGATGGAATCCATGGATTAGTCCACCGAAGTTTTTATCCCAAGTACTTTCGGCACTTCGAAGTGCCATCATCAAGGGTGATGTGTTTCAGTTTTTTTCAAGTTAGTAGTAGTGAGAGTAATTAAGAGAAAGAAATTATTATACTCGTAGAAATTATATTAAGGGGTGTGGAAGGAGGAGAATTGGTAGGAAAAGTGTTATAGGCACAAACAACTCAAGTTTTTCAGTTTGTTCATCTCTCTCTCTCTCTCTCTCTCTATATATATATATATATATATATATATATATATATATATATATGTGTGTGTGTGTGTGTGCGTGTGTGTGTGCTTATATCAGTTTGTCCATATCTATCTACCTATGCCAGTTGGTCATCTATCAATCTATCTATCTATGAACGTATGCCACTTTGTTCATATCTATCTATTTATCTATCTGTCTATGCCTGTCCATATCTATCTATCATTCTATCTGTCTATGCCTGTCCATATCTATCTATCTATCTATCTATCTATCTATCTATCTGTCTGTCTGTCTGTCTATGACTGTCTCTTTATAACATTCTATTTAAGTCCATTCCTTGTTTATTTTACTGTTTCAGTTGATTCCTGTCTCTCATTTTGGCTTGTTTGTATTTCATTCATTTCGTATCCGTTTATGACTTGATCGATACAACGTGTGTTTGTACATTTCTTTATTTACACTCTCTCTCTCTCTCTCTCTCTTTCTCTCTCTCTCTCCCTCCCCCTCCCTTCCCACCTTCTTCATCCAAAAGAAATATATTGATACACGTTTCTGTGTACACAAACACAACCAAATACAAAAACACAAAGCAATTCATTAACAGAAACTCCTGGACGTCCGACTACTTTGAATTCTAAAGTAACGACC
>CM042163.1:56312547-56360047 GCA_023376005.1 Doryteuthis pealeii
CAAGGAATAATTCATTTTCTAACAGCTTCCTGTATAACTCTTTTTACATATGTCACTAAGAAAGCATATTTTGTTGCAGGAAAAACACCTCCCATGAAATTACCCGGGGAAACTCCACCTACTTCCTAAAATCATCTGAGCCTGATATACTGAACACTAAAAGGCAAAATGTTTATTATTTATTATTACAGCAATTCATACCGGAAACACAGGAAGTTTCAATAATAAACATTCTATATTTCCATATATTTATACAAGCCAATGTCAATAGGGATAAAACATTATTATTATAAGAGAACCGACTTTTATGGCCAGTAAATAATTTTCAGCAACGAAGCTGAATGATACGCATCGCCATTCACATTGTATATTGATTTCTGTGTAATAAAAATATTAGTATCAGTTGATTTGGTGGTTGGTTAGTTTTGTCAGTATCGGTATCAGCCGGACAGTAAGCATGTCTATCTCCTTTTCGCTAGCGCTAAGCCAAGGACATTTATTTTGCTGAGGTGGAGCGTGTTACAATTGTATGTGCCATCCTGTAGGCCTTAAGCAAGAGCTCTTGTCCCGTGGAAATGGACACTTGGTAGTCATCTCATAATCAATCCTTTGGTTCTTCTGGTAAAGAGTTCCTCCTCAATGATTGCAAGTGAACTGTGGCAAGTATCAGTGTTTAAGTAGTGAATTAGCCACGCATTATGGTTGTTGATTGACCGAATGAATAAACCACGTGACCTTGGCTAGGCTATAAATCCAGGTGGGGAATTGGAGCATACCTTATATACCAAAATAATTCCAAACGAGCGCACACCTACCGTCAGCTCCCCACTTTACCACGCAGATCAGTTTACCTAATCTGTGCTACTCATGCGCTGAGTTGGCGGGGACCAGTATCGATCGATTGTTTGATTGATTGATTGATTTTAACGGCATGTCAACTCATCCAGGGTTATTTTATGCCAACCGGTAGGTTGTGTGGGATGCTCAAATTTATTGTTATGTCTTTTTTTCAAGGGTTTTTATTGCTTTTGACAGTAGGTTGTTTGTAGGTGTTTGTTGCTAAGTGGATTGAAAATCAGTTTAAGGGATAAGTTTATAGGATAAAGTTTGTTATAAGTGATAATGTGGTAGAAAGATTTTTTAAAACAATTTTTATAAACAATTTTCATTCTATTTAACCCATAAATGGGACCCTAACAGGCCCCGTATCGAATCAGGAACTTTGTCAGTCCTCTACAGGTGAAGTTCCAATTTTAGTTATCTGGACAGTGTGATGTATGCCTCTATCCCCATTACTCCTACGTCCACTCTGACCCAGAGTGGTAGTACCAGTTAAGGTCCCATTTATGGGTTAAATAGAAAAAATAGTTTAAAAAAACGTGTTAGAACATTGATTTAAATAAAAATGAATGACCTTGAAGAATGAATAGAAGAAAACGACATCGGCATAAAATAACCCAACAAGGGTTGACATGCCGTAAAATCCGGCTGAGCTAAACCGATCTCTTTTACGGCATGTTAATTCTTTGTGTTATTTTGATGTTAATACACGTATAGGAAAGGCATGGGCGGCCACAAACAAATTATCAGTAATATGGAAATCCGATCTCACTGACAAGCTAAAGCGTCAATTCTTCCAGGCTGTTGTTATATCAGTGCTGCTGTATGGCTGCACCACCTGGACCCTAACAAAGCGCCTTGAGAATAAGCTAGATGGGACCTGCACAAGAATGTTGCGTGCAGTCCTGAATAAGTCGTGGAAGCAGCACCCCACAAAGAAGCAACTATATGGTCACCTACCTCCCATCTCACAAACCATCCGGGTGAGATGGACTAGGCATGCAGGACACTGCTGGAGAAGCGGGGACGAGCTCGTAAGCGACATTCTCCTGTGGAAGCCAACACATGGACATGCTAACGTGGGCCGCCCACTAAGGACCTACATTGACCAACTATGCGAGGATTCTGGATGCTGCGCAGAGGACCTCCCAGGGGCAATGAGTGATAGGGAAGGTAGGCGAGAGATTGTCATTGATATCCGTGCTGTTTGCGCGACATGATGATGATGATGATGATGATGATGATGATGATGATTTTGATTTTTCGAACAGTTGTCCTCATCCTTATTGTGAAATACACATAAACAACGCTTCGACCGATGTAACGTCCGACCTTCTTCAGGTGTTCATTGTAATGCATTGACTGATATCAAACTGCTACAAATGTTAATAATATATATATATATATACAAGCATAGCAATAATCACCTGTAATGAAAATATTAGTAGCAGTTGGTTTTATGGCTGGTTAGTTTTACGACATGTTAATTCTTTGAGTTATTTTGATTTTTCGGACTGTTGTCCTTATCTTTGTTGTGAAATGCACAACATTTCGGTCGATTTACGCTCTGGCCTTCTTCAGGTGTTGCTTGTAATCAAATTAGTGAAATAGATCACTAACTAGAACTGAGCCTATTCTAGTAGTGGCCACCCCCAGGTTTGAATTCAGAGTTTTCCTAAACTGGTTGCCTAACCAAGGTAAAAGAGTCCAGACTACCCTAATAGTTACCCATAGCTGGAGGGAGAGTAGTTGAATTCATACCTTTCCCTAGGATATTAGCACTCTGTGAAATGCAAACTGCTTCATCCAGGATTTGAAATAGCTTTATTAAAGTTCATTTCGTTATGTTCAACACTCGTGTCGGAGTTGTTTGTTTCAACCAGTTATAATATATATATATTATATAATATATAATAGTTATAAATATATATATATAAAAGTTATAATATATATATATATTATATAATATATATATAACCTTGAACCTTACATAGCCAAGTTCACTTCACTTCTCGGTGACCATTACACAATGAGCGCCTCAAATTTGTGAAATAGATTACTAATTAAGTGACCACCCCAAGCGGATTTAACAGGTTTGAGTTCAGAGTTCTCCATCTCCTAAACTGGTTGCCTAACCAAGGTTAAAGAGTCCAGTCTGCCTTCATATTTACCCATAGCTGGAGGGAGAGTAGTTAGATTCATACCTTTACCCATAGCTGGAGGGAGAGTAGTTGGATTCATACCTTTCTCATGGATATTAGCAATATATGAACTGTAGCTTCGTCCAAGATTTGAACTCGAATCGACGAGTCCATTGTGGCAGACTGCTATTACTCAGCTATAAATATCTATCCGAGCATAGCAACTTTCTTCCTTCCTCTCACCATCTCTTCCGCTCTCTCTTTCTTTCTTCCTTCTCTCAACCTCCACCCTTCCTTAGTCTCTTCCTTTCTCCCCTCCACCTTCCTTCCTTCTTTCCTTTCTTTCTTTACACACACACACACACACACACACACCACACACACACACACAAACCCCCCTTCCTCTATTTCTTTCTTTTTTCTTCCCTCCTTTCTCCCCTCCTTCTTATTTTCTTTTCACACACACACCACACGCACACACACACACACACACACACACACACACATAAACCAACACACATGCACAATCAATTATTTTTAACTGATGATTCTAATTTTTCTGAACCAATTCAAACATTTAGAACACTCATGATCAAACATTCAATTTATGTTTATATATATATATATATATATATATATATATATATTTCAAACGGGCATGTTTATAACACCAAAGATTAATCGTAAACTCGATTAATTTAAAAGTAACCCTGAAGAATCTATCGATGAAACTCGAGTAGGTTACTCATTTCCATTCTTAAATAAATTTATGCTCTACATTGTATTGAGCACTTTGTATTTGTTTTTCCTCAACCTTAACCTCTGGATATTGTGCGCTTCCAACGATCGTTCTTATACCCACCGGTAAGTTAATACTTATACATATACAAATATATATATATATATGTATATATATATATATATAATATATATATATATTAGACTAATAATTAATAAGTATGTATACTAGACTAATAATTAATTTGCACACAGTGTTAAGTTTTTATGGTCCATCCTTTTGCCTTCAAGCAAGAGCGTTGTCCAGCGGAAATCCTTGGTAATTCTCTGATAAATAATCCTCAGTATTGTCAGTTCCTTCGACAATGGTTGCAAGTGGACAATGAAAGGATCAGTGTTTAAGTAGTGAATCAGCCAAACATTATGGCTGTTGATTGACGTCGGAATAGACCATGTGACCTCGCCTAGTCTATAAATTTAGGTGGGAAATTGTAACACACCTTATCTACCAAAATATTCCAACACACAGTTAGCTCAGTCGGAAGGTTCCTGGTTCGATTCCGGCCATGGATATGTGCGGTAAAGTGAAGAGCTGATAGTAGGAGTGGCGCTCCGCCTCAGACACCCAAACAATCTGCTTGTTCTAGTGATAGTAAAAAGGGGATAGACTCCCTCGCTGTCATGCTGATACCGAATTTAGGCCACCCCGACGACTCTTTATATGGTTTCTATCTAATTATATGATCATAATGATATGGTTTTTAAAAGTTTATATGGTTTTAAGTATCTAAAAAAATTATATGGTTCTAGGCATTTCTAGTTTTATAAGAAGTGGCTCTTCTTTCTCGGTGAGGTTTAGTGTAATATATATATATATATATATATATATATATATATATATATATATATATATATATATATATATATAAGTAATTGGTAATTTGCTTGAAGCATTGTTAAGTATGTTATAATATATTAATGATTTGAAGGCAATTACAATCATTTCTAATATTCACCTCTGAAGATGAAGTTTCTACTTTGAAATCGATAAGACAAAAATAACATCTTTTTGTTTTTATTTTCTATACGCATTGTAATTGCCTTCAAATCATTAATATATTATAATATATATATATATATATATATATATATATATATATATATATAATGAGATGTGAAAATCTGGAAAGTTACTCAGATTTTGAGATGACGTGTGAAAGGTGAGATGTTGAGTTCTGATGAGTGCCAGCAGAATGGAGGAATAACGTGTAAAAAGCTACCTGTCGGTTTCTGATTGGTCAATACAAGGCGAGAAAGAGAATGAGAGAAAGAGAGAGTGAAGGGTTTGTCAGACTGGGTTGAGTGTTTGAAGAGAGCAGACGCAAGATAATTGTCTGTTCATCTTCACTTGTGGGTAAAATAGAATATATGAGGTCTGAAAAACAAAAGAAAAAAAACAAAAGAAAAAAAACAAGAATGTCTTGTGTTTAATATCAAAAAGTACCAATTGCACAGGACAAGACATTCTCAAGAGATCCCAAGTCGTTCCAGACTTCAAGAACAGAGAAAATCCCAGCCAAACAACTAATCCAGACTACCGGACATAAACAGACCCAGCTATCCTAAATCCCTGACAAGTTCAAGATACCATATACCGACTTGAAACCTAAAATTAATAGATTCCTTCATACAAGATGGCAACAACACTGGAATAACAGCATCCACAATAAACTCTTCCTAATCAAACCCACTTTGGGAGGCTGGAGACCAACTTTAAGGAAGTCTAGAAAGGAACAAGTCACTATGTCCCGATTATGAATTGGTCATACAAAACTAACACACTCCTATATACTCAAACAAAACAACAACCACAATGTGAAACATGTCAAACACCCCTTACAGTTAAACACTTATTCATGGAATGCAGGTTTTTTGCTCACATCAGAAACCGTTATTTTAAAGCAAACAATATGAAAGATATGTTTGAAAATGTCAACATGGAGGATATTTTCTCCTTTTTGAGGGAAATAAAATTATACCATAGAATATAGACATGAAACAAATCAATACCATACAATATAATCCCCAATAATGCTAACACATTGTTAAAACCAATTACTAAAAGTATAAATATGAATACACAATATGTATTACACCCTAACCGTTGGGTATGACATAACCCCGGACGGGTTGATATGCCGTTAAATGTTGGAGTTTTAAGATATAAGGCGTGTGACAAAGGCCCACTTCTACTTATAGACTCGCCGATAAACATGTGACCAACCTATTGTCCAATCACTGGCAGTGCTCTGCTGCTGTTATTATTATTTATACTGCTGATTCTAATCTTAGCTCACTACTACTTGGATCTTCTTGGACGACGGACCAAAGGATTCTATACCATAGGACTTATTGACTTACCAAAAGATTCTATACCACAGGACTTATTGACTTACCAAAGGATTCTATACACAGGACTTATTCACTTACCAAAGATTCTATACCACAGGACTTATTGACTTACCAAAGGATTCTATACCACAGGACTTATTCACTTACCAAAGGATTCTATATCACAGGACTTACTTACTTATTTACTTTAAATTCTTTACAACTGGTCAAGGATGGCGGCAGATACTTTAACAAAAATTAATAAACCAACCAACCAGATTTAGTTCAAGGATAAGTAAAACCGTATAAGTATATGACGAATATTACGACGCTAATCCTCTATATTAACTACACACACATTTATAAATGGATCCCGTCACGTAACATATAGAGATTTACCTACAACTTCATTTCTTTTAATCGAATCCGCAAGGGTACATTACAAGTTTTCGTATGACTCTTGTAGATAGATAGATAGATAGATAGATAGATAGATAGTATTGGAAATTCCATAGTTAATTATCTCCCCCTACCGCTAGGGGGAGAATCGCCAACATCGTATGTTAGCGCCAAAACTAAAAACTTTACTTATCACGGAGCACCCACTGAGGGTAGTCGCGTAAATAGCGGTCCCTACACTTCATTCGTCACTTAGCCCAAAAACAGGGCTTACTTCTAAGGACCGTTGACCTGGACAGAGGCATATTTTCACAGCACACTTTCGAAGGCATTGTGTCTGCAGACCACAGGCTGGCATAAAAGCACACTATAAAAGGCTGAAGACCAAATAGTCTATTTGAAAAGGGCCCATTCACCGTCATTTAAGGAACTGTTACCAGGGCGAGAAGCTTCTAAATAGCATCCCCATTACTTATCACAGAACCGGTTACGAGGAAGAACGAGAAACTACCGAGACGAAGCGTCTTATCAACATTTCCTACCAACGAACAGAATACCCCTGTTATTACCACTACTCCAAGAACATTACTTAACTCAGATAAGTCTTGTAGCAAATACCAATAAAATTTGCTACAAGTTCTTGTATTATTTGTCAATACATGTATTAAATTTCCATTGTGTGTTTGTCTTCTTTGTCCGACAATTTGCCTACAACTACGGATAAATAAGAGCTCCTTTGAAACCCGTAAATACTCTTAATAGATAGATAGATAGATAGATAGATAGATAGATTAGGTAATTTTCTGTTCGGTGCAAACCGTTTTATTCTTGTTTTACTTCACTCAAGGTGTTTTTATATTTATGTCGTTTCTCAAATTAGAAAATGATATTCCAGAGGTTCCCTGTTTTCGCTACGAGCCTGTGGCTGTGATAGCTTTGCACTCATCATATGCAAACACCCATTCCCAGCGGTAGTTGCGTATCAATTTGTAATTAATAGCACAAAGAATTATTAATTTTCGCGTCGGGGGGAGGAGAAGGGGACGTGGTATGTACCCGTTCAATTTTATAGAGATTGTCCTTTTTCTTTCTGTGACTTTTATTTCTTTTTGTGACTTTTTCTCTTTCTTCTTTTTTGTGTCTTTCTTTTTGTTTCTTTTTGTTACTTTTTTCTCTTTCTTTTTATTTTTGGGGACTTTTTTCTTCTTCTTCTTTTCGGCAATGCAATCTAATTTTCAAATAGCTGGCAATGAGTTAATGAAAAACTCAACAGTTGATGAAGATGATGATTCGCTCAGCACAAAGAGGAGGAGGGCTCTTCTTGTCATAGTTCATCAAACGTTCGTAATTACTATAATGGCGATCGGATTTTTCAAAATAACTACTTTGGCGATAATAGCAGCGTTTTTGTTCGTTTAAGCTTATTTTATGATCTGATCTCCTTTTCTTCTTTCTTTCTTTCTTTTTTACTTTCTTCCAAGGCGTCCTGCTTTTAGATGGGTGCAAAAAGGCTAAATTATCACCTGACTTGAATCGTTATATTCTTCTGCCGAATAACACATGCCGTCGGTACTCGTTTAAAAGTCGAGTTTTTACAAGTATTCTAAAATTACACTGAAAGCAATGTGGGAAATATAGAGAAAACACGAAGTGTTCCAAAGTATGAATATTTATTCTTGACGGTAATGTCGATGCTATAAGGTTTTGGATCTTGCAACCTTCTTCAGGATATTGGTGAGATCTTGTGTGGGAAATGTTGAGTCCTTGCTTTTCGGTATTAAGTGTCGTTGGTCGCGTACTGGCGAGGTGTAGGGATAGAGGGATCTGGTGTATTTGATCTTAACCTTAAATGGAGGTATGGGTCTGGGGTAGTTCGGTATTTTACTTCCACTCAAAGCAATGTAGAAATATTTTTTAAAAAACATGAACTATTCCAAAAGATTAATAGTTAATCTTGATGGTAATCTCGACGCCATAATGTTTCGGTTTTTGCAACCTTCTTCAAGACATTGGTGAGATCCTGCTTTTCGGGTGTTGAGTGTCGTTGGTCGCGTTTTGGCGAGGGGTAGTGGTCAGGGTAATCTAGTGTAGATCTTGATCTAGGGTGGTGGTTTGGGGTGGGGTGTAGTTATTATTTTACACCCACTGAAAGAAATGTCAACTTACGCATAGGTAAAGTTGGTTGGTTGTTTTTACGGCATATCAACCCTTTTCTGGCCATTTGATGCCGAATCAAATCGTTTTGGTATTCGGTTTATTTACAGTAACTGCTATAGCTTAAATGGTAACCCATTTAAGTATTGAACAGGTTCATCGCTGCTTAACTTCGGTGATCTAGCGGGAATTTAAAATCGCAATGTTTCGGCTGCCGTATTCTCCGACCTTCCCCGGGTGTTTCCAGTGTATCTGAGCATAGCAATGACCCTACATGAGAAATCATTTTGAATAGTTCGGCTGTTGATCCAATAAGGTATCGAAGAACTTCTGAAGATCTTACAAATAATGATTCAAAATGATTTCCTAGGTTGGGTCATTGCTATGCTCCTATTCCCAGGAAACACCCGGGGAAGGCCGGAGAATACAGCGACCGAAATGTTGTGATTTTACATACCACAATAAAGAGGAGGACAACAGTCCGAAGAATCAAAATTATACACATCAAGCCTCATCTCTGTCCTTATTACAAGCTCCAATCTTTTTTATCATGTGGGTGCTAGAAGGCGGTTGCTGAGGGTCTTATTGTCCTGAGATAACGTTAGACTCTATCTGATGGTGAGGTTCCAGTTCTGGAGGTTTGGGGAATGTGGAGAATCCCTTCATCACCATTGCTCCCCGGTCCACTCTAACCCGGAATGGTAGTACCTGTTAAGGTCCCATCTATTGGTTAAATAGAAAAATGTATTTATAATAAGAATTGAGTATCCATTAAGGATGAATTTATTTAAAAACTTTATCGACATTAATTCAATGAGGTTGATATGCCGTAAACCAAACCAAACACAAGCATCATCTAAAAAATTCCGACAAAATAGATTTATCTTTTTTCTGTGTTATTGTTACTATTGTTAGTGCTTGTCGTTGCTCTTAATTTTGCCAGCGAGTTTTTCAATTACGGAATTCGGTCGCTGCTATAGCCAGCGCTTGGCTTGGAAAGACACTGAGCTGAGCGGCTTTGAAAGCCGGCTCAGCGGCAGGAACGGTTACATGACGTGTTTACAAACGAAGCGCTTAGAGAAAATGCCAGACGGGAGCTGTACAAGGATGTTAGGCGCTGTTTTGAACAAATCTTGGAAGCAGCATCCCACAATAAAAACACCTGTACGATCACCTGCCTCCTATTACACTAACCATCCACGTGAGACAAACAAGGTATGTTGGAGAAGCAAGGACGAACTCATAAGCGACGTTTTCCTATGAACACCTACAAACGGAGACACCAGTGTGGGCCAACTAGTAAAAACTTACATCAATCAGCTCTGCGCAGATTCTGGATGCCATACAGAAGATCTGCCAGGAGTGATGTTCAATAGGGATGGCTGGCGAGAGAGATTCTACACATGGACACATCAGAGTAGACCGACCATCAAAAACCTACACCAATCTGTTCTGTGCGGATTCTGGATGCCGACTGGAAGACTTGCCTGAAGCGATGACCGATAGGGACGGTTGGTGGGAAAGAGTCATGGGAATTCGTACTAGCATCGTGACTTCAGGATGATGAAGTGCAACAAAATTCTACATTAGATTTTAAATGAGGTAAGTGTTACATAATGAATAGGCAGGTCTATCATTTTTGTAAGGTAGTGTAGAGTAGTTTGAAAATAAGGGTGAAACAGTGGTAAAACACTGTAAGTTTATAGTTTGATTGGTAACAGCCTTGAACCCTGTGTCAACCGGAGCGGGCCTTTCATTGGCTTAGAGAATCACGTGAACAGGCGACTCTGAGAAAGAAAGTAGAATTAGAATACAAGGAGTTGAAACCAGCGCCCGTTGGTGTCAGACGTTTGATGCATAGCATTCTTCTTTTTCTTCTTCTTCTTCTTCTTCTTCTTCTTCTTCTTCTTCTTCTTCTTCTTTATTCATTTTTTTCTTCTTTTTCTTTTTCGTCCTTTTTTTTCCAGAGCTCCAAAATTATCTGTTTTCTGCGTTATTGTTACCGTTGTCCCAGTTCTGGAGGCCTGGGGAATGTAACTCTGACCCAGAGAGCTAGTATCTATTAGGGTTCAATCTATAGGTAAAATAGAACTTTGTTTATATTATGGCTTCTTCTTCTTTGTTAATTTTTTTCTTCTTTTTGGAACTTCACTATTAGATGCAGCTTAACGTCATACCAGGACACTAAAACCCTCATCCACCGCCTTCTAGCACATATATATATATTTACCAACTCCCCCGCACGAGCAGTATGTGACACAAGGTCAATTTATTAAGCGAAGCTTAACAGGTTTGAATTCAGGTTTTCCTTCTCCTAGACCGGTTGCCTAACCAAGGTTAAAGAGCCCAGTCTGCCCTACTATTTACCCATAACTGGAGAGAGAGTCGGATCCATACCTTTCCCAAGGGTATTAGCACTAAGTGAACATGCTATATCCACGTCCAGGATTTGAACTCGGGGCGACGAGTCCATTTCCCATGACTTTAACCATTACACCACGCACTAGCACATATATGATGAAAAGGGTCGGGGTTTGCCATAAGGGCAATAGGACCAACGCACAAACATGTTGCTCAAATTTTGACTTACCATAGTAAATAAAAAAATATATATACATATATCTTTCTTGGCCAGAAGCTGTTGAGGGAAATCCCAACTGAGATTGGAAGAGACCTCCAAGTGACAAAATGTCGAAACGGAAAGAGAAAGACAATTTCTCAAATAATTTATCGATTAGCGCCGCGGTCTATTAAGCAACGAAGCGGAACACAAGCTTCTCTGCACTCCATGGTCGCTCCGATTAGAACTGATATCGATTACAATACGTTTCGCTTTGTAAACTCTAACAAAATGCACAAAGCAAATTAGATTCGACCCTTTACTTCACCCTCATACGTTACACCATCAAGCAATTCGAATAAAGGCAACAGAGAGAGAGAGAGAGAGAGAGAGAGAGAGAGAGAGAGGAGAGAGAGAGAGAGGGGGGGTGGGGAGGGAGAGAATCAATAGAAAGAGAAAGTGAAAGAATCAAGAGGGAGAGAGAGAGAGTGAGAGAATCAAAGAGAGAGAGAGAGAGAAGAGAGAGAGAGAGAGAGAGAGAGAATCAATAGAAAGATGAAAAAAATCGAGAGTGAGAGAATCAAGAGAGAGAGAGAGAGAGAGAGAGAGAGAGAGAGAGAGAGAGAGAGAGAGGGGGGGATCGATTCTGTTTCCTGATTCTCTTGATTCTCTCCATCTCTCTCTATCACTTGATTCTCTCTCTCTCTCCCCTCTCTCTCTCTTCCCTCTCTTGATTCTCTCTCTCCTCCTCCTCCTCTCTCTCTCTCTCTCTCTCTCTCTGATTCTCTCTCTCTCCTTGATTCTCCACTCACTCTTTAATTCTCTCACCCTCACCATCTGCCTCTCTCTCTCCCTCTCGTTTGATTCTCTCCCTCACACTTTGATTCTCTTACTCTCACCCCTCTCTCTCGAGAGAGAGAGAGAGGCAGATGGTGAGGGTGAGACAATTAAAGAGTGAGTGGGAGAATCAAGAGAGAGAGAGAGAATCAAGAGAGAGAGAGAGAGAGAGAGAGGAGGAGGAGGAGATAGAGAGAATCAAGAGAGGGAGAGAGAGAGAGAGGGGGAGAGAAGAGAGAATCAAGTGATAGAGAGAGATGGAGAGAATCAAGAGAATCAGGAAACAGAATCGATCCCCCCCTCTCTCTCTCTCTCTCTCTCTCTCTCTCTCTCTCTCTCTCTCTCTCTCCCACCGACCACGCCAACCCTGACTCATAAATGGCCAAATCCTGGCAGTGTTAGCGACTTCTGTTTCTATTTTTATGTCAGCGTTCGACAAAACGAACGAGAAAGCTGATTACAGGTGACAAGATGCCGGCAGAAAGCAAGAAACCCCTGTTGTGTGCTAGAGGGAATGGCTTCCTCCGTTTCAAAATGAAATTGGCTAGTGATAGAATTTAATTTCATTGCGCCTTCGACGTTTATATGTCGGCCGGGTTGAGTGTAACGGCGTTGATAAAGTGTTATCTACACGAGGTACTCTTGGCGGGAAAAGTTTACAAAATGGCTGCCCATTTAAATAGCGATATTATAAAAACACCTACAAATCACCTAATGGGTATGAGTTTGTTCTTAGAGTTAAACCGTGAGTGAGTGTGTGTGTGAGTGTGAGTGTGTGAGTGTGTGTGTGTGTCTCTTTTGTTGTTGTTTGTTATTACGAGGCTAATCCTAAAACTAAGGCCTCCAAAGTGCTGGAGACGCAGGGAAACTGTTCATGTAGCTATTGGAAACACTGTTGTGTTTGTTGTGCATGCACCAGCGCCTGTCCCTCTGCACACCTCACTGTCACTTGTTTTGTCTTAGCAGTCATTTCTGATGGAGATCCCGATTGATAATACAAGGGTAATCCCAAAACTAAGGCCTCCAAACTGCTGAGGATGCAGGGAAATTGTTCGTGTGGCTATTGGAAACACTGTTGTGTTTGTTGTGCATGCACCTACGCCTGTCCCTCTGCATACCTTAAGTCCTGTCTTAGCTTTCGTTTCTAATGGAGATCCCGATCGATGCTACCACCAAGTGTAAAGTTCGCGCATTTATACGGTTTTTAAAAAATGCATTAAACCGATTGAAATTCATCGGTAATTAACAGAAGTCTATGGCGAATCGTGCATGGATGCAATTTAAAGATTGATCATATATCTATTTTTCCACGTAATCGCAATTTTATTCGATGCAATTTTGTAGGTGCTGTGGCAGTTTTTGTATACCAAATCGCCGCCAGGTCATTGAGGAAGCGTTGAACATCGTCGTCGTTACAGACTCCCTACACCACTTGCAGATATTTTTGACATCTATGCACGACTCGCCATACACTTCCGTTATTGGTGATGTATTTCAATCGGTTTAATGCCACTTGCGTTCAAAAACCAAATAACTCCACGAATTTCATACTTGATGGTCACGTCAATCGGAAATTCCACGTTGGTTGTTTTACTTAAGTATTCACCCAATTAAGTATTGAATAGGCTCATCACAGTTTAACTTCGGTGATCTAGCGAGAAGCGGTGGTTTCAGCATGACTTGACCGCAATCAATTTATCATATGCACTTTTATAGGCGGTGTAGCAGTTTTGTATGCCCATCTCATATCAGTTCGACGCTATGTCGTTGAAGAAGCGTTGAACCTCGTCGTTATTGTAAACTCCCAACACCACTTGTGGACGTCTCAGACATCAATGCACGACTCGCCATACACTTCCGTTAATTGGTGATAAATTTCAATCGGTTTAATGCCATTTGCATTCAAAAACCAAATTACTGCGCACTTCACATTTGCTGGTAGCGTCAATCGGGAGCTCTGTCAGAAACGACTGTTAAGCCAAGACTGAGTTTGGCAGTGCGGCTCGCGGAAGGACACACACAGGCGTGTACACAATAAGCAGTGTTGCCAATAGCCGTACGAACAGTTTCCCTGTGTCCCCAGTGTTTTTGGTACATTACTTTTGGGATTACCAATTATCAATTGTTTAAGGCGATTTTAATTTGTTTTTAGTTTTGGTTCCTCAGGCAAAGTAATTAGGTGATAATTATTTCAAGCCTTGTTAGGCAACTTCGTGGCATGATTTGTTAAGATCCCGATGAGAAAACTTTTTATTAGACAAATAAGACATAAATAGATAAATTTGTTGAAAAATAAGTTTTAAAAAAACCCAAAAAAATAAGAATGAACAAAACACAAACGGCATATAATAATCTGGAGGTTAACATGCTGTAAAATACAACCAACCGACAAACCAGTCACGTGGTTATAGCATGCATACATTTAACGCATTTGCATTTTTTTTAAAAATTGATAGGTCCATCTGTATCATTTTAGAAAACCTCAAAAAATTCCAGCACAGATCTTGTCCAATTCTGGTCATAGACAAATTCCACATCTCAAAGATTTTGACAAATACTATGCTAGTAATTCTTCAGAAAGTTGAGTTGATTTTGTTCTTCGTCTTCTTGATATTATTGGAAGAACTTTTTAATTGATCCATTATTTAACCCTCTCTTGATTCTCTCTCTGTCTCTCTCTGTCTCTCTCTCTCTCTCTCTCTCTCTGTCTCTGTCTCTTTCTCTCTCTCTCTCTCTCTCTCTCTCTCTCTCTCTTGATTCTCTCTATCTCCTCCCCTCTTCTTGATTATCTCTCTCTTGATTCTCTCTATCTCCCCCTCCTCTCTCTCTCTTGATTCTCTTTATCTCCTCCTCTCTCTCTCTCTCTCTCTCTCTCTCTCTTGATTCTCTCACCTCTCACTCACTCTTTGATTCTCTTACCCTCACCCTCTCTCTCTCTCTCTCGTTTGATTCTCTCACTCACACTTGATTCTCTTACCCCCCCTCTCTCTCTCTCTCCTTTCTCTTCTCTCTCTCTCTTTGATTCTCTCACTCTCTCTTGATTCTTCGTCTTCTTGATATTGTTGGAAGAACTTTTTAATTGATCCATTCTTTAACCCTCGTCAGGTTTATAATCCGTGACAAAAACAAAAGGAATATTTTGTTATGCAAAAATCAAAATGGTGACATAAAAATGATTATAAAGTTAAGAAAAATAAGAATAAAAAATGACGTTTAATTGTCCGAACAACTTTTGGTATGTTAATGGCTCTACTTAAAGTTATCGAGCGAAAAACATATTAACGAAATTGGTTCTATCTATCTATCTATCTATCTATCTCAGTTTGTCATCTATCTATCTATCTATTAATCTATCTAAACCAGTTCATATCTATCTATCTATCTATCTATCTATCTATCTATCTCAGTTTGTCATCTATCAATCTATTAATCTATCTAAATCAGTTCATATCTATCTATCTATCTATCTATCTATCTATCTATCTCAGTTTGTCATCTATCTATCTATCTATTAATCTATCTAAATCTGTTCATATATATCTATCAATCTATCTATCTATCTCAGTTTGTCATCTATCTATCTATCTATCTATCTATCTATCTAAAACAGTTCATATCTATCTATCTATCTATCTATCTCAATTGTCATCTATCTATCTATTAATCTATTTAAATCTGTTCATATCTATCTATCAATCTATCTATCTCAGTTTGTCATCTATCTATCTATCTATCTATCTATCTATCTATTAATCTATCTAAATCAGTTCATATCTATCTATCTATCTATCTATCTATCTCAATTTGTCATCTATCTATCTATTAATCTATTTAAATCTGTTCATATCTATCTATCAATCTATCTATCTCAGTTTGTCATCTATCTATCTATCTATTAATCTATCTAAATCAGTTCATATCTATCTATCTATCTATCTATCAATTTGTCATCTATCTATCTATTAATCTATTTAAATCTGTTCATATCTAAATCTATATATCTATGTATATTAGTCTATTTATATCTATAGCTATATCTTTCTCTCTCACTCTATTTATCTAAATTCTTATACACACGTATCTGAGTCTATTCCTATCTATCTATCTATCTATCTATCTATCTATCTATATATGTTTGTTTCTATTTATCTATCAACCAATCAATCTACCTATCTATCTATCTATCTATCTATCTATCTGTATATATCTATTCATCTAGATTTATATATCTACGTATATTAGTCTATTTATATCTATATCCCTCTGTCTATCTATCTGTCTGTATATATCTATTCATCTAAATTTATATATCTACGTCTATTTATATCTATATCCCTCTCAGTCTATTTTTTATCTATCTATCTATCTTTCTATCTATCTGTTTCTATATATCTATCTATCTAGCCAACTATCTATAGTTCTTTCTCTCTCACACTCTCTTTATCTAAATTTATATATACACGTGTCTCACTCAATTTTTTCTATCTCAGTCTATTTCTATCTATCTATCTATCTATCTATCTATCTATCTATCTATCTATCTAAGTATGGTTCTTTCTCTCACTCTCTAAATTTATGTATCTATGTATATTAGTCTATTTATATTTACATCCATCTCAGTCTATGTATCTATCTATCTGAGTCTTTTTTTACCTATCCATATATCCACCCCGTTAACATACTCCGACGATCAATTTGGACACCTTTTCCAATAAAACTTTGGTATTTACTAAGATTATCTAAGTCTGACACAAGGCTATCAATAGCGAGTAATGCAGTAAGTACCAATCCACTGGTCAAATCATAGTCTGAGAAAGTGGTTAACCATTTATTGATTCGTAGCATTGCCTCGAGTGTTCGTTTATATGGTAATCGCGTTTCTTGGAGCGTTCATGAAAAGCCAATGAATTTATCGCAGAATCATCTCTGCTTTCCTATTCTTCATAGACAATAGACTTTTACACTGACTTTGCAATTTGTTAGCAAAAGAAATATCTTCTTTATAAGTGGCAAACGATATCTATCTATCTATTTCTTTCTTTCCTTCTTTCTATCTATCTATCTATCTATCTATCTATCCATCTATTTCTTTCTTTCTTTCTTTCTTTCTTTCTTTCTTTCTTTCTATCTATCTATCTATCTATCTATTTATCCATCTATTTCTTTCTTTCTTTCTTTCTTTCTTTCTTTCTATCTATCTATCTATCTATTTATCCATCTCTTTCTTTCTTTCTTCTTTCTTTCTTTATTTATCTATCTATCTATCTATCTATCTACTATTTATCCATCTATTTCTTTCTTTCTATCTATCTACTATCTATCTATCTATCTATCTATTTATCCATCTCTTTCTTTCTTTCTTTCTATCTATAATCTATCTATCTATCTATTTATCCATCTATTTCTTTCTTTCTACTATCTATCTATCTATCTATCTATCTATTTATCCATCTATTTCTTTCTTTCTATCTATCTATCTATCTATCTATCTATCTATCTATCCATCTATTTCTTTCTTTCTTTCTTTCTTTCTTTCTTTCTTTCTATCTATCTATCTATTTATCCATCTATTTCTTTCTTTCTTTCTTTCTTCCTTTCTTTAATAGAAGCAACGATATGTATGTATGTATGTATGTATGTATGTATGTATGTATCAATCTATCTATCCGGCTGCCTGGCTGTATGTCTATTCTATCTATCTATCTATCTATCTATCTGCTTCAATCTACCTTTTTACGTCTGTTCAAGAAATATCTTCTTTATAAAGAGCAACGATATCTATCTATCTATCTATCTATCTATCTATCTATCTATCTATTTATCCATCTATTTCTTTCTTTCTTCTATCTATCTATCTATCTATCTATCTATCTATTTATCCATCTCTTTCTTTCTTTCTTTCTTTCTTTCTTTCTATCTATCTATCTATCTATCTATTTATCCATCTATTTCTTTCTTTCTTTCTTTCTTTCTATCTATCTATTTATCCATCTATTTCTTTCTTTCTTTCTTTCTTTCTTTCTTTCTTTCTTTCTATCTATCTATCTATCTATCTATCTATTTATCCATCTATTTCTTTCTTTCTTTCTTTCTTTCTTTCTTCCTTTCTTTAATAGAAGCAACGGTATGTATGTATGTATGTATGTATGTATCAATCTATCTATCTATCTATCTATCTATCTATCTATCTATCTGCTTCAATCTACCTTTTTACGTCTGTTCAAAAAATATCTTCTCTATAAAGAGCAACGATATCTATCTATCTATCTATCTATCTATCTATCTACTATCTATCTATCTATTCTTCTTTCTTCTTTCTTTCTTTCTTTCTATTTATTTATCTATATTTTTCCTTCTGCTTCAATCTATCTACCTCTTCTCCGTCTATTCAAGAAATACCTTCTTATATGTAGAAGCGCGTGGTGTAATGGTTAAAGTCATGGGAAATGGACTCGTCGCCCCGAGTTCAAATCCTGGATGTGGTAATTGCATTTCACTTAGCGCTAATACCCTTGGGAAAGGTATGAAATCTTACTCTCCCTCCAGCTATGGATAAATAGCAGGGCAGACTGTGATCTTTAACTTTGGTTAGGCAACCGGTCTAGGAGAAGGAAAACTCTGAATTCAAACCTGTTGAACTCCGCTTAAGAAATTGACCTTGTGTCACATCCTGCTCGTGCGGAGGGGTTGGTAAATATATGTATATAAGGAGCAACGATATCTATCTATCTGTCTATATTTTTCTTCTACTTCAATCTATCTACCTCTTTCCGTTCGTTGAAGAAATACATTCTTTGTAAGAGGCAAACGATATCTATGTATCTATTTCTTTCTTTCTTTCTTTCTCTCTCTCTCTCTCTCTCTCTCTCTATCTATCTATCTATCTATCTATCTATATTTTTCCTTCTACTTCAATCTATCTACCTCTTTCCGTCTGTTCAAGAAATACCTTCTTTAATAGAAGCAACGATATGTATGTATGTATGTATGTATGTATGTCTCTCTCTCTCTCTCTCTATCTATCTATCTATCTATCTATCCGGCTGTCTGGCTATCTATCTATCTATCTATCTATCTGCTTCAATCTACCTTTTTACGTCTGTTCAAGAAATACCTTCTTTATAAGAAGCAACGATATCTATCTATCGATCTATCTATTTATCTATCTATTTCTTTCTGTCTTTCTTTCTTTCTTTCTATCTATTTACCTTTCTATATTTTTTCTTGTGCTCCAATCTATCTACCTGTTCCCACCTGTTCAAGAAATACTTTTTTTATAAGAAGCAAGGATATCTATCTATCTATCTATCTATCTATCTATCAATTTCTTTCTTTCTTTCTTTCTTTATTTATTTCTATCTAAGTATAGTTCTTTCTCTCTTAATCTCTTTATCTAAATCTACGTATATTAGTCTATTTATATCTATATCAATCTCAGTCTATATCTATCTATCTATCTATCTATCTATCTATCTATCTATGCATCGTTCTTTCTCTTTAATTCTCTATCTCTCTTTTTCGCATCTGTTTCTATTAATTACGCCTTGACACACCTGTCTATGTATGTATGTACGTATGTATCTATGTATATATGAGTATCTATATTTTCCCGTCTGTTCATATCCATCTCCGTTAGTTCCTATCTATCTATCCATCTAGCTAGCTAGATAACTAACTAGTTAGACAGACAGATAGGCTATTTAGCTATCTATCTATCTAGATATTCCCATTGATTTATCTTTGGTACACACATACTGGCGCCTCTTCCAATATTATGCTCATATCTATGCTAATTTCGGGTCTATTTCCAATGAATTTAAAACAGAATAATTTTCGCCTCTTCGAAAACAAGACTTTTAAAAAATATGTTTTTAATTAACAACTAGAAGAAATAATTTATTTTCAAGAATCTATCTATCTATCTTTATCTATTATCTTATCTATTTATCTATCTTATACTAAGCTAGCTATATCTTTTATGCTAATGATTTTCTATCTATCATTCTTAGCCTTTTTCATATATTTCCAGTGTCTTTGGCATGAGGTTAAACCGCATCTAATAGTTAATTCTGGAACTCTGGGGAGTGTGGAGTACCACTTCATCATCATTACTCCTAGGTCCACCCTGAACGCAGGTAATACCTCTTAGTGTCCCATCTGTAGATTAAATTGAAAAAAAAAAAACAATGAGTTTAAAAATGTGTTAAAATTTGAGTTTATTTTTTATTTTTATTTTTTTTGAATATTCACCAATCATGAATAGAAACAAAATGTCTTTGGCATAAAATAACCCAACAAGTATTGACATGCCGTAAAATCCAACAAACCCATCAAACCAATCAGATAATCCCATAAATCATCAATTACCCATAAGGACAGATGAAAAGAGACAGTGAGGGAGTCTAACCCCTTTTCCCGAGCGCTAGACCAACGATATTGTTTTTGGAGTTTTAGGCGGAGCACCACTTCTACCATCAGCAACTCACTTTACCGCACAGATCCCTGTGCAACTCATACGCTGTGTTAGCGAGAGCTGGTATCGAACACCGATATGACAAAGGTAAGAATTCATCTAGCATGGGTAGGATGCATGCACAACAATCCCAACAGTGTTGCCAATAGCCACGTGAATAATTTCCTGCGTTCCCAGCGCTTTCGAGATAGATGAAATCATTGTAATACTAGCAGGGCCTGTGGATATACCACAGTATAGTAGTCTAATTATTACAACGTTTGATATGTTTACTTAAGAGCTATTGCCCAATACTTCAATATGTAAAAAGTATAATAAACATGATTTAACTCTCTCTCCTCCCTCTCTCTCTCACACCCCCATACCACAACTCACACACACACACATTTTTCTTTCTTTCCTTCTTTTCATCTTTTTATTATGTTCGATTGAAACAGATTAGCGTTATCACTTGCGCGTGTACAACCCATCTCTATATCTTTCCCTAACTCTCTTTCTTTCTTTCGTTCTTTCTTTCCTTCTTCTTCTTTTTTTCTGTCTAGCACGTACTTTTTCTTCTCTTTTTTTCTTTATAATAAAAATGGAATGGTCCATTATTTAGCAGGGGTGACGACACTCGTAAGAAATAAGAATTCGGCGGATAAACAACAACAGATAATCAGGATTTACATTTTTACATTTCATCTTGGACGATTTGGACGGTCTCATTTTTACCAGACGGTGTTGCAAGATGATAACGGTCGTACTTTTAAGGAACACGAGTATTGATATATAGATAGATTGAGATAGATGTAATTATTGTGATATGGATAGATTTGTGTCTATTGAGTTTCTCGTTGTCTTGAAGAATTGTTTAAAAAATGGAAAAAATGGCCACCGGTTCCCAGACCCACCCCCACCCAATAGAATTGTCTCACGAGTTTAGTGTATTCAATTTACCATGTGGTAGGCAAATTATATTGAAGAACCCTGAGGAATCTCTTGTACCATTTTTCCGGAAAGACCTTTAAGTAATCCGATGCCAAACGAATCAATACCCTCAGTAGAATACACAAACTGCATCTCCTGAAGAGAGATACCACCCCCGCCAAAAATAGTGCCCAAGATATTACACTAAACGGAATTTGGTCATAGATTCCGGGTTTGAATTTTTGAGGGGTGTGAAGTCACTCATTCCCCGCTTTCATAATTACATAATTCCTTGGTGTTATTGGGAGATAAATATAGCTTTAGTATTATTTGGATTATTCAGACTATTGTTCTCATCTTCATTGTTATCTAATAGTACTAATTATCAAGCCTCATCTCAAAAATTCAGAAATATAGCTTTGATGACCGGGGGGGGTATATTTTATATGCAAAAGGAAGATTTTAACAAGCTCTATTCATGATATAATAGGTTTAAACTATCAGTAAAAAAAAAATACTGAGTTTTGCTAGGGACTGTTTAAAAAAAACTTTATTGCATGAACGTTGTGGTGAAATCCTGGTTATGTTGATATGATGACAATGTTGGGACACTTCTGAGATTTAATGATTTGCATTTATATACATTTCTGAGCAACTCCAGTTTCATTTTTGGTACTACCTGTTAGGATACAATCTATGGCCAAATAGATCTGTTCGAAAATACTTAGTATTATACAGGAATACGTAAAACCGTATACAGTCATAAATATAAATATAAATATGTTTATTTATACGCAAAAATTTACTAAACAATTTAGTATATAAATTTAATATATACTTTTTTACATATATAATGTGTGAATTATATAATAGAATATATAAGTGAATTAATATATAATATATATTATATTATATATTAATATATATATATATTATATTATATAGATATTATAAATATTATATTACATTATATAAATTATATATATTATATTATATTATATAGATATTATAAATATTATATTACATTATATAAATATATATATTATATTATATATATATATTAATATATATTATATTATATATAATAGGATATATAAGTGAATTATATAATTATACATATCTTATTATAATGGAGATTGTGTGTTTTTCTGTCTGTAACCGAAACTATATTACTAATCGAGTCACAATTAACATAGTTATTTACATCACATTCTTCATGATTTTATTTATATTTAAACCTCAATTATTAATAAAATTGCTTCACCTTTTTATTAGTGTGTTGTCCATATCTACATACTAATAACATGTATGTATTATATATACAAAAAAATAGCGGTTTGCAGTGAAACGGAAGGCTAATTTGCATATTGATACTAAAAATGTGATTTATTAAATATGGCTTAGTATTATTGATTTCTAACTGTTTGGTTTATTTTAATGAATATAAGCAAAAATTTCTCCAATGAATCTTAAATGAAATCCATTAACAAGAAAAAATAACTGTCATTTTATTCTTTATTTCTAATTTAACTAAATAGTTAGATAAGTAAAATTCAGCAATGAAAGACGCAGTGATGGAAGAGTAAGTTTCATTTCTATTTTTCTATTATAACCCCACTCTGTTCAAATCTTTTATCTGCATTCTTATAGACTTTCTAATTAATACGATATTTCATTACATTAAAACTTAAATACTTGCACCCGGAGGGTGCATATATTTGCTAGTATACATAATATATATATATATAATTTAGTATATAAATTTAATATAAACATTGATAAATAGATATAAATATAAATATATTTGTTATCCATACATTTAATTACTCAGTTAATGATATGCATTTATATACATTTCTGAGCAACTATCGAATCTATGGGTCAAATAGATCTGTTCGAAAATACTTAGTCTTATATATGAAAACGTAAAACCGTATACAGTCAACGACGCGAATTATTTGCATACCCATGGATATTGAAATTTTGATCCTTTCCTTAGACTTTGATACCCGTATGATGCCAGGGTTTTATATGTTACTATAGCGAGTCTTTTTGTACTTACTTATGAAGAATTATGAAGAGTTCCACAAATCTTTAGATATTTGTTCAATAAATTAATTATATCACTTAATCAGCAAAAATCAGCAAAATCAGTAAGTGTGTTTCTTAACTATATATATTAATGTATATGCGAGATTTCAAATCTGAATGACATATATTTTCGGAGTTACCACGCACATAATATAAAGATGCTTCTTCACTACAGATTTCACTTTCTCGTCACTGGAATAATGTTTACCTCTCAAACCCTCTTTCGTGGGGCTGAAGAGAGAAAAACATTATTCCAGTAACGAGGAAGTAAAATCTGTTGTGAAGAATGTTGAATTGTTTGATATAAGGCATGGGGCAAATGGTCACTCCTAAATATAGACTCGTTGACTACCACGTGACCTGGGGTAGATTTCTATTTCCAATCACTGGCACTGCTGCTGCTGCTTCTGCTGTATTAATAGAGGCACCATTCTAAACTTATGTCATTGACACATGGATTCTCTTGGACGTAGGACTTACAAAGAATACCCAACACCGGATTCTTATTGGCTTGCTTGCTTACTTACTTATTACATCTGGAACTAAGGATGCCGACCAGATACTTAACAAAGAAGTGGCTCAAAGAACAGTCAACAGAATTTTACGGGACAGGGATACATGCTCTCATTCGAAGGTGGAACATTGCTATTGAGAGAAACGGTGTAGAGAAGTAGGGATATGATCCACAGAGGACCAACTTTATTTTCATGTATGATACATGTTCCGGTGTTGGTAATTATACCTGTCCTAAACAAAATGGCATTACTTTTTAACACACCTATGTGGAGAAATAGGGATGTGATCCAGAAGAGGATCAGCTTTATTTTGATGTATGATACATGTTCCTATGTAGGTAACTACACCTTTCCTAAACAAAACGGCATTACTTTTTGACTCACCTATGTGCAGAAGTAGAGATGTGATCCACATAAGACCAGCTTCCTTTTGATAAATGATACATGTTCCTGTGTTCGTAATTATACCTGTCCTAAACAAAATGGCATTACATTTTGATTCACCTATGTAGAGAAATAGGGATGTGATCCACAGAGGACCAGCTTTATTTTTATCTATGATACATGTTCCTGTGTTGGTAATTATACCTGTCCTAAACAAAATGGCATTACATTTTGACTCACCTATGTAGAGAAATACGGATGGGATCCACAGTGGACCAGCTTCATTTTGATGTATGATATATGGTCCTGTGTTGGTAATTATACCTGTCCTAAACAAATGGCATTACTTTTTGACTCACTCTCGTATAATAAATGTCGTTACTAAGCATTATCAAAAGGCACCTGTTAATTGGAGAAAGGCGTTCATAGTAATGCCACAAAATGGCGACTAAACACTTGTTGGGCAACCTCATCAATTTTGATCAATAAGAAACAGGCATAATCATAAAAGATCACAGGATAAATTTTAAAGCCAAAACTGCAGTAAAGATTGTTAATCTCTGCGAGAAAGGAAGGAAAAAATAACATTGGTTAAAATATGTAAAACCCATCTTAGATAAATGATATAATGAAAGACAGAACACGCATGACGTTAGCCAATCTGAAAAAAAACCCCAAAAACAGCACTAGTTTATCAACTTAAAAACAAAACAAAACAAAAAAACGATTTTACATCTTGTTATAATGAAGATTCTGTGTCTGAAAACAATGCCTCGCTCACCAGATAGTGATACTGATTTTTTTTTTATATTGTCGCTGGAGTCTTGGATGGCGATACATTAGCGCCACTTCTATTCATAATCTTCCTAGATCACGTACTTCGAACATCAATCTTATCATTATCATAATAGAGATTCGTTGACAGTCTGTCTGTAACCGAAACTACGCCACTGCTTACGTCACAATATCAAAGTTTATTAATGAATATCTAATTTATACTCAAAATCCTTAATAAATTGAATAAACCTTATTTATCAACGAATTCGTCAAGAGAATCTGAGTTAGATTTGTCTCAAAACAGCCCATGTTATTCGTGCGTTTAAAATCATGCAATGTGTGTTATATATCACTAAGAAATAATGGTTTACATAATATATGGTGTGGTTGATTTGCATACTGATTTTAGAATTAATTCTATGAATGATTTTATTTAGAAACCAGTTAGAATATACTTAAAATAAGTGTAACCTTTTTATATGCGTTCTTATTTAATTTCGTTAGTCTTTATAATTTAATATATTTCATTACATTAAAATTTAAATACTTATTTCATACAATTTGATATTGGAAGAGTTTTACCTCTCGATTTCAGGGAGGCTATTAAACGAGGTTATTCATCTAACTGTCCGGGTAGACATTTGGACCTGTAGCAGTATTATTTTTCTATCCGGAATAGCATCATTCTGACTAAACAAGAAATGAGCACAAAATCTGTGGACAAATTATAGATCTAAAACAACAAGAACATTTCAACAGCAAAATCACTATGTGCACCACTCCAAGCGACGATCTTATCACGCTCAGTTTTGATTTGACAGTCGTTTTTGATGAAGCTCTCGATTGACTGTTGCCCACCACTTAAACTTATAGACTCTGCGTGGGCGCGTGGATTAAAGCCAGCCAATCAACACGCTCGAATACGTTGCTAGTTGACAATTCAATTGCCGATCTTGAAAGCCGTTCAGTTGCTGGTATTCGACATGGACGAACGGATCAACAACAAGTGCTCTGCTAAACACAAGGATTCTTCACTTAGGAACATAAAGATTCTGCCTAACACCGAGGAACAACCAAGGACTCTTCACTAAGGAACAACCAAAGGATTCTACCTAACATTAAGGAACACAAGTTATCTTCAGTTATTTCCTATTAGTCTAACATAAACAAAGGGAACCACTCTTAACAGATAAATTATCATTTATTTATTTATTAATCTACTAGGAAAAAAGAAGACAGGGTTAGGGTTAGGGTTTAGGGTTAGTTTAATGGAAAATAAATAAATAATTTATCAGTCAAGAGTGGTTCTCCTTTGTTTATGTTAGACTTATAGGAAATAACTGTATCTTCATAGTAAAGTGCTCTCACATTCAGTCTAAACTGTATTTACCAAGATAGGAATGAACAATAAATGTAACGTTTTTTTTCAGAATACAAGGTGTGTCAAAATGTACCGAAAATCTCGATATTTTTTTGACACACATTGTATATATACTCCGATCTCTTTTCTGACATCTGTTTTATATCTGGATGGGGCTGGGTCCTATTTACCTATTCATCTAATATATTTTAGGGATTACCCTCTTATATATATATATATATATATATATATTTATATATATATATATATATACTTCTTCACTATATATATATATATATATATATATATATATATATATATATATATATACCCCGATCTTTCTGGCATCTGTTATATATCTGGAATGGAGTTAGATCCTATTTACTTATTCATCTAATATATTTTTTTAAAGCCAGGTGTAAAAATAAACTTCCCACACTCCCTACGGCACAATTTATTCAATATATTCTTTATCTGTCGAAAACATTATCCCCAGGACATCCCACCGCCTCTTCTTCTCCCCACCATCATACAAGTACCCCGATTTACAACATTTTTATGGACCATATTGAAAACTTTTTTTTCTGTTTTTAAGATTAAAAATACCTGTCAGATAGCAGTTCTTTCTACCCCCTTCCTCGGGGGTAAGGTAAATACGGGAACTTTGGTGAAATAAGAATATCTGAGACAGCTAATTGAGATTTTAAGAGTTAAACTGGTACGGAAACTCTCGATCTTGCCACCCTGTCGGTGGGCCGTAGAATATCCTGACTATATCCCCCTCTGAGAATTAAACCCCCACCCCAAAAGGAATGTCTTGCGACACTAGGACCAATTTAGCCCAACTCAGCGTATGAGTAGCACATGGATCTGTGCGGTAAAGTAAAGAACTGATGGTAGGTGTGGCGCTCCACCTCAGATGCTAAAATAATCTCCTTGGTCTAGCGCTTGTGAAAAAGGGGATATACTACCTCGCTGTCTGGCTGATACCGACATTAGGCCGCCCCGACTATTTACGTGGTGTAATGGTTAGGTCATAGGAAATGGACTCGTCGATCCGAGTTCAATTCTTGTTTGTATTTCACATTGCGCTAATACCTTTGGGAAAGGTATGAATCCAGATATTATCTCTCCTGCTATGGGTAATTAGTAAGGCAAACTGGCCTCTTTAACCTTGGATAGGTAACCGTTCTAGGAAAAGGAAAACTCTGATTTCAAACCTGTTAAACTCTGTTTAAGAAATTGACTTTGTGTCGCATCCTGCTCGTGCGGAGGTAAATATATATATGCGCCCCAAGAGTTAACCCCCCTCCCCCCCAAAAAAAAGAATGTCTTGAGAATAACACTAAAAAGAATCTGGTGGTGAAGCTCCAGTTCTGGAGATTTAGGGAGTGTGGAGTACCCCTTCATTGCCATTACTTTCTCTTCTACTCTGAGCCGGAGTGATAGTATCCATTAGAGTCCCATCTATGAATAAAATAGATATTTATTTAGTGTCCTGGATATGGCGTTAAACTTAATCTAATGGTGAAGTTCCAATTTGAGCTTTGGTAAATGTGGAGTATCCCTTCATTGCCATTACTCCCAGCTCCACTCTGACCCGGAGTGGTAGTACCTGTTAGGGTCTCATCTATGGGTTAAATAGATCAACAAATGAGTTTACAAAAAATATGTTTAATAAAATTGAGTTTGAAAAAAATTTAATACGCGACAAGAATGAATAAAACAAAACGTTTTCAGCACAAAATAACCCAACTAGGGTTGACATACCGTAAAATACAACCAACCAAACAAGCAAGTTATTTATATCGGATAGGAATCCTAGATATCATATAACAATGTACAAAAAAATTAAGTAACTACACAGAAAATATGAATATAAACGTATCGTAAGTAAAGTCGTCGGGACGCCCTAATATCGGTATCAGCCAGACAGCGAGGGAATCTATCCCGTTTTCACTAGCGCTAGATAGGGGAGATTATCTTAGCGTCTGATGTGGAGCGCCATACTTACCATCAGCTCCTCACTCTACCGCACAGATCCCTGTGCTACTCATACGCTTAGTTGGCGAGGGCCGGTATCGAACCAGGAACCTTGTGATTCCTAGCCGAACGCTATACCGACTGAGCTAAACCAGCCCTATAACGGCCCTATAATCGGCCCTATAAACGTATAATATGCGGAATTCCCTGACCTCTTGACATCAAAGGTTCCGGACGGGTTGGCATGTCGTTAAAATCAATGAATCTATATCTGGAGAATATTAAAGCAGTAAGTGTTACGTTACGCTCTCTAATTTTGGAATGGAGAGACGGCGTGTCAACGTTTGTTACGTTATGGTTCTTATCTTCGGAATGTACTTGTGATGTGCCGATATAGAAATAATTAGTTGTATACTTATCTCTGGACCGGTACTACATTGGAGAGGCTCGAATCATGGTCGCTGGACCGATGCTGGAGTTGTCTGACAATTCCTTGATGTTTACAGTCTGGAAACCAACTTGGGGTGCTGAGGGACATCTTGCCTTTTGCTATTTAGAGTTTTTAGTAATAACACAAGGCCACTTTTTATTATCGTGAGATTTTTTATTTCCCCCAAAGTCCCAACTTCTGAGAGAAAAAGCCAATGTCTTGCTCTCTCAGCGCATTGTCCCAGACCCAGTCTACATTCTCGCCTCACTCTCCTCCCCTCTCCCACTTCGCCACGTCTTACAGCTTATCCAACAGAAACAAAGCCATGTCCTTATGATGATTCATCCTTAAACTTTTCCATTATCATCTAACACATATTTTTGCTAAAAACTTTTCCGTGCTAATTCACACGTCAGTGTTACACTCATATCCTCCCCCACCCCAGTATTAAAAGAGAATGTTTGCTGGGAAGTAAAGACAATTTCATAGTCAATGTTCCCCTTGGACTCATACATATGGACACACCAGTGTTGGAGACATGCAAAAGCATACATTCAACAGCTCTCTATGGACACTGGATGCCGTGTAGAATACCTGACAAGAGCAATGCTGGAGACATCGCAGGGGAAGTAAAAACAATCTCGTAATCAAATCATACACATGGACACACCAGTATTGACCGACCTGCATAGATACACACACACACACACACACACACACACAAACATATGAGAATGCTGGTAACACTGCTGGGGAAGTAAAGACAATCTCATAATCGACGTTTCCCTTGGACTCATACACATGGACACACCAGTGTTGACCCAACTGCAAAAGTATACATTCATCAGCTATTTGCGGACACTGGACGCCGTGTAGAATACTCGAAAAGAGCAATTTCCGATTGGGACGAATATATATATATATATATATATATATATATATATATATATATAGAGAGAGAGAGAGAGAGAGAGAGATTGTGTGTGTGTGTGTGTGTGTGTGTGTGTGTGTGTGTGTGTACATCGACTCTGTACAGACACTGGATGCCGTGTAGAATACTTGAAAAGAACAATTTCCGATTGGGACAGATGGAGAGAGACAGACAGACAGATAGAAAAAGAAAAATATATATAGAGAGAATATATGTGTGTGTGTTTGTGTGTGTGTGTGTATGTGTCAAAAGAATCTATACTGTCAATACGACTTGATGATAATATCGTTCGGATGTCCACATAAACACTACTTACATCCTTTTCAGTAAAAAATAGAAATAAACAGAAATAAAATAGAAGACATAAAAAAAAGACAGAAGAAAGAAAGAGAACAAACAGACGAAAAGATTCGCCTTTTGCGCATGCGTACACATCATCAATATTTGATCACATGACCTGTCACTCAAATTCCCTAAAGATTTTTATTTATATACTGCTTGCCGTCAAGCAAAACAGACAACGAGTGTGACCCCGTCCGTTTCCTTGTCGATATATCTCTGGTTGTCTACCGTGAAAATCAGATTTGATAACTGGTGGCAAGCGAAACTTTTCCACGCAAGAACACTCGTCGTTTATGGACAAGGGTGAGACGGGCGCCATTTTGTGCGACCTGTCAAAAGAGCGCCAATGAATTAAAAATTCATCTATGTTCAATAATGCAGCTAATAGCGTATTAGGAGCGATGACTATCTATCTATTGATACTCGTGTTCCATTTAAGTACGACCGTTATAATCATGCAACACACTCTGTCTAAAAAAAATGTGACCGTCCAAATTGTCCAAATTAAAATAAGAGGAAATACGGGTTTAAAGGGGGGGGGGAGCCTCTTAAATTTCCCAGTTGTAGGCAAATTGTTCGGACAAATAAAACAAACACACAATGGAAATTCAAATACATGTATTGACAAATAATACAAGAACTTGTTGCAAATTTTAATGGTATTTGCTACGAGACTTATCTGTGAGTTTAAGTAGTATTCGTATGTAGTGGTGATAACAGGGGTATTCTGTCGCTGGTTGGAAAGTTGATAGGACGCTTCTTCGGGTCGTTTCTCGTTCTTCTGTCAGTATGCTATTGTATCCGCCTTATAACGTTTCCTGATACAATACCTTAGAAGATAGCTGGTTATGTGCGAGGTGTCTGAAGGCGCTGATTTCCACGTCCTTCTCTGGTAACTGTTCTGTGATAAGTGGGCCCTGTTTTTGGGCTAGGTGATGAGAGCGTTTATTTTTACGTCTCTCTTTGGTAACTGCTCCCTGATAAGTAAAGGTGGATGGGATCCTCTTCAAGTAGACTATTAGGTCCTCAGTATGCTATTGTATCAGCCTTAGAACGTTTGCTGATACAATGCCTTAGAAAAATTTGTTGTCAAAAATGCCTCCGTCCAGATCGACGGCCCACAGACAAGTAATCAGTTTGATTCTGGCGCCAACCTCCTGTTGGCGATTCGCCCTCTAGCGGCAGGGGGAGATAATTCACTATCAGATTTCCGATAAAAATGCAAGATAACAAGTAACTACATATATTGATACTCGTGTTCCTAAATCGCACAACTGTTATCATCTTGCAACACACTTTGGTTAAGAATGACGCCGTCCAAGATAAAATGTTAAAAATATAAATCATGATTATCTGGTGTTGCTTATCTGCCGAATTCTTATTTCTCGTATCTCTTTTCTTTTTCTTTTCTTTCTTTCTTTTTTTGTTGTTGTTGTTTTTTTTTAAATCAAAACCACCCCCTTTTTTATCCGTCTTTTCTCGCCGTATCCTTTTCTAACAGCGACATTGTTCTTTTCTTTCATCCCTCGTTATAGAATTCTTCTCTTCTTTTATGTGTAATGGTTAACAAGCAACTTCACAAAAAATGTAAATATCTATATATTAATACTCGGGTTCCTAAATCGTACGGCCGTTATCATCTTGCAACACCCTCTGGTTAAGAATGAAACCGTCCAAGATGAAATGCAAAAATGTAAATCCTGATTACCTGGTGTTGCTTATCCGCCGAATACTTATTTCTTATAAATGGGGCTGAACGGAGAAGATGATCATTCCACGAAAGCAGAACGCACGGGTTGACGCTATAAGTCAAATAAACTGTAACTTGACACCCTAGGAACGTTTATTTTTAAATATATATATTTACCAACCCTCCGCACGAGCAGGATGTGACACAAGGTCAATTTCTTAAGCGGAATTTAACAGGTTTGAATTCAGAGTTTTCATTCTCCTAGACCGATTGCCTAATCAAGGTTAAAGAGCCCAGTCTGCCCTACTATTTACCCATAGCTGGAGGGAGAGTAGAATTCATACCTTTCCCAAGGGTACTAGCGCTAAGTGAAATGCAATTACCACGTCCAGGATTTGAACTCGGGGCGACGAGTCCATTTCCTATGACTAACCATTACACCACGCGCTTCCTAAAATTTATTTTTAAATATAGATTTATTTTTAAATATAGCTTTATTTTACTTTAAGAAGCGGCTACCCGGCGTTGCCTGGGTAGAGGGGAGTTAGTGTTGCAGATCCATTATTACTGAATCACAAGCTGGATCCTTGCAGGATGTCCCATTAAAATCATAATGTAAAAAAAAAAAAACAACCTTGAGTTGATCCAGCCTGGTGGGGCATCAGAAAAGAAGAAAGTGCACAGATACTCTGAAAAGAAAAAAATCAGTGTCTCCCATTTGAAATATTAAATACAGAAAGAAATCCATGCTGTTACTATTTGAATTTTATCTATCAATTATCTTCACGAATATGAATCAAATCATCATTATTTTTGCTCAAAAAGCAAACTCTAGTGATTGTGAATGTATGTAGGTATTTGCCTCATGTCCCACTTGTATGGGCTGGGCATAAGGCCTCGTTTTAACGTGGGCCCACTCACAAGCCGAAGCTAATGGGTGGGAAAGAACAAAAATTGCGTCGATCCCTTCGGCATTCCCCCTCAAGGGGGGCATCTCAGGCGCTGGGCAATAAAGCCAGCCCTGCCCCCAAGGGGGCAGGTATTGCCTGGGGGGATGCCCCCCTGGGATCGACGCTATTGATTTAAACTTACCCTGATCCGTTTTACATATTTACTTTGTCATTAATTGTTTTATTTTAGTAGTTTCCTTCGATCACACACCCTTACATACATATACACAACTGCCTTTATTCTTGAATATTAATTCATATGAAATTATATGTATATTTTGATATGTTTTACCCTATTCTTTTTTTAAGATAACACCCACAAATTTCATACAGCTTCGTTAAGTTTGAGTTAAAAATGTATTTTTAAAGAAATTGAGTTTAAAAATATCAATACCGACAATGAATGAATAAAACAAAATGTATTTGGCATGAAATAGCCCAACAAGAGTTGACATGGCGTAAAAACCAACCAACCAACCAACCAACCAACCAACCTACCAACTGAAAAACTATCATAAACAAAATGAAAGAAGAATAAATGAATAAATTATAATAATATTAAAGTGTTACCTGGTTTAACCCCCTTCCCGCGCTACGCAACAGCACTGGAACCCCCCCAAAAAAAAACAAAAAACAAAAAACAAAAAAGTTTGAAAATGTATTCAAAAATTAATTGACACACACTTCCTCAAAACAATGTTAATAAAATATTTTTTTAGAAAACTCGGTCAAATTAAGTTACAGTTGCACAGGAAATATGTGACACTGGGTTAAAAAAAAAAAAAAAAAAAAAAAAGAAAGAAAAGAAAGAAAAAAAAAGATAATGAAAATATGAAAAATGGAAACATCACCCTCCAATATGAATGTAATCGTAAGAATAAATGTCAAAACTCTATTCTCTCTCTCTCTCTCTCTCTCTCTCTCTCTCTCTCTCTCTCTTCTCTCTCTCTCTCTATCTATCTATCTATCTATAATATATATATATATATTATATATATATATATATATATATTCCATTATGTTCATATCTATCTCATTCTGTTAATACTCATCTATCTATCTCATTCTGTTAATATCTATCTATCTATCGATCTCATTCTGTAAATATTTATCTATCTATCTATCTATCCATCCAATTATGTTTATATCTATCTATCTCATTCTGTTAATATCTATCTATCCATCTATCTATCTCATTCTGATAATATCTATCTATCTATCTATCTATCTATCTGTCTATCTCATTCTGATAATTATCTATCTATCTACCTATCTATCTATCTATCTATCTATTATCTATCTCATTCTTTAATATCTATCTATCTTATTCCGATAATATCTATTTATCTATCTCATTCTGTTAATATCTATCTATCTATTTTCTATCTGTCTCATTCTGTTACTATCTATCTATCTGTCTCATTCTGTTAATATCTATCTATCTATTATCTATCTATCTATCATTAATATCGGGGTGTCCCTGAAAGCGGGCTTATTTTCCACGTCTCGCTCTACCCCTGGTGAACTGTTCGCTTGTGAATATGTGGGCCTGTTTTCGGCTAGGTGAATGGATCGACGAGCGCTATTTTTACGTCCTCTTATTGGTAACTGGCTCCTCCTTGATAAGTAAAGGTGGCATCGGGGACCCTCTTCAAGTAGACTGATTAGGGTCCTCAGTAATGCTATTGTATCAGCCTTCGATAGAACAGTTGCTGATACAATGCCGATAATGTAGAAAAGTTTAACCGCTTTGGCTCCTGTCCAAGATAGAAATGCCTCCGTCCGCATCTCAAGGCATCGACGGCCACAGACAAGAATCAGTGATGTCTTGCGCCAAACCTCCTGTTGAGCGATTCGCCCCTCTAGCGGCCAGGGGAGATAATTCGACCTATCAGATTCGATAAAAGTGCAAGATAACAAGTTAACTACATATATTGATACTCGTCGTTCCTAAAATCGCACAAACTGTTATTCATCTTGCAACACACTCTGGTAGAATGACCCCGTCCAGATAAAATAGTAAAAATGTAAATCATGATTATCTGGTGTTGCTTATCCGCCGAATTCTTATTTCTTCGTCATCCCTTTCGCTCTTTCTTTTTCTTTTCTTTCTTTCTTTTTTTTTGTTGTTGTTTTTTTTTTTAAATCAAAACACACCCCCTTTTTATCCGTCTTTTCTTGCCGTATCCTTTTCTAACAGCGAAATTGTTCTTTTCTTTCATCCCCTCGATATAGAGAATTCTTCTCTTCTTTTATGTGTAATGGTTAACAAGCAACTTCAACACAAAAATGTAAAATACTCTATATATTAATACTCGGGTTCCTAAATCGTAACGGCCGTTATCATCTTGCAAACACCCTCTGGTTAAGAATGAAACCGTCCAGATGAAATTGCAAAAATGTAAATCCTGATTACCTGGTGTTGCTTATCCGCCGAATACTTATTTCTTATAAATGGGGCCTGAACGGAGAAGAGGATCATTCCACGAAAGCAGAACGCACGGGTTGACGCTATAAGCTAAATAAACTGTAACTTGAAAACCTAGGATTCGTTTATTTTTAAATATATATATTTACCAACCTCTCCGCACGAGCAGGGATGTACACAAGGTCAATTTCTTAAGCGGAGTTTAACAGGTTTGACTTTCAGAGTTTTCATTCTTCCTAGACCGATTGCCTAACCAAGGTTAAAGAGGCCCAGTCTGCCCTACTATTATCCATAGCTGGAGGAGAGGAGTAGAATTCATACCTTTCCAAGGGTATAGAATTAGCGCTAAGTGAAATGCAATTACCACGTCCAGGATTTGAACTCGGCGCGGCGACAGTCCAATTTCCCTATGACTTTAACCATTACACCACGCGCTTCCTAAAATTTATTTTAAATATAGCTTTATTTTTAAATATAGCTTTATTTTACTATTAAGAAGCGGCTACCCGGCGTTTGCGCTGGGTAGAGGGGAGGGGAAGTTAGTGTTGCAGATCCATTATTACTGAATCACAAAAACTGGATCCTTGCAGGATGTTCCCATTAAAATCATAATGTAAAAAAAAAACCAACAACCTTGAGTTGATCCAGCCTGGTGGGGCGTCAGAAAAGAAGAAAGTGTACAGAAACTCTGAAAAGAAAAAAATCAGTGTCTCCCATTTGAAATATTAAATGCAAAAAAAGAAATCCATGCTGTTACTATTTGAATTTTATCTATCAATTATCTTCACGAATATGAATCAAATCATCATTATTTTTGCTCAAAAAGCAAACTCTAGTGATTGTGAATGTATGTAGGTATTTGCCTCATACCCCACTTGTATGGGTTGGGCACAAGGCCTCGTTTTAACGTGGGCCCACCCACAAGCCTAAGCTAATGGGTGGGAAAGAACAAAAACTGCGTCGATCCTTTCGGCATTCCCCCTCAACGGGGGCACCTCAGGCGCTGGGCAATAAACCCAGCCCTGCCCCCAAGGGGGCAGGTATTGCCTGGGGAGATGTTCCCCTGGGATCGACGCTATTGATTTAAACTTACCCTGATCCATTTTACATATTTACTTTGTCATTAATTGTTTTATTTTAGTAGTTTCTTCGACACACACCCTACATACATATACACAACTGCCTTATCTTGAATATTAATTCATATGAAATTATATGTATATTTTAATATGTTTTACCCTATTCTTTTTTTAAGATAACACCCACAAAAATTTCATAACAGCTTCGTTAAGTTTGAGTTAAAAAATGTATTTTAAAGAAATTGAGTTTAAAAATATCAATACCGACAATGAATGAATAAAACAAAATGTATGGCATGAAATAGCCCAACAGAGTTGACATGGCGTAAACCAAGCAAGCAACCAACCAACCAACCAACCTACCAACTGAAAACTATCATAAACAAAATGAAAGAAGAATAAATGAATAAATTATAATAATATTAAAGTGTTACTGGTTTAACCCCCTTCCCGCGCTACGCAACAGCACTGGAACCCCCCCTCCCCCAAAAACAAAAAAAACAAAAAACAAAAAAATTTTGAAAATGTATTCAAAAATTAATTGACACACACTTCCTCAAAAACAATGTTAATAAAATTATTTTTTTAGAAAACTCGGTCAAATTAAGTTACAGTTGCACAGGAAATATGTGACACTGGTTAAAAAAAAAAAAAAAAAAAAAAAAAAAGAAAGAAAAAGAAAAGAAAAAAAAAAAAGATAATGAAATAATGAAAAATGGAAACATCACCTCCAATATGAATGTAATCGTAAGAATAAATGTCAAAACTCTATTCTCTCTCTCCTCTCTCTCTCTCTCTCTCTCTCTCTCTCTCTCTCCTCTCTATCTATCTATCTATCTATCTATCTAATATATATATTCCATTAATGTTCATATCTATCTCATCTGTTAATACTCATCTATCTATCTCTATTTCTGTTAATTATCTATCTATCTATCGATCTCATTCTGTAAATATTTATCTATCTATCTATCTATCCATCCAATTATGTTTATATCTATCTATCTCATTCTGTTAATATCTATCTATCTATCTATCTATCTATCTATCTCATTCTGATCATATCTATCTATCTTTCTATCTATCTATCTATCTATCTCATTCTGATAATTATCTATCTATCTATCTATATCTATCTATCTATCTCATTCTGTTAATATCTATCTATCTTATTCCGATAATATCTATTTATCTATCTCATTCTGTTAATATCTATCTATCTATTTATCTATCTGTCTCATTCTGTTACTATCTATCTATCTGTCTCATTCTGTTAATATCTATCTATCTATCTATCTATCTATCTATCTCATTCTGTTTATATATATCTATATATCTCATTCTGTTAATATCTATCTATCTATCTATTTATCTATCTCTCATTCTGTTAATATCTATCTATCTATTTATCTATCTGTCTCATTCTGTTAATATCTATCTATCTATCTATTTCATTCTGTTCATATCTATCTATCTATCTCTCTCTGCCTGTCTGTCTGTCTGTCTGTCTGTCTCTGTCTCTGTCCTGTCTGTCTGTCTGTCTGTCTGTCTCTCTCTCTCTCTCAGGTTTCTTTTTGTCGATCTTGAAATGTGAGGAAGAAAAGATCTATTCATAATTGTTGACAAACACCATGAAGTTATAATTAATAGAAAAATGCTCTATTTAATTGAAATAACGGCATATCCCTTTATATTATATATATATATATATATATATATATATATATATATATATATAACATACCAAAAACAAAGGATTGCAGACTTTTATTTTCAGTAATAATTATTTTTTCCTTAAACCAAGGAAAGCCCTGATGAAGGTCTATCGAAACAGACTAAAACACTGCAGCGTAGGCGAAATAAACATTATTCGTTTATAAACTTATGTTTTTTTCAATTTTTACAATATTACATACCTATATATTAGGCATACCCAATTTTGTCGGCTGCTAGGTTTTTAAAAACGAATTAAATCTATTATTTAAGGTCAAACTTTGTCTAAATCGATAAGTAGTAACATAATGACCATCATTGAAAAAAAGAAATATATCATTACATATGCAATTTATCTTTAATACAATTTATACATTAAAAATCGTCCAAATTTCTACGATAAGTTAAGTCGAATTTATTTTGATTTATCGTGTTCAATAATGGTTCATAAATAGTTTTAAAATACTTATAAACATTTCTTTTTAGAAATAAGTAAGGCGTTACTTTAAATACATATTCATTAAATATTACTGAAATTTTACTCACTCGTTTTAACTTTTAACCAAGTAAAATCCGTTTTTTGCATGTAAAAAAATAAAAAAATATATTAGTTTCGTTTGAAATGAAAATGTGTATGTTCACCTCCGGAAACTAGCAGCCGACAAAATTGGGTATGCCTAAATATATATAACTAATATATATGTATGTAATATCATTGTTTTTTTGTTGTTTTTTTACTGATGTTTATTTAGTTACTACTTTTTGACTTAGACAAAAATTTGATCTTAAATGATAGAATTAATTTTAATTCAATTGGTTTTAAAAAAAAGAAACGGACGAGATTTTTAGAAGTACGAAAAAATATTGTTAATTTAAAGATAAAAAGTGAGAAAACATCGATTTGAATTTGAATATTTTGAATTAAAAATGAATAATTGAATTAAAAATAGTTATAATGAAGTGAACTTACCTTTATTAAATATTGAAGTTCTTTCTGAAAACTGAAAGAGAGTTTAACTCTTTAAGTTATGCTAAGGGAGGTAATTCATATTTTTATTCTTAGTGGTTTCCATACAATTAATTTTCGAACATTATGTGTTTATATTGAAAATAAATTTAATTGTTTTAAGATATGAAAAGCCTTATTTTAAGTTTAAAATGTTATATTTTTAGATTCTAGAAATAAATATCTATATAATGCAAACCTTATTTTATTACATCAAAGTATACTTTTTAAAGAAAAACTCAATGGAAAATGTACCCTCCCCCTTTTAAGCAGAAAAAATATCGATGTATAATTTTTTCTTTTATAAGATAATAGCCAATTAAATAATTATCGAAATGAGTAAAAAAGAAATCTCCAAAATTTAATTATTTTTTTACATTTTATTTTTCGATTTTCGGTACTTATTTTCTTATAGAAAAGCCACCATAACTTTTTTTTGTTTCTATTCATAACTTCGATCTTTTATCTCTTTATTTATACTGTAATTAAAAAACTATAAGACCAACTTGAAAAAAAATACGCCCCCAACATAAGGGGGGTCAAAATTAAGTGACCTGAACAAAATGAGAAGGTTTTAAAATAAAATAAGTAATGCATTATAAAGAGGATTCATTGATGCATAAACACTGAAAATTTCATTAAAATCTGATAATTCCCTGATTTTTGGTAAATTATTATGGGGGGGGGGGCTAAAGTCATTTTGTCAAAAATGCAATTTAGTCTCATTTTGGGTATTCCTACAATATATCTATCTATTCCATTCTGTTCATATCTATTTATCTATCTATCCGATTCTGTTCATATCTATGTATGTATGTATCTATCTATCAATCTATCTATCTATCTATCCAATTCTGTATATCTATCTATCTATCTATCTATCTATCTGATTCGATTCATATCTATCTATCTATCCCATTCTGTTCATATCTATCTATCTATCTATCTATCCCATTTTGTTCATATCTATCTATCTATCTTCTATCCATTTCTGTTCATATGTATGTATGTATGTATGTATGTATGTATGTATCAATCTATCTACTATCTATCTATCCAATTCCGTTCATCTATCTATCTATCTATCTATCTGATTCGATTCATATCTATCTATCTATCCCATTCTGTTCATATCTATCTATCTATCTATCTATCTATCCATTCTGTTCATATCTATCTATCTATCTATCCCATTCTGTCATATCTATGTATGTATGTATGTATGTATGTATGTATCAATCTATCTATCTATCTATCCAATTCCGTTCATATCTATCTATCTATCTATCTATCTGATTCGATTCATATCTATCTATCTATCCCATTCTGTTCATATCTATCTATCTATCTATCTATCTATCTATCCCATTCTGTTCATATCTATCTATCTATCTATCTATCTATCTATCTATCCCATTCTGTTCATATCTATCTATCTCCGATCATGTAATACAAACCCCTATTATCAAAGTCCCTTTCTTCTCCGGCATCTTTCACCCCCACCCTGCCCCTGTGCCAATAAGTCCATTCCCCCCCCCCCATCTAGACCCCACCCCCACCCCAAGAACAATGCAGCATTTAATCCAGTGCATTGGCAACGTTAGCCCTTTGCTAATAGGCGAAAACCCACTCAACACGGTGGATGCCAAGCTGCAAATGATGGCCACCATAAAGAACAATTGTTCGCCATGTTGGATCGATAAAAACCGCCTCGGTGGTGATTCTGTTCATATCTATCTATCTATCTATCTATCTATCGATCAATCAATCGATCTATCTATGCCATCCCGTTGATATCTATCTATCTATCTATCCAATTCTGTCTATATCTATCTATCTATCTATCTATCTATGCCATTCGATCTATCTATCGATCTATCTTTCTGTGCTATTCTGTTCATATATCTATCTATCTATCTATATACGCCATGTTGTTCATATGTATGTATGTATGTATCTATCTATCTATCTATCTATCTCTGATCATCTGATCATTCTATTCATATCTATCTATCTATCTATCTATCTATCTATCTATCTATCCCATTCTGTTCATATCTATCTATCTATCTATCGATGCCATTCATTTCATATCAATCTGTCTATCTATTGATTAATCTATTTATCCCATTCTGTTAATATCTATCTATTTTCTGCCCTTCTGTTCATCTCTCTCTCTCTCTCTCTCTCTCTCTCTCTCTCTCCTCTCTCTTCTCTCTCTCTCTCTCTCTCTGTGTGTGTGTGTGTGTGTCTCTCACACACACACACACACACACACTTTTACTCCCCCTCTCTCTCTATCTATTTATCTATCTATGTCATTCTGTTCATATCTATCTATCTATCTATCTATGCCATTCATTTCATATCAATCTGTCTATCTATCTATTAATCTATCCTATTCTGTTATAATCTATCTATCTATGCCCTTCTGTTCATATTCTCTCTCTCTCTCTCTCTCTTCTCTCTCTCTCTCCTCTCTCTCTCTCTCTCTCTCACACACACACACACACACACACACACACACACACAACACACTCACTTTTACTCCCCCTCTCTATCTATCTATCTATTTATCTATCTACCCAATTCTGTTCATATCTATCTATCTATCGATCTCTCTCTCTCTATCTATCTATCTATACCATTCTGTTAAAATATTCGGAGGCGATTTTCGGTGGGTGGCGTCCACAAAAGTTAATTGCCACCTTCCATAGATGCTAATGTCGTTTTGCTGCGGCCTGTTGTTAATGTTGTGTAGTTATTGGCATAAAGTGCAAAGTGGCGAACGTGCGAGGTGGGCTGTACGGGGTCATCGGGAGCAATGCAGAGGATTTGATGGCGGTAATAAGAAACTCTTGAAATGTTAACATCGCTGTTTAAGGGCCAAAGGGATTTGGCTGGGATAGGGTTACCGCCGTAAAAAAAAAAGCGTGCCGGTTATTGTTGTAGGAAATGGAATGGTCGACCCGAGTTCAAATCCTAGACGAAGCAGATTGCGTTTCGCATGCACTTGGGAAAGACATGAATCCATTTCTTCTCCCCACTCTCCTATATATATATATATATATATATATATATATATATAATATATATATAGTCATCCACAGACACGTGTTTTGACTTATCAAGTCACATCAGTGTGGCTAGACATGTGTGAGCTACCTACAGCCGGTATAGAAACCGATCGATTCAGTATCAGGCGGACAGCTTAACCGCTTGGCTATCATCACCCACAGAATGCGAAGGAGATTTTAACTGTTTTAATACACACATCGGTATGTATGTAAAGCCGCCATATTTTTATATATATATATATATATATATATATATATATATATATATATTAGTAAAAATATAACAGAATATTTAGATTTTTAGGTTATAGCCTATTTCAGGATTAATGATAAAAAATCTATTTTTATTAATATAATTTTGCTCTGTGACTCTGATAATAGAGGAGTGGTAGTACCTGTTAGGGTACTATCTATGGGTTATATAGAAAAATGTATTTATAAAAAGAAATTGTGTATCCATTAAGAATTGATTTATTTCAAAACTTTATCGGCATTAAATGACCCACTGAGGTTGATATGCCGTTAAACAAAACAAACCAACCAACTAAATCTGACATTAGAAGCCCATATTGAGCTCTGTAAAACACGACACTTGTTTTAAAAAAAACATCTACGTTGTAAAGAAGATTTCTTCTCTGGATCTTTGGATTATACATATAATCTACACTAGTCACGTGGTTCCTATCTAGCCATAACCTTTTCCAGATGCGAGGGTAATCACAAAAGCTACGTCTCCAATATTCTGGGGTCACAGGAATACTATTCGGGCGGCTATTGGCAACACTGTTGTGTTTGTTGTGCATGCACCTGCCCCTGCGCACACCCCGCTGTTACGCTCAGTCTTAGATTGGCAGTCGTTTCTTATGGAGCTCCCGATTGATGCTACTGGCAAGTGTGACGTTCGTGCAGTTATTCGGTTTTTGAACGCAAAATGCATTAAACTGATTGAAATTCATCGCTAATTATATAAATAATAGATAGATAGATAGATAATATGGGTGCTATATCTATCTAAGTAAACAGTGCTCAATATCATGGATAGAACATTTATATCTAAATTAACGTAGCGCGAACATGGACTCAAAGGCACCTTGTTACATCACACTTTCTCGCGTATGCGATCTTCAGACCAAGTGCACCAGCGAGAAAATCTCAGTAACCAGTATATATATATATATATATATATATATATATATATACTGGTTACTGAGAAACGACTGCCAATCTAAGACTGAGCGTAACAGCGGGGTGTGTGCAGGGGCAGGCGCATACACAACAAACACAACAGTGTTGCCAATAGCCGCCCGAATAGTATTCCTGTGACCCCAGAACATTGGAAACGTAGCTTTTGTGATTACCCACATATCTGGAAAAGGTTATGGCTAGATAGGAACCACGTGACTAGTGTAGAAAAACATGACAGGAAGATAGTATTTTTTTTTAAATGGCTGGCAATCGAAGGTCAGGTTGAGAAAGAAAGACCACGTGGCCGAAATAGGTTAATGAATGAAAAGGTCATGTGATGGGGAAAAATATGGCGAAAAAAAAAAACCCTAATTGAAAACATTAATGAAATTGCGATTCTGAAATAACAAAAAATTAAAAAGTACGATGTGATGAGTTGATTCAGAAATAATGGAAAAAATGGAGATGGGCTGGAATAAGATTTGTAATAGGGAAAGTGAAAGTTGAGAAGAAGAAGAAGAAGAAGAAGAAGAAGAAGAAGAAGAAGAGAAGACAACAACAACAACAACAATAGCAGCAGCAGCAGCAATAACAATAACAATGATAACAGCAATTGTAATGAAAGAAAGAAAAAAGAAGAACAAGAAAACAACAAGAAAAAGAACAACAATCAAACATAGAAAGAACGAAAAAAAGGAAAGTGAAGAAGAAGAAGAAGAAGAAGAAGAAGAAGAAGAAGAAGAAGAAAAAGAAGAAGAAGAAGAAGAAGAAGAAGAAGAAGATTACTAGAGGAAAGAGAGGGTGAGAGAGAAAAGAAAAGGTTGATTGAAAGAAGAAGAAGAAGAAGAAGAAGAGAAGAAGAACAACAACAACAACAACAACAACAACAATGGAAGAGATAGAAAGAAAGAAAAGAGAAAGAAAGAAAAGAGAAAGAAAGAACCTAGATGGCCACTGAGCAAAGAGCTACCCATGCCCTTTTACAGGTCTTGTTTTTCGTTCTGAGTATGTCTAGCCACTCTCCTCACCAGACAAAATCTGCGTGGTTACCGGTTTAGCCGCCGATGATCCGACTATGAAACACGTAGTACTGGAATTCAAACCTGTTAAATTTCGGTAAAAAAAATTGTCCTTGTGTCACGCACTACTCGAGTGGAGGGATTGGGTAATTACATGACCAGAATACCCCATTATTTTTGGGTGGGTGGGTGGGTTTGGGTAGTGTCTTATCCCCTGGAGTGGATGCAGTACGCGCAGCATATAAAGAGAAAATGAAAAGTGTCTGTGAACGATGTAAAACAAAGGAACAATTACCCGGATGGAACTTTTAGCTACACGCGATGAAGCAGCCGGACGCAATGGCTTACAGTGGCGTGGCTCATGTCGAATTTGACGGTGTAAGGGGAGAAAAATCCCTCGAAGATTTACAATACCCGAAATCTGAGACGATTTTTGTCGTTCTGTCTCCATTCTGACGGCAAGCAACGTCGGGGCGGCGATTTGTCCGAGCGTCGGGGAAAGAGGGACAGTAATGTTAAGAAATTAAGCACGAGGTTAAAATGGCGCTTTGCTGAGTTTCATGAGTCATTTCCATGTCACGTGACGATAAGCTGCACAGTGATTCGATGGAAGTAATGAGCATATATACTTATATATTTTAAAGTTTATATGTATACATATATGGCCTTAAAAAAAACAACATATTTAGGTTAACTAGCAATAATATGCACCATCCGGGTGTAAGTATTTAAGTTTTAATGTAATGAAATTTATTAAATTAGAAAGACTAACGAAATTAAATAAGAACGCATATAAAAAGATTACAGTGATTTTGATTATATTCCAATTGGTTTCTATTCAAAATCATTCATAAAACCATTCGTTTTGTCTACTAAAGATGATGGCGTAGTGTCCACTTTTTTTAATCTGCAACTGTGTGAGTGGCTGAACTACCAACTTTTGAATGGCAATCTCTGGTGCAGTGATTGCAAACAAACAGTGATGCTTGCTGGAGTTGCTGTTGTTTCTCCTTCCTTATGGTTCTCTTTTCCGTGGCGTCTTCTTTCCTCCCTTGTTTAACGAGGAGGCGCCATTCATAGGAATGTTTTTAATAAGTTGGAAAATCGAGTGCCTGCCTTTCGGCTGGGGTCGTAGAATACACCACTGCAAGGGGGTAAAATCCCCCAATTGGGCCACGTGTTGATCGTGAGTGGTGACCCGTAATGCTTTAGACGGAATCCTGGCGACTGAGCAGTCCATGAGGTGTAACACTCTACTTTGACCCTTACTTTGGCTAGACAGCTCCCCTCCGATCAATCGGCTGGTCACGTCAAGCCCTAGCACCTATACGATTGTCCTGACTCTATTGCTCTTATGGTAAAGCCCAAGCCCTTTTTATTATGTATGTACGAGAAGGAATTTGCTGACGGTCTTTGTGTCCTAGGTATGACGTGAAGTTCCAGTTCTGGAGCTCTGGGGAATGTGGAGTACCCGTTTAGCGGCATTACACCCAGGTTGACTCTGACCCGAAGTGGTAGTTGTTGGGGTTCCATCTATGTTTCCATCATTTGATAAAAAATGAGTATTAAATAATGTTTTAAAAATTGAGATAAAAAAATTTGAATAACCAACAAAAATGAATAAAACAAAATGATTTCGACATAAAATGACCCAACAAGGGTTGACATGCTGTAAAACCAACCAACCAACCAACCAACCAACCAACAAAACGCTGTGTGACAATAATAAAAATATGTGATGGTGAAAGTGTTAATAATTTTTGACTCTCCCCAGTATTTCTAAAGGTTACGGAATAGCGAACATTGTACATTTATATTTACATTTTTTTGTGAAGTTGCTTGTTAACCATAACACACAAAAGAAGAGAAGAAACGAGAACGAGAAATAAAAGAACAATTTCGCTGCTAGAAAAGGACACGGTGGGAAAAGACGGATAAAAAGGGTGGATTTGATTTTTTTTAGAGAGAGAGAGAGAGAGAGAGAGAGAGAGAGAGAGAGAGAGAGAGAGAGAGAGAGAGAGACGAGAAATAAGAATTCGGTGGATAAGCAACACCAGACAATCAGGATTTACATTCTTACATATTATCTTGGACGGCCTAATTCTTAACCAGGGTGTGTTGCAAAATGATAACCTTTATACGGTTTAGCAACACGAGTATTAATATATGTTGTTGCTTGTAAACCATTTCACATAAAAGAAGAGAAGAATTCTATAACAGGAAATGAAAGAACAATGTCGCTGTAAGAGAATGGCGGTTAAAAAAGGGTGGATTTGATTAATAAGGAAAAAAAAGAAAAGGGATACGATGAATAAAAGAGAAATGACAGAACCACGTGTCTTCAAAGAAATTTATGGCGGGAAAAAAACAAAAACAAAAAGATTAAAAAATTGAATAATAATAATAATAATAATAATAATAATAATAATAATAATAATAATAATTGTGCAAAAGACAAATTTTATACAGAGGTTATTATTATTATTATTATTATTATTATTATTATTATTATTTACTCCTTTTGAGTTTTCACATCAGCATTAGCTGATGGTCTTTCACTGGAGTCTGAGTGACAAGCAAGTCTCCTCAGGTCTCCAGGACTCTTCTGAATATTTGGCAGATTGCAGCAGTACAGTGTTCTGGATGGTACCAATCCTTCCTCTGATTTCCAAACTTTCCAAACCCTTTTCCAACCCTTTTGGGACCGTTCCAAGTGCACCAACTACAATTGGTATCACTTTGACTTTCATGTTCCATAACTTTTTCAGTTCTCTGGCAAGGTCCAGATATTTGTCCATTTTTTCATTTTCCTTTAGCTTCACCCTGTGATCTGCGGGAACTGCAAAATCCACCAGTTGACAAGTTCTTTCTTTTTTGTTTATCAACACTAGGCCTGGTCTTCTTGCTGGGATAAGGTGATCCGTTTTTATTTCAAAGTCCCAGAGAATTTGATGCGTTTCGTTCTCAAGAACAGATTCTGGTTTATGCATATACCATTTTGTTGTATGGTCAAAATTAAATTTTTTGCATAATTCCCAGTGGATCACCTTCCCAACCCAGTCATGTCTAGTTTTGTATTCTCGTTGTGCTAGTTTGCT
>CM042163.1:56365047-56380047 GCA_023376005.1 Doryteuthis pealeii
TGTCTTACATAAATGGTAAGAATTCTCTTTTTTTTTAAATGTTGGATAAAGTGCAAGAATTATTCTTTTTAAAAATATTGGATAATTTGTAAGAATTCTTCCAAAGAAGTCAATAAGTCTTGGATAATATTTTTTTTCCAAAAAGTCAATGATCCTTCTTCCTAAAAGAATTCTTCTCCCAAAAGGTCTTGGATGAATGGTAAGAATTCTTCCAAAAAGTCTTGAATAAATTACAAGAATTCTCTTTGTGAAAGTTTTGGAAGATTTCAATAATTGTTCTTCCAAAAATACTTGATAAAGAAAAGGTAAGAACTATTATTCCAAAAAATCTTGAATAAATGGTAAATCTTCGGTTATTTCCTAGTTGAGTAACATGAGTGACCCCCAAAAAACAGAACCCAAATTATTTATTTATTTTCCCATTAAACTAACCCTAAGCCCCAACCCTAACCCTAACCCTAAACCTTGTTGGACTTAAACTTTAAAAAAATTAAAATTAACAGTTTTATTACAAAATTTGTGGGTTCAGTTTTTTTCTGGGTCACCCTGTAATATTATGTTACTCAACTAGGGGGTTAGGGTTAGGGTTAGGGTTTAGGGTTAGTTTAATGGAAAAATAAATAATTTGGGTTCTGTTTTTTCTGGGTCACCCTGTAATATCATGTTACTAAACTTGGAAATAATCAAAAAGTTTTGAATAAATAGCAAGAATCCATCTTCTAGAAAGCTTCGATAAATTGCAAGAATCTATTTTCTAAATAATCTTGCATAAACGGCTAAAGATCTTTTTCCTAACACTCTTGAATAAATGGTAAGAATTTTTTCAAAAGGTTTTGGATAAATGGCAAGAATTCCCCTTTCTATTAGTTGTTGAACAATGACAAGAAGTCTTCTTTAAAAAAAGACATCGATAAAGAGTGAAATTCATCGTTTAAAATGTCAGGAATAAAAAAAACTCACGACCATCCACTAACCAATCCTCACTGACCAGATCCACACGCTTTTCTGGATCTATAGTCAGCTGGGAAAATTTGGCTCAGGACCGCCCACGGTGGCGGCAGAATCTCCGTAGAGGACTGTTCATGTCAGAGGTCACCCTGACACAACACCATGAATCTAAGAGTTTTAAAAGAAATCAGCGGCAACAAACACCGGCACATCAACATCTTCAGGGACAGCCTTCAAATGCGAAATCTGTGGTCGAGAATGTTTTTCAAACATCGAACTTCACAGTCACAGGAGGCGATGAAACTTCAGGGGCACATAAAAACTTTATTATAGTCTTCCGAGACTGAAATGCCAATACAATACAGCCTCGACTATAAATCTTTTTACATAAAAGGTCAGAATTCTTCTAAAATATCTTGGGTAAAGTGGCAAGAATTCTTCTTCCAAAGAGTCTTCGATAAAGGACCAGAATTCGTCTCCCAAAAAAGTCTTAGATGATATGTCAAGTCTTCGAAAAATCATGAGAACTTCGAAAAACGTATTGAATTCTTCTTTCTTAGAGTCTTGGATAAATGGTAAGAATTCTTCCACATAATCTTGGATAAGTAGCAAGAATTCTTCTTCCAAAATTAAATTTTCTTAATAGGTCTTTCAAAATTACAATATTTTCTTCTTAAAACGTTTTTCTTCTAGAAAGTTTTGGTTGAATAGCAAAATTCTTTTTTTTTTAAATCTTGAAAAAATGACCCGAACTCTTTACAAAAAATCTCAGATAAAGGTTAAGAATTCTTCTTCAAAAAAAGGTTGGATAAATTGCCAGAACACTTCTCCCAAAATTCTGGGATAAGGTTAAGAATTCTTCCAAAAAGTCTTGGACATGGCAAGAATTATTCTCCTAAAAGTCTTAGATATTCAACAAGAACCCTTCTTTCAAAAGTAAATCATATTAGAATTGAAAAACAAACACAGGTGCAGGTATTTCTTAAAACAACGCAGCGGCAGGTAAACTCTAAAAGGACTCTAAAGAGTTCTATGAGTGACACAAGAAAGTCTACAGACCAAATAAAAACCAAATATCACTAGTTACATCTTATGGTAAAAGCACAAAGACGCCATTTTATCTCGCTAGAAGGAATACTTTTAAAGTCTGATAAACTGTAATTCTACAGTCAATTATATTGCCATCGATTCTATTCCACAGAGTCCTGAAATTCCTCGGATTTCCTTCGAGTCTTGTTTTGAATACAGTCACGAAATCCATTAAGCCGATTTCTTGCGGCAGCGAATCTCCTGGAAATGATGGTAAACCTGTTGAGATTTACAAATATGGTGGAAAGAAACTGTTTGAGTTATATATGGTCATCTAGAGTAGTGATTCTCATAGCTGGGACGGGGCCGGTCCGTTGAGTATTTACATTTAAATATGTGTATAGTTTTGAAGTACGGTAACCGTAAACTAAATTTAGAAATATATATGGGCAATTCTATGTCAATTAAAATAAAAATTAAAATTGTCACCCGTCAATTTTTCTGAAATTTTGTACAGCTGTAGACTAGGTTAAAGTTAGACAATCTCAAGACAATGTGTTACAAACAGAAATACAGACATCTCCATTATTAATATAGCACAAAATAAAAAACACCTTCCGGGCGATGTAAACATAGATTTTTTAAACATATTGCCTGAGGGATGGGAGTAAAAAATTCAATGTCAGCGAGTTTGTACCCTAAGTAAGTAAAATCATCAAATTCATTAAAGGATTGAAAAATAAAACAATTTGAAATGTAAACTTTAAATATGTATTAAAATAAAACAAACTATATATAGATATATAATACCAGTCATGTATTTATTAAAACTTGTTTTAAAAAAACAATGAGGACTGTCTAATGTTGCATGTTCAAATTTTGAGTGTATTTATTCTATGTTATGACGATTTTAGGTAATGTGACGTTAGCAGTGACGTAATTTTTGTTACAGACAAAAACCGGAAGCGAATCTCAATTATTAATAGATAGATAGAGATGATAGATTTCTGTATCAAAAAAAGCTAATGGTACCATGCCTACATAAATACATTTATTCGAAGTTTAACTTTAATTTTATACACCAATCCGTGCATCGATCAAAATATCAACCGGTCTGCAGCTTCCAAAATTGTGAGAAGCACTTGTATAGAGCAAAAGTTCTCTACTTTTTTTTCTTTTTCTTTGCCGTGGCTCCGTTCACCCCAATGTGAGTTCTTTGTGTTCACTTCCATATCAACCTTCCATCGCGCTCCGCCCGTCAACTTAGTACATCAAGGAAAGTATATAAGAAATGGATACAATAGAAACCTACTCGAGTTTCATCGTTAGAATCATCAGAGTTAAATCCACTGAATTAATCGAGTTACTGATTAATCTACTGAATTAATCGAGTTACCGATTAATTGCAGCTGATCACACGTATGTTCATTGAATAATAATAATTATTCATTATTGTTTTATCACGGACTTAACCCCTGGATCCTGTGCACCTCCAACGATCGTGCCTATATTCACTGGTAAGCCACCCTTTATATATATATATATAAATAGAGAGCTTGTTTTTAATCCGGACTCATTGGGAGAGAAGCACAAAATTATTTTATGCTTCTCTCTCGATGAGTCCGGATTAAAAACAAGTGAGGTTCTAGTTTTGGAGGTTTGGGGATGTGGAGCACCCCTTCATCACCATTGCTCCCTGGTCCACTCTGACCCGGAGTGGTAGTACCTGTTAGGGTCCCATCTATGGGTTAAATAGAAAAACATGAGTTTATAAACAAAATTGTATTATGCATAAAGAATGAATTTATTTCACAACTTTGTCGGTATTAAATGACCCACTGAGGTTGATATGCCGTAAAACAAAACAAAACAAACAAATCCCCATCACTGCTCCAAAGTTTGCAATTCTTTAATTTTGCTTTAATATATATATATATATATATATTATATATATATATATATATATATATATATATGGGAGATTATGTGCTTAATTGAAGTCATACCTAATTTTGTTAATTAATTAATTATAACTAAATGAATGAACTAAATTATAACTAAACTAATTCATTTAGTTATAATTAATTAATTAATTAACAAAATTAGGTATGACTTTAATTAAGCACATAATCTCCCACAAATTGTCGGCCTTCGACATTTTCAAACACACTGTTTGACTACTTCATATATATATATATATATATATATATATATATATATATATATATATATATATATATTAGTCTGTTCATATCTAAGTTTATTCACGTCTATCTATTTAACTTTCTTAGACTTTTAATATTTACCTAGCTACGCAATTCGAGTAAAAAAAAATCTGAATGTTGTTTTTCATTTCTCATAGTCTGTTTATAAATCTATCGAAATCATACGTTTTGTGTACGCTGAAACCAGGTGATATGCTTTTATATTCGCTTAAATGCACACATTAATGTATTCGAACATGATTTCGTAAATGTAAAAGCTAGCGACTTTCTGCGCATGCGCCTAACAGCTTCTCTGTTTACCGCTAACGACGCATAGAGAGACGCCATTTTTTTTTGTTGCTTCTTTTTTCACACGCGCCTAAATGCTTCAGTTGTTGAAGCAACCAATCTATGAAGCTTACAAAAAAGGTAAACATCTATTTTCTCATGTTAAAAGGACAAATTGCTACGGGCGCCTCTTAATATAGAAATATTATTTTCTTGTTAATCAAACTCCCCAGTAGTGTTTTATTTATTTTATTTTTTTGCTGTTTGTTCGTTTCTGTAGATTTCCATCATATTTCTTATTTATTTCTTTATGATTTCTAATAATGTTATTCTGTTCACTTTATTATATAATAAAGGAAATGAGTGAAATGAAAGAATTATAAAAATGCTATTATAACCATTTACTTTTTCGTACGCATATCCGGCGGACTTCGAATAGAGCTATTTAAAAAAAAAAGAAAGAAAAACACTCACTGAGAATTTGAGAAAGTTCGACATTTTTATACAAATGATTTTACGTAAACATTTTCTTTGAGATATTCTTTTAGTTTATTCATTACTTTTATGATACACTTGCTTAACTACCGCCACATAGATCGGTTTTTAAGCTAGTTAACTAATAAGTTTTGCCATAATTCTAGTGATACTTATACTTATATGGAAGTGTTGGCGTTTTAGTATATAATTATTTATTATATATAAAACGAATTTATATACAAATGTGGCACAAGGCCTAAAGGGGGGAGTGGGGTAAGAGACTGGTCTTCACTATCCTATCTTTTAACTTAACTATTCCCATTCATGACCGATTCATTCAACAATTTTCCATTCACCATAAAACTCATTCACACAAAAGTCACCAAAACATTCCATTCACTTTATGACAATCCTACACTTAACCCATATTTAGTATATAAGGCGTGTGGTGAATGTCTACTTGTACTTATAGACTCGCCGACTACCATGTGACCAACCTATTGTCCAATCACTGGCAGTGCTCTGCTGCTGTTATTATTTATACTGGCTGATTCTAATCTTAGCTACTCATAACTACTTGGATCTTTATAGACGACGGATCATAGTATTATATCGCTGGACATTTTTGACACTACGTAGGATTCCAAAACTTAGGACTTATTCACTTACCAAAGGATTCTATAATTCAGGACTTACTTACTTATTTACTTTAAGTTCTTTTCAACTGGCCAAGGATGGCGGCCAGATATTTAAAAGGAAGTATATAAAAATGGAATCAAATCCAACAGTATAAGGTATAGATAAAGAAAAACAATAGTATATTATTTTATTTTATATACCTTTAATTTAGCTCAGTCGGTAGAGCGTTCGGATAGAAACCACAAGGTTCCTAGTTCGATACCGGTCCTCGCCAACTCAGCGTATGAGTAGCACAGGGATCTGTGCGGTAAAGTAAGTAGCTGATGGTAGGTGTGGCGCTCCACCTCAGACGCCAAAACAATCTCCTTGGTCTAGTGCTATTGAAAAGGGGATAGAATCCCTCGTTGACTGGCTGATACCGACTTTAGGCCGCCCCGACGATTTTACTTTTACTTATTTTCAAAACTTTGTTGAGTTTTTCTAATCGATTTTTGAGTTTATAGATAAAAATTTACATTATTTTTAATCCAAGATGAAGTGAAACTGTACGTGAGATATTCTAAGTGGAAAGAAGCTGCACAGACCCCAGTCCACTATCTTGGCAGTCCCGCAGTTAGTCCAGTGGCAGGGGAAAGTCCGACACGACTGGGCCGCCGAACAGTTGCAGGGTGCTGTCTCAGTTAGTATTGTATCACTTCACGAGAGGCAAGCCTCTCCGGAAGCCCCAGTGCTTGTACCAAATCTTGCACCTATCGCAACGCCAACTGCAACGGTTGGGTCACACCATCCACATGCCTGCAAACAGACTCCCCCGTAAACTACTTTACAGTGAACTCACAGATAGCACGCAGAGGACAGGAGCCTCCCTAACACCACTCAAAGACCATATTAAGACAACGCTGAATAAATATACGATCACACCTTCTGGCGTGGAAGATTTGGCCTCCAGCAGACAAGGTTTGCGAGACGCCTGCCGCACATGAGCTAAGCAGCCCAATAACGCGATAAATAGGACTGCAGAGGGGCGACATCTTCGTCGTCATGAACAACCAAATGGAAATGGAAATTTCCCCTGAAACGTGTGTGACCGCATCTGCAAGTCCAGAATTGGACTAATGAGCCACCAGAAGGTTCACAACCGAAGATATGGAGTGACGTCATCGTTGTCTGCGACGGACTTCCAAAAGAAAAGAAGAAGAAACCAAAATGCGTTTTTTATACAAATTTTTAAAAGACCTTCCTGCCCAGCGTTAGTTGAACCTCTCGTGTCAAATATTAAATTTCCCTTTCTTCCTTCAACAAAAAATGTGCTCTAAAGCAGATTGGTATACAAGGCCTTTTTCAATTGTTTTCATTTTATTTTAAGATAATTTAAATTGAATTATATTTTATAGACCCCATATAGTTGAAACAGGCGCTTGTTAGCACCATATATACTATTGTTTTTCTTTATCTATACCTTATACTTCTATGTCTTCTAAATTATTCAATCCTAGTAACATTTTGCAATTAAATGTCTAAATTAGACGAATTTTATTAGAGAATTGTTAAATTGTAAGGATACTATTTAGAGGAAATTAATGCTTCCTTCATTGTTCCTTTCTGTTTTGCTAAATACAGCCTCAGACTCTATACCTTTACAACACAGCTCCTATGTTGAAGAAAATAAACGTTTCATTCATTGTTCATTTCTGTCTTGGTAAATACAGCTTTAATCTTGATACTATTCTATATGGGTAAATAGTAGGGCCGACTGGGATATACAACCTTTAACCTTGAACCAACTATTATAGGACAAAAATAGCTTCCTTCATTGTTCATTTCTGTTTTGATAAGTACAACACTCGGCACTTTTTTTTAACATACCTTGTATTTTGAAGAAAATCAATGTTTCATTCATTGTTCATTTCCGTCTTAGTAAACACAGATTCAGTCTCGATACTTTTTTTTTTGTTGATTTACGTTTGATTAATAGAAAATCTCTGTGATAATATAAATTCCAATACTCAAGTTATGGGCTTCCAACATTTCCACTATAGGAGGGTTTAACCCCTATAATCTAACCCGTAACTCAGTAGGTAGAACGTTCGGCTAGAAACCACAAGGTTCCTAGTTCGATACCCGTCCTCGCCAACTCAGCGTATGAGTAGCACAAGGATATGTGTGGTAAAGTAAGTAGCTGATGGTAGGTGTGGCGCTCCACCTCAGATGCTAAAACAATCTCCTTGGTCTAGCGCTAGTGAAAATGGGATAGACTCCCTCGCTGACTGGCTGATACCGACTTTAGGCCGCCCCGACGACTTTACTTTACAAGGCGTCTTAATATTATTGAAATTTGCTAGAATTTTGTGAATAGGCATCACATCTGGTCATTTATCTATGGTTTAAATTGCATATACAAGGTGTGTCAAAAAAGTATCGATATTTTTTGTACTTTTTGACACACTTTGTATTCTGAAAAAAAAACGTTCCAGTCATTCATCATTTCTATCTTGTAGATTACAGCTTCAATCTCGATACTTTTATGACACACCTTGTAAATGGAAGGGAAAATTTTCACCTGGAATTTTTGCCTCTCCTGGTTTGATTAAAATGAAATATACGTATCCAAGTACCCTTGCGAAGGTTGTTTTAGAATATATATTGTTATGGGATCTATCTAAAAAAAAAAAAAAAAAAAACTAGTTATAGAAACCGCAACTATTTCGTCGGTCGCCATATTCTTGCCAGGGCTTACCTCTCGGGCTGATATCTTCGGATTGATTTCTCGGGCTGTTTCTACTTCTTCGGGTTGGTCATTTCTTGTTTAAATTAATCAACATGACTTAGTTGCTTTTCTTAAGTCTTTATTTAAGAACCCAGCCCCGGATTCAACCGCGCAGTGAGTACGACTCTGAGAGACGTCCGCTCTCCTCGAATATCTAGTCGCATCTAACTAAAACTTCTCACGCGTCTAATCTTGTGCTTTCGGAATTTCAAGCGGAATGTCAACAGTTGCCAATAATCGGCCATGGTTACTTTCCACTGGACCCTCATTATTCTGAATCTAACGAAACCTGATTCAAAATATTCTTACTACAGTACGTACATAATTCATTGACTATCCATGAATTATGTAACATTAGTACATGTATGCCATATCTAAGCAAAACTTAATGGAGGGACAGGTGAAATGAGTGGTAATTATGAACTTTTGTTTAGTAAATTAGGGTGTCCCAGAAAAAACAGAACCCACACATTTTGTAATAAAACTGTTAATTTTAACTAGGGTTAGGGTTAGGGTTAGAGTTGGCATTGGGGTTAGGGTTCTGTTTTTTCTGGGTCATCCTGTACAGAGTGACCCAGAAAAAACAGAACCCAAATTATTTATTTATTTTCCCATTAAACTAACCCTAAACCCTAAACCCCAACCCTAACCCCAAACCACAACCCTAACCCTAACCCTAAACCCCCTAGTTAAGATTAACAGTTTTATTACAAAATTTGTGGGTTCTGTTTTTTTCTGGGAGACTTCAATTTACTAAACAAAATTTCATAATTACCAAATGAGTTAACTCATGAGACTAAACGGGTGCGCGTGTGTCTTGCGTGGAAGATGCCCACCTCCGTTTCAACCAATTATAAGAAATAAGTGGAATTAATAATACTGCCCAGTACAGAGATTGAACTCACAACCTCCAGGTTATTAGTAATGTCTCATAGTAAGCATCCTGTCACCTCTGTTGGAAACGCCAATAAACAATGTTTTTTAAATGAACGTGGCGCTTCTCGTGACGCCTCTCGTATTGATAGACGTGCAAAAACTATGACGTCATTAATTAAATGAGATCTTTTAAAGTTTTTCAACGCCTTGTTTGATCAAAAACTATTTAAAATGATTTCCCAGGTTGGGTCATATTGTGCAGGAAATGCCAATAAACAATGTTTTTTTAAATGATCGTAGCGTTTCTCCTGACGCATCTCGGATTGATAGGCGTAAAAAAACCAATGACGTCATTATTTGAATGAGTTCTTCGACGGCTTGCTTGATCAGCAAACTATTTAAGATGATTTCCCAGGTTGGGCCATTGCAATGCTCGGATCGACAGGGAACACCCGAAGAAGCCCGGAGGATACAGCGGTCGGAACGTTGTGTTTCTATATACCCCAATAAAGATGAGGACAACAGTTCAAAAAACCGAAATTATATGTGTCTTACTATTTTGGATTAAAACGCCATTTCTACGAAGATCTGATGGAAATTCATCCGGCCGGTTGCCAGGAAACCTCCTTGTCCGAACCCACCAGTCCTCTCGCCTCACCGCTTAGCCTTATTTCTTGCTTTCGATGGACCGACAAAAGCCGTCGCAATCTGTAACGCAATAAGAAACATATCAAACGCAAGAAAGAAAAAAAGGTAAAAACAGGTTTATTGCTAAGTGCAATTCCATCACAAAGTTTAAGTTTAGCAAGGGGTGAATCAGTACTTTTACTCCGCTCTCCCCGAGTAAAGGGTATATCTTTTAAATTGATATAAACACAGGGATTAATGCGACGCACTGGGGGTTTTGGATTTCCCTTGCCTTTCCTTTTATCGCCTCTGCCAACGGAGAAAAATAAATCAGAAAATAAATTTAATGGCAAAGAAACAAGACATTAAAAAAGCCGACGATTATTTATAGGCGATCCGTTTTAAATAACAGAATGTCGGTCAAGGCGCATCGCCATGGGCCAAGAGTTAGTGCTTGTCTTGAAGATCATTACTACTGGAGGCCCCTCCCTCACAAGTCTGGCCTTGTGGCAGACTATTGAGAAATAATGGTTGGCAATGCTTTATCTAAAAAAATAGAATAGGATCTAATCATCATCGGCATCACAGTCGCAGAAGACATAGATCTCTTGTGCTCTGAAGTTAGGTTCTAGCGCGCCGCTTCTGTTTACTCGGACATTTGAAATGAAGTGAACAGTAATGTTTTATATACAATAACGGCATATATATATATATATATATATATATATATAGAGAGAGAGAGAGAGAGGGGGGGGCAGACAGACAGACTGAGAGAGAGATAGAGAGACAGAGAGGATACAGAGAGAGAGGAGAGAGAGATGGGACATATATACAGACGGAGAGAGAGAGAGAGAGAGACAGAGAGAGAGAGAGAGAGAGAGAGAACAGACAGACAAACAGACTGAGAGAGAGAGAGAGACAGACAGACAGACAGACAGACATTACATACAGACTGAGAGAGAGACAGAGAGAAAGGGACAGAAGACTGAGAGAGAGAGAGAGAGAGAGAGAGAGGACAGACAGACAGACTGAGAGAGAGAGAGAGAGAGAGAGAGAGAGAGAGAGAGGGAGAGAGCGAGATCGAGAGAGAGGACATACAGACTGAGAGAGAGGGGTGTCAGACAGACAGTCTGAGAGAGAGAGAGGGGGGGGGACAGACAGACAGAGGGAGTAAGGTAAAGAGAGAGATGGACATACAGATATATATAGAGAGAGGAAGAGTGAGAGGGGGGGAAGAGAGCGAGATAGAGAGAGAGAGGGGACAGACAGGCTGAGAGAGAGAGAGAGAGAGAGAGAGAGAGAGAGACAGACAGGCTGAGAGAGAGAGAGAGAGAGAGAGAGAGAGAGAGAGAGAGAGAGAGATGGCCTACATACAGACAGAGAGAAAGAAAGGGGACAGACTGATATATATATATATATATATATATATATATATATATATATATATATAGAGAGAGAGAGAGAGAGAGAGAGAGAGAGAAGGACAGGTAGACAGACGACTGAGAGAGAGAGAGAGAGAGAGAGAGAGAGAGAGAGAGAGTAATGCCAATAAAGGAGTACTCCATACACACAATATCTCCAGAATTGGAGCCAACTCAGCCCACCAGTAGCCCTGATCAGTACAGTAAAGTGGACAGCTAACGGCAGGTGTGACACTCCACCCCAGATGGAAAACAATCTGCCTACGCTAGCGAAAAGGAGATAGACTCCTTCACTATCCGGCTGATTCCAACAATAGGCCACTCTGCTAACTTTACTTTTAAAATATTATTTTGCCCTTTCTCCAATTTTCTATTTTGAATGGTTCACCCGAAAATCTTACATGGACCCTGCCCCCAGAGATCATATGGACTCCCGTTGAGAATCACTGATCTCCCTGCTCACCCATTGGCTGGAACCAAGTCACACTGCCAATCATCTGATGTTTTGTATTCATTAGTCTATTAGTTACCAACCACGCTTCCCAGTGTGTAGTGATAGACATAAAAACAATTCGGACAGAATAACAACCAGAGGCTTAAAACAAAAGAAGTAAAAATGGCCGCTTTCTTTCAGAATGACGCTGACCAGTAACCTACCTTTACAGGTCCATCATGGCGGCTATTAAATACACACTTCCGGTTCACCGCCAACCGATTTATTTCCATAGATTTATGGCGTCTTGATACTTTATGACGTTGAGGATTACGTTCGATCTGACCATGCCACGCGAGACGTGCTTATTTTCTGTTCTGTTTCGGAATAGCTTTCTTGTTTTTCTGTAAAACATTTTTTTGATGTTTTTCTTTCCTCAGAAACTGTTTTCTTTTGTTCATCCAATGTAAATGTCTCATATCGAACACATAAAGAAAGGGTCGCTCTGAAAATTATTTCTACCAATTTATTGATACACATAAAGTTAAGGAAAATTATTGTGACCAATTTAATGATACACATGAAGTTAATGAAAATTATTTCTACCACTTTATTGATACACATCTTATTATAATGGAGATTGTGTGTTTTTCTGTCTGTAACCGAAACTATATTCCTACTCAAGTCACAATTCTCTTAGTTATTGACATCACATTCTCCATGATTTTATTTTTTATCTAAACCTCAATTATTAATAAAATTGTCTTACATTATTAATACTGTTAACTATGTCTACATACTAACAACATGCAATTATATTTATATATACAACAAAATAGCGATTTACAGTGTGAACGGAAAGGCTAATTTGCATATTAATATTAAAAAATCGAATTTAATAAATATGTGCTTAGTATTATTGATTTCCAACTGTTTGGTTTTATTTTAATGAATATAAGCAAAAATCTCTTCAATGAATCTTAAATGAAATCCATTAACAAGATAAAATAACTGTCATTTTATTCTTTACTTCCTCTTATAACTAAATACTTAAATTAGAAAAAATAACAATGAAAGACGAGAGTGATGGAAGAGTAAGTTTCTGTTGTTCCATTATTTATTATACTCCCTCTGTTTCAAATCTTTTATTATACTCCCTCTGTTTCAAATCTTTTTATCTGTATTCTTCCTCTTATAACTAAATACTTAAATTAGAAAAAATAACAATGAAAGACGAGAGTGATGGAAGAGTAAGTTTCAGTTGTTCCATTATTTATTATACTCCCTCTGTTTCAAATCTTTTATTATACACCCTCTGTTTCAAATCTTTTTATCTGTATTCTTATTTAGTTTCATTAGCCTTTCTAATTTAATACAATATTATATTACATTAAAACTTAAATACTTCCACCCGGAGGGTGCATATATTTGCTAGTGAAGTTAATAAAAATTATTTTAACCAATTTATTGATACACATGAAGTTAATGAAAATTATTTCTACCACTTTATTGATACACATGAAGTTAATAAAAATTATTTCTACTAATTTATTGATACACATGAAGTTAATGAAAATTATTTCTACCACTTTATTGATACACATGAAGTTAATAAAAATTATTTTAACCAATTTATTGATACACATGAAGTTAATAAAAATTATTTTAACCAATTTATTGATACACATGAAGTTAATAAAAAATTATTTTAACCAATTTATTGATACACATGAAGTTAATAAAAATTATTAACCAATTTATTGATACACATGAAGTTAATGAAAATTATTTCTACCACCACATGAAGTTAATGAAAATTTTTCTATTTATTGATACACATGAAGTTAATAAAATTATTTTATTGATACACTGAAGTTAAAATTATTTTAACAATTTATTGATACACATGAAGTTAATAAAAATTATTTTAACCAATTTATTGATACACATGAAGTTAATAAAAAATTTTAACCAATTTATTGATACACATGAAGTTAATAAATTATTTTAACCAATTTATTGATACACATGAAGTTAATAAAATTATTTTAACCAATTTATTGATACACATGAAGTTAATAAAAATTATTTTAACCAATTTATTGATACACATGAAGTTAATGAAAATTATTTACCACTTTATTGATACAATGAAGTTAATAAAAATTATTTCTAACCAATTTATTGATACATGAAGTTAATGAAAATTATTTCTACCATTTATTGATACACATGAAGTTAATAAAAATTATTTTAACCAATTTATTGATACCATGAAGTTAATAAAAATTATTTTAACCATTTATTGATACACATGAAGTAATAAAATTATTTTATTTATTGATACACATGAAGTTAATTTATTGATACAATGAAGTTAAAAAAATTATTTCTACCACTTTATTGATACATGAAGTTAATAAAATTATTTTAACCAATTTATTGATACACATGAAGTTAATAAAAATTATTTAACCAATTTATTGATACACATGAAGTTAATAAAATTATTTTAACCAATTTATTGATACACATGAAGTTAATGAAAATTATTTTAACCAATTTATTGATACACATGAAGTTAATAAAATTATTTTAACCAATTTATTGATACACATGAAGTTAATAAAATTATTTTAACCAATTGATACACATGAAGTTAATAAAAATTATTTTTAACTTTATTGATACACATGAAGATTGAATTAATGAAAATTATTTTAACCAATTTATTGATACACATGAAATTAATGAAAATAATTTCTGCCAATTTATCGATATATATGAAATTATTTGAAAAAATATTTTGATGATAGTTCATGTTATGTTTTTACATACAAATAAAATATGAAGCGTTGAATGAGAATGCAATTGCAGATTGTTGGAAATTAACACATTTTTATTTAACACCGGGCAGAGAAATGCTTTTACCTTAAAAAGTGACTTAAGAACCCAAATTGTGCACGACTAGATATTTCGTTCCCTAATCCATATGTAGCATTGCAGAAGACCCATTTCCAGTCCTAGCTCCACGATGCATCTGTCACAGGAGGCAACTATCCACTACCGATTAAGGGGAATAACTCTAGACTTTCGTTAAGATGGATCATAACAGTTTATTTTCTTAAATAAAAGAGAAAGGGAGTAAATGGAGTTCTTCAGTGGCAATAGCACAAGCGGTCGGAGTTCGAATCCCGGCATCAAGCCAGATATTCGATTGTTGATACCCAAGGCAGACAGATATTTTCCTCGATAAAAGTTAGTGAGTACAATCTTCCTACTCCAATAAGA
>CM042163.1:56387547-56395047 GCA_023376005.1 Doryteuthis pealeii
GTCGTTTACCAAAGCAAAAGTAAGAGGTAATAACGGACAGAAGATGGTCTATAGAGGATCAACCGAGTGTTTGTGGAAGAAAAGATATTATAATCACAAAGCCTCCTTCAGTAAGGACCTTTATGCCAACAGCACATTACTGTCTAAGTACATTTAGGAATAGAAAGAAAAATATGGCGAATGACCAGAGGTTAAGTGGTCTATTTTAAAAAGAGCGTATACTCCTAATGAGGTTTGAAAATATTGTAAATTGTGCTCAGAGGAAAACATACCATCTTATAGTTATTTACTAAGCTTAGCTTAGATGTGGCACAAGCCAGAAGTATGGAGCGCCCAATGAGAATCGAACTCACTAACAATGGTTTGCGAGTTTAGAATGCTAACCATTACACCAGGTTTCATAAGTCTGCAGAATAAAAAGATTAAAATTGGTAGATCAGTGAAGATAAATATCTTCTATATATTAATACTTATGCTCCTTAATTGTACGACCATCTTGCAAAAAATGAGACCGTCCAAATCATTAAAAAATAATCTAAAAAAAAAACCTGTGTAGAAACATTTAAAAATTGTAAAATAACATTATAAGTGCTGTTTTAACAAGTCTCTCTATATATATTTACCAACCCCTCCGCATGAGCAGGATGTGACACAAGGTCAATTTCTTAAGCGGAGTTTAACAGGTTTGAATTCAGAGTTTTTTTCCTTCTCCTAGACTGGTTACCTAGCCATGGTTAAAGAGCCCAGTCTACCCTGCTATTTGCCCATAACTGGAGGGAGAATTGGATTCATACCTTTCCCAAGAGTATTAGCGCAATGTGAGATTCAAACAGCTTCGTCCAAGTCTATATAGGATCTGTTGTATAGGATTACCTATCTCCCATTTAGACCGTAAAACAATGGTTGTGTCTGCCTTGTAAATTAGCTATCAGACAGACAAGCGGGGAGAGTTAGTATGTATAAGAATTCCTGATCGAATAAATATACTATAACCAAGTATTTGACTTTGCCTCTTATTCACTATCATTACATATCTCTCAAGGGCCGGTTTGGCTCAGTCGGTAGAGTGTTTGGCTAGGAATCACAAGGTTCTTGGTTCGATACCGGCCCTCGCCAACTCAGCGTATGAGTAGCGCAGGGATCTGTGCGGTAAAGTGGGGATCTGATGGTAGGTGTGGCACTCCACCTCAGATGATAAAATAATCTCCTTGGTCTAGCGCTAGTGAAAAGGGGATAGACTCCCTCGCTGTCTGGCTGATACCGACATTAGGCCGCCGCGACGACTTTACTTAGTTTTACTTACATATCTCTCAAGGGCCGGTTTGGCTCAGTCGGTAGAGTGTTTGGCTAGGAATCACAAGGTTCTTGGTTCGATACCGGCCCTCACCAACTCAGCGTATGAGTAGCACAGGGATCTGATGGTAGGTGTGGCGCTCCACTTCGTATGCTAAAATAATCTCCTTGGTCTAGCGCTAGTGAAAAGGGGATAGACTCCCTCGCTGTCTGGCTGATACTGACATTAGGCAGCCCCGTTGACTGACTGACTGACATATCTCTTACTTCTCTTTTTGGCCACCATTACTCATGACACAAAAGGATTAAACTATTTCTGATAAATTTCAACCTTAAGAATTTTGGTTAAATTTGAAAAGATTCATGTATTTAACATACATGAATCTTTTCAAATCTAATGAAACCACGTCAAAAATCGACCTACCTAGATATTAATATTCGTATTCCTTAATTGTACGACCATTATTATCTTGCAACACCCTCCGGTTAAAAATAAGACCGTCTAAATCGTCCAAGATGAAATTAAAAAAATATAAATCCTAATGATCTGAGGTTGCTTATCCGCCGAATTCTTATTTCTTATGGGTGTCATTACCTCAGCTTAATAATCGAACATTTTATTATAAAGAAAGAAAGGGAAGAAAGGGGACATGCTACGCAGAAAATATAATAAGAAAGAAAGTAGGAGAAAGATAGATGGGGTGAGTGCGTGGAAGCAATAACGCTAATCTGTTACAATCGAACATAATGAAAAGATGAATATAAGGAAAGAAAGTGAAAGAGTGCGAGAGAGAGACAGTTAAATCAAGATTATTATACTGTTTACATATTGAACTATTTAGCAATAGCTCTTTAGTAAACATATCAAATGTTGTAATAATTAAATTATCACATTGTGGTATATCCACAGGTCCTGCTAGTCTATATACTAATATTCGCGTTCCTTAATTGTACGACCGTTATCATCTTGCAGCACTCTCTGGTTAAAAATGAAATCGTCCAAATCGTCCAAGATGAAATCTAAAAATGTAAATCCTAATTATCTGGAGTTGCTTATCCATCGATTTCTTATTTCTGATGAGTGCCGTCACCTCAGCTAAATAATGGACCATTCCGTTTTTATCATAAAGAAAGAAAGGAAAGAAAAATGACACGCTACATAGAAAAATTTAATAAGAAAGAAAGAAAGAAAGAAAGAGAGTAGGGGAAAGATAGAGAGAGGGGGCTAATGCGCGGAAACGATAACGTTACTCTGTTTCAATCGAACATAATGCAAAGTTAAAAAGAAGGAAAGAAAGAAAAATAAGGAGTGTGAAGGTTAAATGAAGATTCTTATACTTTTAACATATTGAACTATTTGGTAATAGCTCTTAAGTAAACATATCAAACGTTGTACAAATAAATCATACGTGGTATATCACAGGTCTGCTATTAATGAAAAACTGCCAACCAATTTTTTATTTAATATTTTACAAATGGAAGCCTTTTAACAATGTTTTATTAGATTTAAGTTAATTATTATAAATTGACATATTAATATTTGGTTAAATGTTTTTAACATTTAAAAAATATCATGACATTTTAAATTATTGAATCATTTGATTTGTCTCTTTAACTTGGTGTATTATATATATTAAGAGAAAAATAAGTAGCATTCACCGTTATTTATCCAAAAAAATATTCTTCAATTTAACTAAAGAATTACATCGACTTAGTTAAACGTAGGGTTGGGTCCTGATAAAATCATTTCAGTTTGATTGAAACCATGGTAGACTTTATTTTTCCTCTAATAAATAATATTAGTAGTATTATTACTGCTCTTTGGATTATTTACTGATGCAACTGTGACGGAAACGTGAAATCGGCAATTGGATACGATATATATATAGTAAAAAATATAACAAAAGACTCAGAATTTGTGCATTATAGTCTATTTAAGGAAGCTTAGACAAGAAGGTGTCTAACTCTCCCCAAATCATCATCGCATCTGATGATTTTGAGAGAGTAAAAACATTGTCTAAGCTTCCTGAAATAGACTATAATGCAAAAACTCTAAGTCTTTTGTTATATTTTACTTATAAATTTGCTCTGTGACTAACAATAAGAGTACTGCAACTGCGACACATTTTAAAAAAAACTCGTATGTCGTAGGAAGATTTCTTCTCCGTATTTTTGGATTATATATATATATATATATAATATATATATATATATATTATATATATTACTAACAGGACCTGTTGATATACTTCAGTAATATGATTTGATATTACAACGTTTATATGTTTACTTAAGAGCTATTACTAAATAGTTCAATATGTAAAAAGTATAAGAATCTTGATTTAAATATCTCCCGCTCTTTTTTTCTTCTTCTTCTTTCCTACTTTTCATTTTTTTCATTATGTTCAATTGAAACAGATTTAGCGTTATCGCTTGCATTTCTGTCTGCATTTCATCTCTGACAATTTGGACGGTCTTATTTTTAACCAGAGAGTTTTGAAAGAATGATAACGGCTGTACTTTTACGAATACGTGGATTAATATATGATTTTATATTGTTTTTAGAAACCGTAATTATTCGTGTATATATAACACGCTTAAAAAACAACCTGTTAAAAATAAAAATAAATCCTGACAACTGGAAAAAGCTGGCATTGAAGAGAACTGACTGGAGAATTCATGTGGATGATGGCTGTACCAGTTTTGAGAGTGAAAGAATTGAGCATGAAAACCTCAAGCGTCAACTTAGAAAGGGATACACATGTCATATTGGAGAGAACATGGAGGGTTGATGTCAGACATGTGGTCGAATTCTGCTTTCTAAGGCTGGATATGTCAATCATAGAAAATCTCAATCAGGGACAAATTCATGCAAACTCCAGGAACAAAAAATGTGTCTTGTGCAATCTGTAACAAGTCTGTGCGTCAGTTTCTGGTCTTAAGAGACAATATGGTGGTGCATAAGCATCACATTTTATCATCTGATACAATGGGAAGGACGTCCTTCCTATGTCATATTTTGCATCAAACTGTGGATCTGCAGCGGTTTGATGAGTCAATTGAGGGTTCATGAGAAGAAAGGTTCTGGTTGTGGAGTTATAAGATTGTGAGGGACGGCAGGGATCTGTAAAGATTATGTTATTGCTATATAACATGCTCACATGTAACCACCACTCCTAAATTTGTACAACGGAATTCTAATATATAGTATCTTGTATATAATAGACGCTTGCTTTTTTGGATTTTGTTGTTTGTTTGTTTTGTTTAACGGCATATCAACTCAGTGGATCATTTAATGCCAGCAAAAGTTTTGAATAAATTCATTCTTAATGGATAATCAATTTTTTTATATAACATTTTCTATTTAACCCATAGATGGGACTCTAACGTACTACCACTCCGGGTCAGAGTGGACCTGGGAGTAATGGTGATGAAGGGGTGTACCTCATTCCCCAGACCTCCAGAACTGGAACCTCACAATCACAGAGTTTAACGTCATACCCAGGATACCAGTACCCTCACCCACGGCCTTCTAGCACTTATATGATAAAAAAAAGGGTTGGGGCTTGCCATAAGCGCAATAGGTTTGGGGCAATCATATAGGTGCTAGGGCTTGACGTGACCAGCTGATTGATTGGACGGCCCGACTGGAGAGGTTCAGTCGGTGTATTCTAAAACCCTAGGCTTTTCGAATTTGTAGTAGCTAAATTTAACATTTGTTCAACGTTTTCGTATAGACTAAAAATAAAAATGTTTACAGTTTACTTATATTTTGAAACAAAATATTTACACAGAAGAGGCCGAGTGACGCGTTCATACGAAATGCTCCGGGCTTGTAGGAAAAATAAGCTCACGCTATGAGAAACAAAATTATAAACAAACACACATTCCAGTGGATATTTATCTGTAGCGGCATCAAACACAAGTGCTTGTTACACATTTGATATTTTGGATCGTAAATATAACTAACATTCAGATTGGTTGGTTGGATTTTACGGATGTCAACTGTTGTCGGGTTATTTTATGCCGAAGATTTTTTTTATTCATTCATTATGGGTATTCAACATTTTTTCAAGCTCATTTTTTTTTCAAACTTAATTTTTAAACATATTGTAGGGATTATCCGCCCTTGCTTGTCTGGAAGAGTTATCTTCCCTTGTGTTTGAGGTTTTCACCACCAGGCGTCACTGACTATTTAATCAGTGGAGCGCCAGATTCAAACTCTCTTTGGTCTCTGGGACTCAACCCACACAGATGGGTTGACATTGGTATACACCCTTCTTGTGTGTGGGGGTTTCACTACCCCCAACACAACGTAGTAAGTGACTTTACCTTATGGACTCTTCATATCTTTTACATGTACAATTATGTATCTCCTTTATACTTCCATTTTGTATCTTGTCTCTTATATGTGTTACTTATATATCTACTATGTATCTTGTATATGTATCTCTTGTTATGAATGCTTCTCCACGTGCTCATATATATTATATATTAAAGTCCATTGTTGTATTTAACACCCTTAGTCGGAGTTGTTTGTTCATATGTGTACCACGTTGGGAGACCTCTAAGCCAACCAACTAACAATAATTAACTTTATAACCTTTTTGAACCCAATACCATTTTTAAAACTCATTTTTCTATTTAACCCATACATGGAACCCTAACTCCTGGTCAGAGTGGACCTGGGAGTAATGGCAATGAAGGGTTACTCTACATTACTCAGAGCTCCAGAATTGGAACTTCACCATCAGATAGAGTTTAATGTGATACCCAGAACATTAATACCCTCAGCCACTGCCTTCTAGCAAATATATGATAAAATACGTTGGGGGCTTGGCATAAGAATAATAGGGTTGGGACAATCATATAGGTGCTACGGCTAGACGTAACAACCAACCAACCAACCAACCAACCAACGTGCCTTCTTTTGATAACGAAAATTGAATTACCAAGTCCAAAATCATTACTTGGTTTCCAACACCGAAATATACCCCCCCCCCACACACACACACAAAGAAAGGGGCACTATGTTAATTTTATTATTATTTCACATATATTGAACATTATTTGTACCAAAAAGATAATTTGGTGTTTGCTCTGGACCGAAGCTACAGCATTTTTCAAAAAATTTGTAGAAAAATTGAAGGGGTTGGGTAACATAGCCTGGATGATTTGACATGTCAATCATCCAGGCCATGTCACCCACTCCATATTGAACTGTAAAGCAATGATAAGCTAATCATTGCTACAATGTGTTACGATTTTATGGGCCATCCTTTACGCTTCGAACAAGAGCGCTTGTCCAGTGGAAATCCTTGGTAAAGAATCCTTTGGTTGTTCCTTGGTACTCCTCAGTATTGCAAGTCCTTCGTCACTGATTGCAAATGGACGTCTCTCGGTATCAGGGATTAAGTAATCAACCAGCCACGCATTAGGGTGAGGTTTAAAACTACTTGACCTCTATAAATATAATTGTTGTATTGTAGCACACCTTATGTATCAAAATATTCCAACACAAGGTCCGATATGTGTTATATAGTAAGGTCACGTGAGTATTAGGAGGAGAGTCCGTCGTCTAAGTACTTCAAGTGAGTTCTGCACAGAGTAACACGTGTGTTCTTAAATAGTGGCTAGAACCATGGCCACTGTTGAGGTACGGGGAGGATGGATCATTCCATTATATCACCCCTCCCTGAGCTAAATTCTTCCGTTGCAATTTAACTTTTAATATTTCTTCTTTTTTTGGGGTTCTTTCAGATCCTGGTCGCCACTTGTTATATAGTAAGGTCACGCGAGTATTAGATCTCCTCCGAATACTCGCGTGACCTTACTATATAACAAGTGGCGACCAGGATCTGAAAGAACCCCAAAAAAAGAAGAAATATTAAAAGTTAAATTGCAACGGAAGAATTTAGCTCAGGGAGGGGTGATATAATGGAGAGTCCGTCGTCTAAGTTCTTCAAGTGAGTTCTGCACAGAGTAATACGTGTGTTCTTAAATAGTGGCTAGAACCATTACCACTGTTGAGGTACGGGGAAGATGGGTCATTCCATTATTTCAATATGTTAATTTCTGGGGTTCCCGTAGGAATCCCCAATTCCCCCGGCTCAAAGTAGGGCTCAGTGTATTTATCAGAGATTGTTTGATGTGAAGTTTATTGAAGGTTACTGCATTGTTTCCTGTCTTTGCTTTTCGTTGATCAAC
>CM042163.1:56397547-56410047 GCA_023376005.1 Doryteuthis pealeii
TTACTTGTCATTGTTTGAGGAAATAGCATCAAAATCGTCTACTAAAATGCACTAAAAGTTTTCGTTTTAGCAAAATTCAGCCTTTGGAAAACGAGGATTTTTAGTGCATTTTAGTTGACGATCTTTGATGCTATTTCCTCAAACAATGGTACAAGTAAAAGATCTAATTTTTGGTATCAGTATTCAGTATACTAACACAAAACTTTCGCATAGATAGACAATTTGATATTTTAAAAAAGTGGAAAATCGACCTGCCCTATTAGACATGTGTCGTGAGGGTTATTAAGGGTCACAAATAAAGACAATTGATACAATTGTATTGAACAAAGAAAGTAGAAATTACAGAAGGAAAGTGAAGTTACGTCCGATAATACAGTCTAGAATTGAATCGTGTCGCTTGTTCTTCAAGCTACAATTGTCTTTGCTACTTATAGTTGTAGTAGGATCAGTCCATTATGTAAATAGGTTATATCACCTATAACAACATGTATACCGAAAAAAGAAGCCCCCTTAAAAAAATTGGGATATTGTATAAAAAAAATGAAAAATGAAATCGATTACCCCCGGTCATTCCAGTGGGTTTAAAACTGACCGTTTGGCGAAAGAAAGAAAACTAAAACAGTTGTTTCAATTAATTTGCACAAGAGTGTAGATAGTTGAATTTAAAAACTATTATCTTAGATTTACTTTTGTCTACGTCAGCGCCAAAATTAATTCTATGATGTCTCGGTTGTAGTGCAAGCGCTGACCTCAGCTGACACCAACTTGTGACCCCCGCTTGAGGTTCTCACAGCGATCCGTCGGCAACGCCCGACTGAAGTTAGATTAACCCAGGCGCAAGACAATCACTCCCCCATCACCGTGTTCAAAAGCAGCAGAAATCGCCGCCTTGAAATCTTTTTTATTTTATTTTATTTTCAAACGGCAGCAGCGGTTGTGCGGATGGCCTACGACCCGGCAAGATCAAAGCCCTAACCCACGCTGCCGGCGCGGCCTGGCAGTTGATGCGAGCAATAATGGCACCTACAAACAACCTCTTCTGACCTTTCCCAGGACGCTCACAATCTTCTATTATTTGGTTTGGTTTGGTTTATTTTACGGCATATAAATTCAGTTAAGTCATGATGAGCTTGATCAGCAGTTAGATGGGTGACCACTTTGTAAGAGGTGGAAATATAAACAACTTAGTAAATGTTAAGGAATATAAATTTAGTTAAGTCATATTTAAATATATTATATATTAATGTTTCTTTTCAGAGTATCTGGATCAACGCAGAGTGAACCAGGGAGCAATAGTGATGAAGGGGTGCTCCACATTCCCCGGACCTCTAAAACTGGAACCTCACCATCAGATAAAGTTTAACGTTATTCCTAGGACATGAAGATCCTCAAACACTGCCTTCTAGCACATATATGATAAAAAGGGTTGTGGGTTGCTATAAAGGCAGTAGGACATATAGGTGCTAGGGCTTGACGTGACTAGCCGATTGATGAGAAGGGGCCTCTCCGACCGGCCGTCTAACTTAAGGGCCAAAGTGGAGTGTTGCATGTTATGAACTCTTCTATACTTTGTTAATTCGATCGCTTTAAGAAAATAAAAAAAAACGTCTAAATTAGGAGGATCCACCCTATTGCTGTAAGAAACATTTTCTATTTCAGACAGATCTATTTCATCCATCATCATCACCTGGTCGTGCTGGCAGCACAGATGAAAAGAAAACAGAAAATCTAATTTGTAAATGAAGAAATACAGGTACCTGTATAAAATACAAAAAAAAAAAAAAAACCAGGTACCTGTATAAAATACAAAAAAAAAACAGGTACCTGTATAAAATACAAAAAAAAACAGGTACCTGTATAAAATACAAAAAAAATAAGTAGAAAAGATCGAATCATCCTTACAGTTTGAACAAATAAAACAGTTCCAAAACCACCGCCCCCCCCCCCAAAAAAAAAGAAAAAATACCGAAAGAGTCGACTGTGCTAATATATCATCATCATCATCATCATCATCATCATCAGATCGTGCTGGCAGCACGGATATCCATTGGGTAATATGATCTGTGCGGTAAAATGGGTTAGGTATAGCGCTCCACCTCAGCAAAAACAATCTTCCCTGGTCTAGCGCTAGTGAAAAGAGGAGAGACCCCTTCGCTGTCCAGCTTATCGTGACAATAGGTGACTCCACCAACTTTACTTTTTTATATGATATATATATTTACCAACCCTTCCGTACGAGCAGGAAGTGACACAAGTCAATTTCTTAAACGGAGTTTAACAGGTTTGAATTCAGAGTTTTCCTTCTCCTAGACTGGTTACCTAGCCATGATTAAAGAGCCCAGTCTGCCCTGCTATTTACCCAAGCTGGAAGGAGAATTGAGTTCATACCTTTCCCAAAGGTATTAGCGCTATGTGAAATGCCAACAGCTTCGTCCAGGAATTGAACTCGGGTCGACGAGTTCATTTCCTATTACTCTAACCATTAGACCACGCGCCTCCTTATATGATATATGATATCAACTATTGCACACAATTGTATGGTTTCAAATACTCCTATCTAATACTAATAATTATATGGTTTGTTTGCTCACAGTTATATGGTCTTAGATAATCAATGCGAATAATCGTTAGTAAACAATTACAGCTTTACAAGTATTTTTAATACAAACAATTTACAGTTATATGGTTCCAAGTATTCATATCGAATACGAATAATTTTTAAAAGTTGTTTCTAATTGAGCTCTGATTGACTACCGCCAAGTGTTAAGTTCACGCAGATATTCGGTCTTTGAACGCAAAAGTCATTAAACCTATTCAAAATAATGATCAATTAACGGAAGTGTGTGCTAAGTCGTGTATGGATGTCAAAACGTCCACAAGTGGTGAGGAGTTTGCAACGACGGCGAGGTTCAATGCTTACTCAACGACATGGCAGCGAGCTGGTATGACATGGACATACAAAAACTGCTACAGCGCCCACAAAAATGCATCGTCCGAAATGGAGATTATGTAGAAAATAGATATATGTCTAAACTTAAAAATGATGTAAACATCTCTATTAATAATGGAAATTCGCTTCCGGTTTTTGTCTGTAACAAAAACTACGTCACTGCTTACGTCACATTACCAAAATCGTCATAACATAGAATAAATACACTCAAAATTTGAACATGCAACATTAGACAGTCCTCATTGTTTTTTAAAACAAGTTTTAATAAATACATGGCTGGTATTATATATCTATATATAGTTTGTTTTTTTTTTAATACATTTCAAATTGTTTTATTTTTTAATCCTTTAATGAATTTGATGATTTTACTTACTTACTCGCTGACATTGAATTTTTAACTCCCACCCTTCAGGCAATATGTTTCAAAAATCTATTTTTACATCGCCCGGAGGGTGTTTTTTATTTTGCTAGTCATTACCAATAAACTATCCATCCGGTTGGCTGGTGCTGTAAAATACCTCGTTAGCATCTATATACATGGATAAAATAACGCCAATGGGGGCCACCTGTTGGTCGTAAGTGGTAACCCGTGTTGCGTAAGTACGGAATCATGGTGGCTGCGCAGAACATGACATGCAACACTCCTCTTTGGTCTCTTGGGCTAGACTAGAACCCGCTCTCCCAATCAAGGCTGGTTAAGTCAAGCCCTAGCACGTCTATGATTGACCCGACCCCATTGTTCTTATTCCAAACTCCTAACCCTTTTTATCATGTACGTGATAGAAGCCTGTGGCTGAAAGTCCTGAGTATGACATTAAACTGTATCTAGTGGTGAGGTTCCAATTCTGGAGCTCTGAGGAGTGTAAAGTACCCCTTCATCGCCATTAAGGTAGGTCCACTCTGACGCGGAGTGGTAGTATCTGTTAGGGTGCAATCTATGGGCTAAATAGATTTAAAAATTAGTTTAAAAATGTGTTTAAAAAATTGAATGCTCCCAGGAATGAATACAACAAAATAACCCAACAAGGGTTGACATGCCGTAATATCCAACCAACTGACCAACAATAAGCAATAAACGTTTCTGTGATTTCTAGATATTTTGGAGACCTTACTTTTGGGATTATTCTCGTAAATCTAATCTTGACACCTACATACCTTAGTCAGCCATTATGTTACAAAAGTTTGAAAAATCTATTTAACGGTCGGTTTTGTTTTTTTTTGTTTTTTATACGTGCATTATAATACGACGTGTGAACAGTTAGAGACAAAAGTTATTTTATAAGACTATTCATAGTATTTTCTTTACACGATTTTTACATTGACTTCTTCCCTTTTCTTTTTTCTTCGCTAAAGAATGTTCCACGTATTAACCTGGCAAATATTCTTTATTTTTAATCAAACGTCTTAACAGGCGATCTTTTACTCAAGATTTCCACTTTACTCGAACGTTAACATAAGAACTTGCAACTAACAATCAAAAAAGAAAAAGAAAAGAAAAGCAATTCAAAACAAATCCATGTTTTTCGTTGTATGTTCAGATTTTTAGCCTCGTTTTAAAAAGCCTATTTGTCGTACGGTTTTTCTTTACCGTCGCTGTTTCTAGAGTTTAATATATTTTAGCGTTTACTGCGTTTGCCAAAGCAAGAAAACAAAATTAAAAAAAAATCGTTTGAATGTTTTTACTTTTTAGAAACTAACTTAACTTATGCATTATTTTAACCGATTTTTCTTTGCCGCGTTTCGCTATTTTCTCACTTCTTGCTCTCTTCTGTTTTTCGCCATTTTTGTTTTCGTTGCATACATTGATTTTTCCCGCCTTTTTTTCGCGTTTAGATTTCTTGTCTTATGATCAACTCAGTAAAGAAATGTTGGTCTTGTTTTATAGAACCATTTCTTAATGCAATTCTTTATATTACCAACAACAACAACAAAGAAGAAGAAGAAGAAATAAAGTTAAATACGTTAAAGTTTTTAAAAAGTGCTTAAAAATTGATTTTTTGACGAAAACAACAAATATATTATGTTTACTCCCCTCCCCTTTCTGAAAAGTAATGTCGTATGTTTTAAGATGTATTAAAAGCGTGTTCAAATAAGTTGCACGGGGGAAGATGATTATCATGTGGGTATGGAGAGAAGGCTGATTATTAAAAGAGGGCGGAGATGACCGTTTGGTAAGTATAAGAAACAGGATACCATAGTGGATTGAATAAAGGGTTGAGTTCAAAGTTCCATGATGGCTACCGATTACGACAAAAAGGTTCCCGAGTTCAAAAAAAGGTTCCCGAGTTTGAGAAGGCTCACTAGTCGGCGAGATATACCTGAAGGAGTCCGGAGGGCACATCGACCGAAACGTTGTACAATAAAGATGAGGACAATTGTCCGAATAACCCAAATAATACTAAGAATAAGAAACAAAAATATTAGAATTATAGTCTCATAGTCTTACAACAACAACAACAGCTATTTTGTAGTGAGAGAAGAGATTTACCTTGTAGACCGAAGCAGACAAAGACTTGCCTCGCGTGTAGGTCCATGATTAAGGTGAGGTTTTGCCAAGATGGCAAAAAAAAAAAAAAAGAAAAAAAAAGGACGTATTGCATTCCTTTGCTGTAGAGAAAAAATGGCCTGCCTCAGGTGAAACCGGACGTGACAAAAAAGAGGTTCGCGAGAGGAGATTAATCCATTTATATGATTAGTTGCTCATGATGATTGGTCGGACCAACAAATCAGAAACGAGCCATGGTAATATAAATGCTGTGTCGCCTATGACATGGATTGCAGTCTGACCTCGAAGCAAGACGGTGCTAGTGACAAGTGGTTTACATAATATCCCGGGAAAAATTTTATATGTTTACTTAATGTTTGATATGTTTACTTAAGAGGTATTTCAAAATAGTTTAATACGTAATAAGTATAATAATCTTGATTTAACTCACACTTTTTCTTTCTTACCTTCTTTCCATTATGTTCGATTGAAACAGATTTGTGTTATCGCCCCTCTCTCTTTCTCTTAATCTCTTTATTTCTTTCTTTTCTTTCTTTCTTTCTTGTTATATTTTTTCTGTGTAGCATGTCCTTTTCTTCCCTTTTCCTTTCTGATAAAAATGGAATGGTCCGTTATTTAGATGAGGTGACGACACCCATAAAAAATAAAAAATTCGGTTGATAAGTAACACCAGATAATCAAGATTAACATTTTTGCATTCAACTTTGGATAATTTAGACAGACTCATTTTTAACCAGAGGGCGTTGCAAGATAATAACGGTCGTACGAATACAGTGACCAGAGTTCAGATCCTCTACAAGGTTGTTTACCTTGGCCAAGGCAAGGCATGAATATATCTGTTCTACTTCAACTATGTAGTTGGAGAGACTGGTTTCTGTATCGTTGGTCAGGCAACCAATCAAGGAGACAGAAACTGATCTTGTGTTCAAAGTAAATCTCGTGAGACGAACTTGTGACGTATGCAAATTTCGGTTCCTGCTGCCAGTCAATAAAAAGCGGATTACTGAAGGAAGAACAGGTTGATTTTTGTTGTTATTATTGGTATTCTGACTGTGTCTTCATTATACGAATACGGACTGATTGTATTAAAAATGAAAAGAACGTCACAAAGGCTTTGAAGGCTTCTAAGACCCAAGAAATCAATACCTGAATAAGGGATTAATCTGGTTCGGAAAGTAAGTATTTTCTTTTTTTTTATATACAAGAACAAAAGGGTCTGTTTAGCTCAGTCGGTAGAGTGTTCGGCTGAGAATATGGTTCCTGGTTCAATACCGACTCTCGCCAACTCACGCAATTTTTAAATACTTGTTATGTTTGAGATTCGGTTTGTGCGTGGCTCTCCGCTTTAATCGATCCCTGTGTTCCACTAAGATGATGGAATATCAGTAAATAACTACAAATTTCCTGCTAGTCAATAAAAAACGGATTATTGAAGGAGGAATAAGTAAAGTAAAGTCGTCGGGCGGCCTAATGTCGGTATCAGCCAGACAGCGAGGGAGTCTATCTCCTTTTCAATAGCTCTAGACCAAGGAGATTATTTTAGCATCTGAGGTAGAGTGCCACACCTACCATCATCTCCTCACTTTACCGCACAGATCCCTGTGCTACTCATACACTGAGTTGGCGAGGGCCGGTATCGAACCAAGAACCTTGTGATTCCTAGTCGAACACTCTACCGACTGAGCTAAACTGGCCATAATAGTTCTTGTTTTTGGTGCTCTGACTGTGACTTCATTACACGAATACGGATTGATTTTGTTAAAATTAAAAAGAACGTCACAAAGTTTTGAAGGCTTCGAAGACCCAAGAAATCAATATCCAGATCCTCATCTTCATGTCGGACAAGTAGCACGGATATCCATGACAATCTCTCACCAACCTTCCCTATCATTCATTACCCCTGGGAGTTCTTCTGCACAGCAACCAGCATCCTCACATAGTTGGTCGATGTAGGTCCTTGTTGGGCGGTCCACATTAGCATGCCCATGTGTTGTTTCCATAGGAGAACGTCGTTTATGAGCTCGTCCTTACTTCTCCAGCAGTGTCCTGCATGTCTTACTCGGATGCTTTGTGAGATGGGGGGGCAGGTGGCCATACAGCTGCTTCCTTGTGAGGTGCTGTTTCCACGACTTATTCAAGACTACCCAGATAAAGTATTAATATAATTCAAAAAGTAATTATTTTCTATTCGTATACAAATACAAGTCTCAGGTCAGCTTTACAAAAAAAAGTAGAGAAACAAAAACTAATTTTACAAAACACACGCATGACCCTCTTTATTGTCGTCGCCAAAAGAGACACAGAGTCCTCAATGGCTTCAAGTTGCTTACAGTCTGTTGTTACTATGTAGTCACCCATCTAAGAACTGAACTGTCTCATCGCTGCTTAACTTGTTATTTACCAAGTTTTTCTTAATCTGAAATAAATGCCTTTGGTTGCTTGCAGTAACTGCTTTAACTCAAGGTTCCCCCATCCAAACACTGAACAGGCTCATTGTTACTTAACGTGTTATTTTCTATGTTTAGGTTAGTCTGACATACAGTCCTCGTGTTGCACAGTATATCCAGTTACTGAGTGGTCCCCCATCTAAGTAGTGAACTGACTCATGTCTGCTTAACTTCTTCCTTTCATTTGTTTAGTCTGAGCCTGCTCATAGTACCTACCGTGTTTCCCCGAAAACAAGACCTACCTGAAAAATAAGACCTAGCGTCATTTTTCAGGGTGATTTTAATATAGGCCCTCCTCTTAAAATAAGCCCTAGTTGAGAGCGGCAGACAGACGAAAAAAATAAGCATTCCTCATATTCACACAATACGATGCAGACTCGATGTCCCTCGAAAATAAGCCCTAGTGTTATATTTGTTACGATTTTTGTCACCATTTTTAGGCTGCAGGTGAGAGCACTTTACAGTGGAAATCCCTTGTGTTCCTTGGTGAAGAATCCTTGGTTGTTCTTTAGTGTTAGACAGAGTCCTTGGTTGTTCCTCGGTGTTCTTTACTATTAGGTAGAATACTTTGCTTTTCCTCGGTGTTCTTTAGTGTTGGTAGAAACCTTTGGTTGAGCAGAGTCTTTGATGGCTGGTCCGTTCGTCTGTGTCGGATACGCTTAAGTGGTGGACTCCAGCACACCTAATAATACAAAATATTCCAACAATATTTCGGAGTTAAAAATCATCATCATCATCATCATCATCATCATCATCATCATCATCATGTCGCACATGTAACACGGATATCTATGACAATCTCTCGCCAGCCTTCCCTATCATTCATTGTCCCCGGAAGGTCTTCTCCGCAGTAACCAGCATCCTCGCATAGTTGGTCAATGTAGGTCCTTGGAGGGCGGCCCACATTAGCATGTCCCTGTGTTGGCTTCCACAGGAGAACGTCGCTGATGAGCTCGTCCTTGCTTCTCCAGCAGTGTCCTGCATGCCTAGTCCGTCTCGCGCGGATGGCTTGTCAGATGGGCTGCAAGTGGCCATATAGCTGCTTCTTGTGGGATGCTGTTTCCACGACTTGTTGAAGACTAAACCCTGTTTTATTTTCGGAGAAACACGAAAATGTTATTGAATTATTCTTAGCAGTGAATTGGCTCATTGCTGCTTAACTTCGGTGATCTCATGAGAACTCATTTTTTTTCCTTCAGCGTGACCTGACTGCTACTCAACTCGGCGTGTTATTCAATGATGTTTATCTTAATTCAAATTTAAATCAATCCGTAAATCAATCAATGAACCAGAAAACTGTGTTTTCGATAAAGACTATAATGTAACCACGTTGTAATTTTGTAGGTTTTTGTTTCTTTCTTATCGTATCTTTTTTCTTATTTCAATGAAGAAAAAGTATCTTTTTTAAAACTAACAAAAACAAACCAAATACCTTTTAAACTCAATAACCATGATGTGTAAAGATTTTCTTAAAGTCTGCAAAACTGAAATTGGCAATGATTCCAATTTCGACTTGAGCTCAATAGACACATTTATCATTCAATTTCCATGTCTCCAAACTTATTCAATTTAACATAGTCTGGCATAAGGCCATGGGTGTCGAGAAAGCCATTAATCATGTTACCGAATGGGCTGTTAGTAAATAACTGGTCGCAAGATATCCGGAAGAGCAATAATAATAATAATAATAATAATAATAATAATAATAAAGCAGCTCCCTGAGTCACAATTTATTTATAAAAAAGCTGGTCTCGTGTTCAAATTTAGAATCCTCCTGCATATCAATAAAAAGCGTATCACTGAAGGTCGCCACCCACACTCAACATGTGGTCCCATCGGGTTGTCTTACCCCCTCTATAGAGGTGTATTCTAAAGCCCTATCCGACAGGGCTGCTTAAATTCAGTCATACCTTTCTGAATATATATATATTTACCAACCCCTCCGCACGAGCGGGATGCGACACAAGGTCAATTTCTTAAGTGGAGTTCAACAGGTTTGAATTCAGAGTTTTCCTTCTCCTAGACCGGTTGCCTAACCAAGGTTAAAGAGGCCAGTCTGTCCTACTATTTATCCATAGCTGGAGGGGAGTAGGATTCATACCTTTCCCAAGGGTATTAGCGCTAAGTGAAATGCAATTACTACATTCAGGATTTGAACTCGGGGCGACGAGTCCATTTCCCATGACTTTAACCATTACACCACGCGCTTCCCAATTTCTGAATACCTTTCTGAATATAGCAATGCACGTAGCCGGATATTTAGTTCTTGTGTATAATACGCACCCCTAACTTTTACACTTAAACCAGGATTCCGCCCTTAAGCATCACCGGTCAACACTCACGTACAACAGGTGGCACCATTGGAGGGATTCTAATCCTCTACAGATGTGCATTGGGCATATTATCCTGTCCCAGTCGATAGGTCGGGGTTTCCTGTTAATGTGACAAAATGAAGGAAGGATAAAAGAAATTATTGATTTATTGTGTTTGTGATCTGTGAGATGTGATCGCAATTCATTTCTCTGGATGCATAAACACAGAAGTGTCGATGCTTTTCATCGTCGTTTTTGTTTCATCACAAAAATTTCTTTATGATTTTCCATCCGTCAAATAAAATAACAGCCAAAGGTTGACAGTGGGGGGAAAAGGTGGTGTTCGAAAAGCAGATATGAAGTCACATAGGTGATACAATAGATAGATAGATAGATAGATAGATAGATAAAACAGACTGAGATAGCTAGCTCGCTAGCTAGCTAGATAGATAGATAGATAGACAGATAGATATATATAAGTAAATAGACAGACTGAGATTTATATGAATAGACTCCAATACATTAAAGACATAACTAGATACGAAATAAGTCACACACACACACACACACACACACACACACACATATATATATATATATATATATATATATATATATATGAATAGATCATACAGTTATAAGATGGTAATATTTTATTATAAAATAAAATATAAAATAAAGGGAATACGAAGGCCTTTTCGACCGGTTCTTTTTCATGTATAAACACCGGCGACGAATAAAAGTCAGATTGTATAAGAAATATTCTTTAAGAACGAATGGAGGTGAGCCAGAGGGGGACCAAAAAAAAAAGAAAAGGTGGGATATATATATGAACCGTCAGGTCGAAACAGGACTGGAGATGTCTCCCAACAAGTAAAGAGAGTGTTTGTTTTTTTGTCTGCACAGAATGGGGCGAAAGAATGAAATATAAGCAGCTTCAAGAATGGTTGGGTGCTGCTTAGACCTAGCTCTGTGCAAGACGGAGAAACACTCGTCAGTATAGTCGGCTCTACAAGCATTTATTGATGACAAGTGTTCGTCTATGGCCGAATCATATGCTTGGGAATGCCCGGATGTATTATTGACAATGGCGTTGCGAAGTGTACGTGGAACATGCTGTTTTATTCTAAATTCAAGTCGCTGGGATGCACGGCCAATGTATACCGAATTACATCGGCTTTTAAACTTATAAATGAGATTGCTTTGTTGGAAGATTGGCAGTACATCTTTATGAAAAGACCGAAATGCGGGTCGGGTGGTGATTATGGTACGCTTCACTGCATTGTAGCAACGCATGACCGAGGAGGGGGTCTTATTAGCGATGGTCTGGCTAGTGGGCCAATCCATGGGAGTCTAACGTAAACAGGACATTTAGATGGGCCGAAAGGCTTATTGTTTCTAAACGTGTTTACAATTAGATTAATTGTTTTAGTAATTACCTCATCTAGGTACCCATTAATTCAAAAAAAAAATTCTAATTTGTTCTAATTCACTCTGATTTTATTGCTGGAACAAATTTTAAGGGCCCTAAATGTCAGACACTTAATTAAGTTAATTTTCCTCGATTTAGGGGCAAAGGCATCCCAACTTAAATAGAGCCTAGGCTTTCTGTAAATGCAAGTTACGAAAATTGACGAATTCTTTTCTACTAATATATCCAAAAAAGGCAGTTTATTATTATTATTTTCAGCCTCCAGGTAAAGGATAAGGAAGGATGTAAATTATTTAGTTCATTGAAGAACACTAAAGCATCGCTACGTGAATTAAACTAACAAAAGTATCATCCACGTAACGAAAGTAGATATAGGGCTTAGGGAGCCTGATAAATAGGAGTTGTTCGTGAAAACCAACGAAAACAGTAGCCAAAAGGCTGCCAAGAGGAGATCCCATACATATGCCATCTATTTGGTGATACATGGTGTTGTGGGGGTTATTTTCGTATTTGCCTGGGGAGTTGTCTGCCCGTTTAGTGTCGCTGGTTCCCGCTAGGGGCCTCGTGTATTTAAGCGGCTGTTTTGAATTTCTCTTTCCTCTTCCTCGCTACGAGACTACATGGGTTAGACAATTGTCATTCCCTTCTCGTTGGGGCTTCGGCTCTCAACGCCGGCCACTAGTCACTGTAAGTGATTTATACAGCATGGACTATTCTTAGTCTCATGTCTGTACATTTATATTATGTGTACTTTTATATTATCTTGTCAGTGACTTTTATGTATGTATGTTTATGTACACTATTCTATCTTCCATTGTTTATGTATCTTGTTTATTCATGTGCTGTTATATAA
>CM042163.1:56415047-56430047 GCA_023376005.1 Doryteuthis pealeii
CATCTATGGGTTAAATAGAAAAATGTATTTATAAAAAAATTGCGTATTCATTAAGAATGAATTTATTTCAAAACTTTATCGGCATTAAATAACCCACCGAGGTTGATATACCGTAAAACAAAACAAACAAAACCAAATTTAATGCAAACCAAGTTTTTGATTTATAGCGGTAGTTTGGTAGAAAAGACAAATGTATATATGTATAGATTTTAACTATTGTTCAATTACTCATATTTTTTAGTACAATTCCACTTCTTTTAGGAAATGTAAAATCCTGGATGGTCTTATTTTCGGGAAAGTTTTTTTTTTAATTATTTGCTTGGTAGTATTATGTTCGCACTACACATTCTAGCAGTATATGTTTCAGCATAAATCTCTCTTGGCATGTAGTGCATATTGGGGATTCTGAACCCTCGGGTGAATAATGATACTGGAATTATTACTGCATTATTTTTTCAATCCATAAAATTTAACTATACTTAAAATGCCAAAAATACAGAAATACATTAAAATACACAAATGCAAATTACTCAATCCATGCTACTTATGCGCTGAGTTGGCGGAGACAGGTATCGAACCAGGAACGTTGCGATTTCTAGGCGGGTGTTCTACCGACTGAGCTAAAGGCCTAATTGCGCATATAAATTTTCTCACGAGAATATATATATATATATATATATATATGTGTGTGTGTGTGTGTGTGTGTGTGTGTGTGTGTGTGTGTGATGTGTGTGTGTGTGTGTGTGTGTGTGTGTTATATCATATATATGTATATATATATTATATTATATACTCAGCGTATGAGTAGCAGAAGGATCTGCACGATAAAGTGAGAAGTTGATGGTAGGCGAGACGCTCCGTATCAGATGCTAAAAACAATGTCCTTGGTCTAGTGCTAGTTAAAAGGTGATAGACTCCCTTGCTGTCTGGCTGATACCGACTTTAGGTTTGTGTCAGGCAGACTAAAAGGGGGCAAATCTAATGAGGAACCGAGTGCGTGTTCTGTCTCAGTGGTCCTTTCTGGTGTCACGGTCGACATTATTTGTGTATCTCTTTTCTCACAGCATCCATCGAGTATCTTTGCTTTGCCCTTGGCAATCGTCTATCCCGCGGCCAGCCTCCGGGTCGGACTTTTAGTCTGCAGAGTTCAACTCGAAAGACTCCAACTTGTCGCCTACGTATTCTTCTCCCACAATTCCCCAGGCACCTCTTCCGGCCCTGAAGCTTCCGGATCGTATGTCACTGTTGGCGCCTCTCTCTCCGCGTTCTTTCCTTGTCTCGCTTTCATTCTCTTCATTTTTCTTTCTTTCTCGTATGATTTTCTCTTTATATTTTTCTTTCTTTCTTTGTGTATATCTTTCTACTATATCATTCTCTATCATTTTCTTTCTTTCTGTCTTTCTTTTTTTCTTTCTTTCTTTCTTTCTTTCTTCTTTCTTTCTTTCTTTCTTCCTTTCTCATTGTTTCGCTTTCATTCTTTTCATCTTTCTTTCTAATATAGTTTTCTCCTTATATCATTCTCTTTCTTTCTTTCTTTCTTTCTTTCTTTCTTTCTTTCTTTCTTTCTTTCTTTCTTTTCGCTTTATTTCTAATATAGCCCCCCCCCTATCATTTTCTTTCTTTCTTTCTTTCTTTAAATATTTCTACTATATTTTCTCCTGATATCATTTTCTTTCTTTCTTCTTTTTCTTTCTTTCTTTCTTTCTTTCTTTCTTTCTTTCTTTCTCCTTGTCTCGCTTTCATTCTTTTCACCTTTCTTTCTTTCTTTCTAATATAGTTTTCTCATATCATTATCTTTCTTTCTCTTTCTCTTTCTCTTTATTTTTAATATAGTTTTCACCAATATCATTTCCGCTCTCTCTCTCTCTCTCTCTCTCTCTCTTCTCTCTCTCTCTCTCTCTCTCTCTCTCTCTCTCTCTTTATTTCTTTATTTCTTTCTTCTTGTCTCAATTTCATTCTTTTCGTCTTTCTTTCTTTCTAATATAGCTGTCTCGTTATATCATTCTTCTTTTCTTTCTTTCTTTCTTTCTTTCTTTCTTTCTCCTTATATCCTTTACTTTCTTTCTTTTTCCCTATATCTTTTTTCTTTCTTTCTCTTTTTATTTGTCTCTTTCCTTCTTTTTCTTTCTTTCTGTCTTTCTTTCTTTCGTTCTTTCTTTCTTTCTTTCAGTACTGTTTGTTCTTCCGTCGCCACTCTACAGCAACATAGCAGTCCTTACTTGAAAGGCATGGTGGCCAGCCTAACAATCTCAATCTTGAAACTGAAGACCCCCCCCCCACCGCTGACAAACGACGTCGTTCTAATGTGATTCTTTCAAGAGATAAAACCGAAAATCAGTCATGTGTTGCACAGTTTATTGGCGGAACGAACCTCACCAAACAACTTCACCCTTCGCTGAATCTCACAAATATCTGTCATCGCACAAAAGTCAAGGATGACTAGACCTATAGCCACCAAATGCTCGTTGATTACTAATGAGACTCAGGGCCGGATGTAAAAGGGGGGAGTAAAGAGAGCAATTGCTATGGCTCCCCAAAACACACTAAAGGGGCGCAAGTCTTCTTTTATAAAAAAAACCTACAATAATTATAAAGTTAGTTTTATTACTGTTGTGTCGTTGTGGTGAAATGATACACAAAAGACATTGAGTGATTAATATTTTTATTCAGATGTAAAAGGGGGTAATGGGGGCAATTGCTATGGTTCCCCAACACACACTAAAGGGGCACCAGTCTTCTTTTATAAAAAAAACCTACGATAATTATAAAGTTAATTTTGTTACTGTTGTGTCGTCGAGGTGAAATGATACACAGAAGAAATTGAGTGCTTAATATATTTATTTAGCACCCGTATCCGGTGTTAACGGATACATACACAACACAGAACAATAAGTTACAAAACAATTAACAAGACAACTTACAAGAAATAGAGGAGGGTCAAATGCGGTATAGCCAAACGCAGTAAAATCAGTCCGAATATTTATCAGCTTATTAATCCACTGTTGAAGTCCTTAAACGTAGACTATTCAAAGCTATGAGCTAGTCCATCTAGTAGAGTGCTGAAGGGGTGCTAGCTACTATATAACAATTACTTAAAAAATAATGGCAGTAATTGCAATGAAGGGGTAACACTCTCTAGAACAGGATCCTCACGATTAGATCAGACGATTGTCCCGACTCTATTGTCCTTATGGCAAACTCCAACTCTTTTTATTATATACATATTTACCAACCCCTCCGCATGAGCAGGATGTGACACAAGATCAATTTATTAAGCGGAGTTTCAACAGTTTGAATTCAGAGTTTTCCTTCTCTAGACCGGTTGCCTAACCAAGGTTAAAGAGCCCAGTCTGCCCTACTATTTATCCATAGCTGGAGGGAGATTATGATTCATACCTTTCCCAAGGGTATAAGCGCTAAGTGAAATGCAATTACCATATCCAGGATTTGAACTCGGGGTGACGAGTCCATTTCCTATGACCTTAACCATTACACCATTTTATTATATATATACATTAGGGTAAGTCGATTCTCTGCGTGTGTGTATGTGTAAGTAAACACACATAGACACACACACAGACTTGCACATATACACACGCGGATAATTTGGAAGATGTAAGGCACAAAACAGAATGGAGAATTCCTAGCAACAGCTCCAGACTTTCAGAAATATTCTGACGAAGAGACCTTTATCTGGAAATATTAAGAATAAATAAAAGGTAAACAAGCAACATCATAGTTACCTTATTTTTCTTTATACTTACATTCTGATAGCCTTCAAAACCAACCACCAAACCATGTATATATATATATATGTGTGTGTGTGTGTGTGTGTGTGTGTGCGTGTGTGCGTGTGTGTGTGCATGTGCGTGTGCGCGCGCGCGCGCGCGCGTGTGTGTGTATTATAGTGAAAAATTGAGAAAACACAAGTTCATAAAACGAGTGGTGTTTATTTCGCCAACACTGCAGTGTTTTGATCTGTTTCAATAGATCTTCATCAGGGCTTTTGTTAATTTGAGGAAAAATAAATTTATCACAGAGAATTTTCCTCAAATTAACAAAAGCCCTGAAGATCTTTTGAAACAGATCGAAACACTGCAGCGTTGGTGAAATAAACATCACTCGTTTTATGAACTTGTGTTTTTTCAATTTTTCACTCACATATATTACAGCTGTCAGTGGACGAGGGGATTAGATATCGGACTGCCAAACGGTCAGTCTGAGTTCGATCCTAGCCAAAGATAGTTGTGTCTAGCCACACTGAAGAGGCGTGAAACGCCGAAACACGTGTCTGTGGATGACTTGTTAATATACATACATATATATATATATATATATATATATGTGTGTGTGTGTGTGTGTGTGTGTGTAAAGAGATGGAAGTGAATCCGACGGTATGTAGTATATTAAGAAAATTGAAAAAAACACAGGTTTAAATAAGTTAAGTGATAAGTTTATTGGCCGACGCTGCAGTGTTTCAATCTATTAATTAGATCATCTTCAGGGCATTTGTTGGTATAAGGAAAGTGATAAAAAAATTTTATCACACAATAACGAGAAAGGCAAGCGATAGTCCTTGTTTATCAATCTGTTCAAAATTTGAAATCTGAAGAAAGGACGCTGAAAAAAGGACGGTTTGAAATGTGACGTCATATATATATATATATATATATATATATATATATATATATATATATATATATATAAGGGTTAATATGTCATTAAACCAACTGTTTCTCGTAAATGCTTGACATAGTTTGAAAATAACTCACTTTCGCAAACATGTAACTTTTTTCTTCTTTCTTTCTTTTTTTCTCTTTTTTTCTTTCTTTTTCTTTTTTCTTTTTTTCTCTTTTTTTTTGTTTGTGATGAATAATGATATTTGTTAAAATAGACATCGACGACAATAAAGATAAAAGAATTTCCCGCTTCAGATAATCGGATTCAATGCGTGTTTTAAAAAAAAAGAAGAAATAAGAATCACTTTATTTGAAGTAACGTTCGCCATGACTTTAAACCCTGGGAAATTAGGTTAACAGGTCACTGGGTCAATCAGTCGGAAAACTCTTAGATTGTGCGCCTACTGTAGAGCTGAGCTTAGCTAGATAGTTTCATAATCTATACATGTATAAAGGGGCAGTTTGTGTATATGTATGTCTGGGGAAATATGAAAATAAAACAATTACTAACAAAATAAATATATATATACACATTCACTATCACCAGATATTACTTTTGTGGTTCACTGGAGGCTGAGTGACAGAAAGTCTCCTCAGATCTCCAGGATTCTTCTGAGTATTCTAGCCGATCTTAACAGTGCTGTAGTTTGGATGGTCTCGATTCTTCCTCTGATTTCCAATTCACCCAGATTCTTTTCCAGAGCTTTGGAGACTGTTCCAAAGTTTTTTCAGTTCTCAGGCAAGGTCCAAGTATTTGTTTATCTTTTATTTTTTAATTTTTTTAATTTTTTTTCATTTTCACCCGGTCGTCGGCCGGGACGGCAAAATCCTCGAGATGACAGGTTCTCTTCTTCTTGTCAATCAATACTAAGTTTGGTCTCCTGGCCGGAATTAGGTGATCCGTCTGTTCCTCGAAGTTCCAGAGAATTTTATGCGTCTCATTCTCCAGGACAAGTTCAGGCTTGTGCATTATTATTATTATTATTATTATTATTATTATTATTATTATTAATACGACTTTTCGTTAATCTTCCGATCGTTATCATCTTGCTCCACCTTCTGCTTAAAAATCAGACCGTCCAAATCGTCCAAGATGAAATGCCAAAATTTAAATCCCGAGAATCTTATGTTGCTTATTCTCTGAATTCTTATTTCTCAGCTAAATAATGGACCATTCCGTTTTTATTATAAAGAAAGAAATGGAAGAAAAGAGCATGCTACACAGAAAAAATACAAGAAAGAAAGAAATTAGGAGAAAGAGAGAGGGGGTAACAATGCAAATCCGTTTCAATCAAAAATAATGGAATGAAGATAAGAAAGAAAAAGTTAAATCAAGATTATTATACTTTTTACGTATTGAACTATTTTACAATAGCTCTTAAGTAAACATATCAAACGTTGTAATAATTAAATTATCATGCTCTTGTATATGCATAGGTCCTGCTAGATATTATTATTATTATTATTTTCACTCCATTAGAGTTTTCCACACCCACCTTAGCTGGTGGTCCACTGGAGGCTGAGTGTCAACCAGTGTCCTCGAGTCATCAGGACTCTCCTAAGTATTCAGCCGATCTCAACAATGCAGTAGTCTGCATGGTCTCGATTCTTCTTCTGGTTTCCAGTTCACCCAAATCTTTTCCAGATGCCTGGGGACCGTTCGTAGGGCAAGTGGCACAATTATTACAATTATTATTATAATTATAATTATTATTATTACTAGCAAAATAAAAAGACACCCTCCGGGTGATGTAAAAATAATTTTTTGAAAGATATTGCCTGAGGGGTTGGGAGCTGAAAATTCAATGTCATAGAGTGTGTACCATAAGTATGTAAAATCGTCAAATTTATTAAAGGAGTAAAAAAAAGAAAGAAAGAAAGACAATTTGAAATGGAAACATTACCGATAACTTTAAATATTATATTAGAATAAAACAATCTATATATAAATATATAACGCCGGGCATCTATTTATGGAAACAATGAAGATTGTCTAACGTTGCATGCTCACATTTTGAGTATATATTCTATGTTATGACGTTGGTTTATGTGTTGGTAATGTGACGTAAGCAGTGACGCAGTTTTTGTTACAGACAAAAACCGGAAGCGAATTTCCATTATTAATAGAAATTATTATTATTATTATATTAGTAGTAGTAGTAGTAGTAGTAGTAGTAGTATTTGATTTGCTTGAAGCATTGTTAAGTAAAGTATATTATTATTTATATTTTGAAGGCAATTACAAAGCGCATAAAATAAAATAAGATATTGTCCAATGTCTAATCAATTTCGAAGTATCTTCATCTTCAGAGACTGTTTTTTATTATTATTATTTTACTCCTTGGGAATTTTTCACTCCAGTTTTCTCTAAATATGCTTTGAAGATTTTTGGAGCCTGTCAGTGTCATACATATGAAGTGCCTGGCTGTCTTTAATTTCTTGGATATGGAGCACAGTGCTCCAATGACTATTGGAACAACTTTGCCGCTGAGCCCCCGCATTCGTGATAGGTCAATTCAGCACTATACGTAAATTTTTTCTCTCCATCTCTTTCATTGTCACCTGGTGATCGTCTGGGACAACAACATCAAAGCTTAGACACACTTGTGAGTCTGTCTTAACAAGGATTAGATCAAGTCAATGATGGATAACACGGTTTTGTCTGTTCTGTTCTGTCCCACCGGATTTACACGTTCTCATTCTTCAACATTACTTCCGGTTCGTGTTGGTACCACTTATCTTTCCCCGGGATACCGTATGATTTGCAATGGCTCCGGTTTCTATTCGTTTTGCGCAAACATTTCACACGTAGGGACAATGTATGCCAAACTCTCCATTTTTATACTGCATCGGCGGCTTCTATCAATCACTTAGCACAGTCTAGTATATAGGAAATAAAACACAATAAAAGAAACTACAACGAAAAACAGAAATATATATATATATATATATATATATATATATATATATATATAGAGAGAGAGAGAGAGAGAGAGAGAGATGTAGATAGATATATATGAGAGAGGGAGTGGGAGAGAGAGAAACTGATAAAACATCAGATCCCGGCTGGAGGTAGCCTGCTAAGTCTAGTTGCACTGAAGATGCGTGATACATTGAAACAGGGCTGTGTTAAGGTTAGTATATATATATATATATATATATATATATATATATATATCTTTTTTTTATATTTATATTCTTTATTTATTTATTGTCTGTGATTGTTTTATATATATATATATATATATGTGTGTGTGTGTGTGTGTGTGTGTGTGTGTGTGTGTGTGTGTTTATATATATATTGAGCCCTTTTGTATTATTTACTGATGCCATTGCAACGGAAAAGTTAATACGACAATTAGATAATATATATATATATATATATATATATATATCGGAGTAAATATGGAAATAAATCCGACAATATTAAGAAATTTGAAAAAACAAGTGTTCCAAAAATAAGATGAATTTATTTATCGGCGCTTAAACGTTTCGGTTTCTTTAAACTTCATCAAGATGTATTATGGGTGAAAAAATAAAATTATAAAAATTTTTTTTTATCTCCTGTCATCTTTAAAACATCCATCAATTTCTTCACCCCATAATACATCCTAATGAAGGTTTAAAGAAACCGAAACGTTTAAGCGTCGATAAATAAATTCATCTTTTTTTTGGAACACTTTTTTTTTCAAATTTCTTAATATATATATATATATATATATATATATATATATATATATATATATATATATATATATATAAGAGTAGAAAAGGTGGAGTTGAAAACATCACACAATGTATTAAAGAAGAAAACAATTTATAATATAATCATAGCTGATACTGATCATATTTCGTTTTACAAAAATCATCATCAGAGCTCATTCACTCCGTAGTTGTTTGGGTCGGATGGAAAGTCAAATCAGTTCACAGAACAAAAAACTTATTACTGAAAAAAAAAAAAAAAAAAAAAAAAAAAAAGAACGAAAGTCGTTACATTATTCACCAATGTATATATATATATATATATATATATATATATATATATATATATATACCGGAGTGGTATTTCTTTTTTAGGTTGACATCTATGGGTTAGGGTTAAATAGAAGAAAAGATGAGTTTTTTAAAAAATTTGACTGCCCACGAGCATGAACAGAACAAAATGTCTTCGGCATAAAATAACCCAACATGGGTTCACATGCCGTAAAATCCAACAAACCAAACCAAACCAAACTGGTCTGTTGATCGCATCAGTCACCATGCGCCGTTGACTCCGTGTCTACGCTATTAAAACGTAACCCTACTCATGCTTTATAATCTTAAGAACTATTCCCATTTCCAAAATTCTCGACCGCCCAGCCACAGAAATAAGGAATTTTATTGACAAAAACTATGTTTCTTTTTTACATAAGAATAAAGAATGACACTTATCTTGTAATAGGTGACGATGTCAAAGATAAATAGATAAATAAAAAATTATACTAAATAGGTTACACACGCTAAAGGTTTTATAAGTAGGTAAATAAATGACGGTAGACAATTACATTCATAGTTTACCTACCAGTCATTAATTTGCAGATGTCATCTAACGAGAAAGTAGACTAAATAAATAAATAAACAAAATAAAGAAGTTGACAACTATGGATGCTCGAAAGGTTCACAATTTTTACAATCATTAGTTTCATCTAACGAGAAAGTAGACTAAATAAATAAATAAATGAATAAACAAAATACAGAAGTCGGCAACTATGGATGCTCGAAAGAGTCACAATTATCACGATCATTAATTTCATCTAACGAGAAAGTAGACTAAATAAATAAACAAAATAAAGAAGTCGGTAACTAAGGATGCCCGAAAGGGTCACAATTGTCACAGTGATTAGTTTCATCTAACGAGAAAGTAGAGTAAATAAATAAAATAAAGAAGTCGGCAACTATGGATGCTCGAAAGGGTCACAATTGTTACAATTATTAATTTCATCTAATGAGAAAGGAGACTAAATAAATAAATGAATAAACAAAATAAAGAAGTCGGCAACTATGGATGCTCGAAACGGTCACAATTATTAGTTTCAGGTTCACTCTTGAACTTTCTCGTTCAGTGAATAGTAATACATTATAATGTAAACCATAAAGCGATAAATGGGTTTGAAAAAATATTTTATTGTAAATAATCTGACTTACCGATATGTTATATCATTGTTGTGGCCTTGTTAGAGTTCATAATAAAGACACAAGAGAGGAAATGAGTTAAACAAATATATTAACAAAGAACTGTTGTACAAACATATACAAATGAGAAGGTTATCCGCGAGGCATTCGATCAACTGTCCGAGCAGACCGCTAGAATATTGGCTCTCACCTAAGAGCAGTACCTGCTGCTATTTATAGCTGTAAGAGTTCATGCATGCGTGGTAAATTTGTTACCTAATTATTGGATCCCTAATACTTATATAAGGTAGTGTAGAAACATAATCGCGATTAGTGCAGCCCACGGCCTTGAAGGATGAGTGACAACGCTTGACCTCACTCTCACCTTGCCTTCCGGGGATAAATCGTGAGAACCGGAAGGCATAGAAGATCCTGTCTTCCGTTTTAGATAGTAAGTTTCAGTCAGTAAGTTAGAAGTAAGAAGCCGAGCTCGTAGAATGTAAGGATCTGCGCAGACGTCTGGTTTGGGGATTAACAATAAAATAAGATCAAAAGTAAATCGAAGTCTTGTGTTTATTACCTAAAAACTAACAATGACACAGGGCTTCTGATAAGGAGAAATCCCTAACAGAAACCAGACCCGAAGTCCCCAAGAAAGTCCAGACCTTAGAAGAGACCAGACCAAGATAGACGATCAGAATAGCAAAGCCGGCCAGAAGAAAATACGAACAGAGTAAGAAGTAAGAAAGGGTATACAACAAATTACCATAACAATTATTTATTTACGCCTGGTCGTATGAAATGATCACTGGTCTATTTTGTCAGCCTGAGTTGGGAATTTCAGAAAACTTCACCGTATACTAGAGAATATATTTCCAACATAGGCGTAACTATTTTTGATATCTTTTTAATCATATCATATCTATACTAGCTGGGCCTGTGGATATACAATAGTATGATAATTTAATTATTACAACGTTTGATATGTTTATATAAGAGCTATTGCTAAATAGTTCAATATGTAAAAAGTATAATAATCTTTATTTAACTCTCTCTCACTCTTTTTCCTTTCATTTCTTCTTTTCATATTTCCATTATGTTCGATTAAAACAGATAAGCGTTATCACTTCCGCGTTCCCCATCCCTCTACCTTTTCTCTTAGTCTCTTTCTCACAAACTGTTTTGAAGCAAACATATCTCAGTAAGACCTTTATAGAGACATTGTTTATAAATAAGATGCTAATTAATAATGATTATTTAATAACGACTGAGAATATAACTTACATAACTAAGGGAATTGTGATGTTGATGGTGACGTAATTTCGGTTACAGACAAACAGACAGACAGAAACATAACCACCATTATAAGATACTAGCAAAAAAATGTCCTCCGTTTGAAAGATATTGCCTGAGTGGGGTGGACTTAATAATTCAGTGTCAGTCATAAAAAAATAAGACAATTTGAAATGACTATAAGTTCTGTCCCCCTTAAATAGAATTATTAATTAAATAATTATTTTGAACATTGTACAGAGATTTTTCACAAAATCGTAAGTATTTATTTATTTGTAAACTTTTAGTTAACTGCTTGTAACTGAAAAAAAGGGCAAGAGTAAAAAATAATACTTAAAATGGATTATAAATTTCGCAAATATTTTTTTCCATTTAAAGTAATACAACTTTTTAATTAATTTCATAGTTTATGAAGTTTATTTATTTAAATAATATATAGTTTATTTATTACAATGGAATTTCAAACGTTGAATTATGAGGAATAGCTTTTATCTATTTTATTAATTTTGATTGTTCTGTATTCTATGTATTGACGATTTTGGTAATTGTGACGCAAGCATTGACGTAGTTTTGGTTATAGACAAAAAGAGAGTGAATCTTCATTATTAATAGATATGAAGTGTTTACCTGTTAAAAATAATTTTGAACAACATGAATATATTGGCTATTAAAACATTGATATTATAAATATATATGAAATGTTTACCTGCTAAAATGATTTTGAACTGCATTACTATATTAGCTCTTAAACATTGATATTATAAATATATATGAAGTGTTTACCTGCTAAAATGATTTTGAACTGCATTAATATATTGGCTCTTAAACATTGATATTATAAATATATATGAAGTGTTTACCTGAATGATTTTGAACTGCATTAAATATATTAAAATGATTTTTGAACTGCATTAATATATTGCTCTTAAAACATTGATATTATAAATATATATGAAGTGTTTACCTGCTAAAATGATTTTGAACTGCATTAATATATTGGCTCTTAAAACATTGATATTATAAATATATATGAAGTGTTTACCTGCTAAAATGATTTTGAACTGCATTAATATATTGGCTCTTAAAACATTGATATTATAAATATATATGAAGTGTTTACCTGTTAAAATGATTTTGAACTGCATTAATATATCTTAAAACATTGATATTATAATATATATGAAGTGTTTACCTGCTAAAATGATTTTGAAACTGCTAAAAACATTGATATTATAAATATATATGAAGTGTTTACCTGCTAAAATGATTTTGAACTGCATTAATATATTGGCTCTTAAAACATTGATATTATAAATATATATGAAGTGTTTACCTGCTAAAATGATTTTGAACTGCATTAATATATTGGCTCTTTGATATTATAATATATATGAAGTGTTTACCTGCTAAATGATTTTGAACTGCATTAATATATTGGCTCTTAAAACATTGATATTATAATATATATGAAGTGTTTACCTGCTAAAATGATTTTGAACTGCATTAATATATTGGCTCTTAAAACATTGATATTATAAATATATATGAAGTGTTTACCTGCTAAAATGATTTTGAACTGCATTAATATATTGGCTCTTAAAACATTGATATTATAAAATATATATGAAGTGTTTACCTGCTAAAATGATTTTGAACTGCATTAATATATTGGCTCTTAAAACATTGATATTATAAATATATATGAAGTGTTTACCTGCTAAAATGATTTTGAACTGCATTAATATATTGGCTCTTAAAACATTGATATTATAGATATATATGAAGTGTTTACCTTTAAAATGATTTTGATCATAAAACATTGATATTATAAATATATATGAAGTGTTTACCTGCTAAAATGATTTTGAACTGCATTAATATATTGGCTCTTAAAACATTGATATTATAAATATATATGAAGTGTTTACCTGCTAAAATGATTTTGAACTGCATTAATATATTGGCTCTTAAAACATTGATATTATAAATATATATGAAGTGTTTACCTGTTAAAATGATTTTGAACTGCATTAATATATTAGCTCTTAAAACATTGATATTATAAATATATATCACGAGTTTACTTGTAAAAATTATTTTGAACTGCATTAATACAGTGCGAAGGATAATGTTTGTTTGACACTAGATTCTAAATATCAGGATCAATGTCACAATGTGACTCGTGCTAAAATCTTGATTTCCCGGATCAATTTTGAACCTGGCGTATTGACGTTCATCGACCGATCAGCATCGTTGTACTTGGCATTTGGAAACGGAAAAGGGGGCCACATTGGCCGGATATTCACTCATTCGAGTCGCTCGGTGGGAAACTGCGTCCGTTGTGTTTCCGAGCTAATAACGGATCTTCTGTCTAGTGTGACACGGAACTTATTATTATGCCCAGTTAAACTAATTTGACATTCATAGTAACGATCTGATTATTTCACCTGCCCTCCGCTGATTATCCGCGTGACCCCGGGGTTGAACCCACCGGATTAGCTATGATAAGCTATAATTATCAGTCATGATCCAGTTACCCTTCTTAATTCTAATTAGTAGGAAATTTTAATGTTCTACAACCTGTGACAAAAATATCAATATCAGCGATTAAGTAGTTAACCAACCACGTATTCGGGCTGTTTATCGGCTGAGGTTTAAACCACGTGACTTTCGCTTAGTCTATGAATTTAAGTGGTGGAGTGCAGCACGGCTTATATATTAACATAGTCCAACAAACTTAATGGATGTTCACTCAGGGTTTTTATTCAGCAGTTAACCAAGCTCCTGCGGAGGGTTCTTGATTAGGACTTTGACCCAACAATGACATTAAATTTCGATTATTGAGGACCGGTTCAGCTCAGTCGGTAGAGCAACTGCCTGGGTAATCTCAAGGTCCCGAGTTCGATACTAGTCCTCGCAAACTCAGCGCATGAGTAGCACAGCTTGAGTAATCTATAAATTTGAGCTGGTCATAACAACTCACAAGGAGTAAAATACTACTACAAATAATAACAACACCTGTCAAAGAAATAATAATAATAATAATAATAATAATAATAATAATAATAATAATAATAATAATAATAATAATGTTTACTACTACTACTACTACTACTACTACTATACTACTACTGGTGGTGGTGGGAAAAACTCGGGTAATTTATGAGGAAGACCGTCCTGGTCCCCTGTCTCAAAACTTGCTACCGGTGACTGCTGAAAAACCAACCCCAGCTACGATTGAAGTCCGTAGCCGAAGCAATGTCGATAAAAACGTGGTTTTATTTCATTTTATTATTTTATTAAGGCATATTGGAAATAGTTGTATCCTTTTCTGAAAAGCAGATAAATAGATAAGAACAGAGATAGATGGATAGATAGATATAAACAAAGTAACATAAATAAGAACAAATTGATATAGATAGATAGATAGATAGATAGATAGATAGATAGATAGATAGATAGTTTTGAATAGACTGATATATAGATAAATAGATAGGTCGATAGATAGAAACAAAGTAATATAGATAAATATAAACAAATTGAGATAGATAGATAGATAAATATGAAGATGACTAGTTTTGAATATACTGAGATAGATAGATAGATAAACAAACAAAATAATATAGATAGATAGATAGATAGATAGATAGATAGATATGAAGATGACTAGATAGATAGATAGATAGTTTTTTTTTATTAAAATATAAAAGAATATCTTTTATTCATGTTTGTTTAATGTCTTGTTTTTTAGTTTAAATAAACAAGAATATCTAAATATTTTGATTTTTTTTAATTGTAATTGATTGTTGAAAATAAATATATTAAAACAAAATGAAAATACCGAAAAAAATAAACGTTTTGGATTTTTTATATGTAA
>CM042163.1:56432547-56435047 GCA_023376005.1 Doryteuthis pealeii
TAATATATAATCTTTTTCGAACATTTCAAAAATTATCCGTATTTTGATGGCTTTGATTTCAAACACCAAAGAATTTACTCTGATGAAGGCCGTTATTCCTTGTAAACTAAAAGATTTTGTAGTTTTCTATTATTATTATTATTATTTTATTTTATTTTATATTTGAAATAATAATAAATAGAATACATGTGTACATAAATAAACTCCTGGCCGAAACACGTGTTAGTAAAATAAAATCTATTTCATCCATTCAGCATTTTATTTCCTTTGTTTATTTTTCCTTTCAATATATATATATATATATATATATATATATATATATATATATATATCACTGAATTTACGTTTTGTCACTGGGCCTTTGAATATGCTGACTGAATCCTTTGCAGAGGTGTAATATCCTCCCCCAAAAAAGGGGTAACCTGGGTATAACATCATACTGCATCTGATTGTGAGGCTCACGTTCTATATATATGGAGAATGTAGAATATTCCTACATTTCCATTACTACCAGGCTCACTGAGCTGCTAGGGTTCCATGTATGGGTCAACAACCCTCTCAGTTGCTCCTCTGCAGATGGGTAACACACCCTCCAATTGAGCCAACTGTTGGCTGTGGGTGACGAACCGTGATGCCTAAGGACGGAATCTTTGTGGCTGAGCTGTCCGTGACATGCAACTCTTCACTGACTTACGATGAACGGTCGGACACGCACCCTCTGATTAATTAGCTGGTCAAATCAAGTCCTAGCACCTATATGATTGTCCCAAACCCTATTGTCCAAATGGCAGGCCCCAAACCCCTTTTATCATATATGTGCTAAAAGGCAGGGTCTGGGGGTCCTAATATCCTGGGTATGACGCTAAACTCTATGTGATGGTGAAATTTCAATTCTGAAGCTCTAGGGATTTTGGAGCACTGCATTCATTACCATTACTCCCAGATTCACTCTGATCCAGAGTGGTAGTATATATTAGGGTCCTATCTGTGGGTTAAATAAAGGTAATTGGGTTATTTCCTAGTTGAGTAACATGATATTACAGAGTGACCCAGAAAAAACAGAACCCAAATTATTTATTTTCCCATTAAACTAACCCTAACCCTAAACCCTAACCCTAGCCCTAAACCCCAAGCCTAACCCTAACCCTAACCCTAATCCTAACCCTAACCCCCCTAGTTGAGTAACAGAATATTACAGGGTGACCCAGAGAAAACAGAACCCACAAATTCTGTAATAAAACTGTTAATTTTAATTTTATTTTTTTGAAGTTTAAGTCCAACAAGGGTTAGGGTTAGGGTTTAGGTTTAGTTTAATGGGAAAATAAATAAATAATTTGGGTTCTGTTTTTTCTGGGTCACTCATGTTACTCAACTTGGAAATAACCAAAAATTGTTTTAGAATTTTCTACCTAACTATCGCTTATAACAAACTTGAACTTTACCCTATAAACTTATTCCTTAAACTGATTTCCAATCTACTTAGCAACAAACAACTGCAAAAACAACTGACGAAAAAAAAAAGACATAATAATTTTGACCATTCCTCACAACTTACCACTTGGCATAAAATAACCCTGGATAGGTTGACATGCCGTTAAAATCAATTAATCAATCAATCATTATCCCACCTTTGGGTTAAATAGAAAAAAAATGAGCTTGAAAGTGTGTTTAAAAATTGGGTTAAAAAATTGAGTACCTATCAAGAACGAGTAAAATAAAACGTCTTCGGCATAAACACAAAAAATCAAAAAGGGTTGACATGCCGTAAAACCCAACCAACAAACTTTTGTGCCAGTTGGCTGCGCCTGGTCATTATGTAGTTCATTGTTTCATCAATGTAATATATAGATATACTATGTATATGATTCCCTAACATGTAGGCATAAAATAACCCGGATTGACATGCCATTAAAATCAATCTATTAATCAATCATTAAGATCTACAAGTTAACTTCCTCCATAATTGAAAAACGATCGGAGTAAGCGCAAACACGGGTCACATATTATTATTATGTGAGTTTTTCACACCAGCGTTAGCTGATGGTATTTCACTCGAGTCTAAGTGACAACAAGTTTCTTCAGGTCTCCAGGACTCTTCTGAGTATTTTAGCCGATTGCAGCAATGCAATAGTCTGGATGGTCTCAATTCTTCCTCTGATTTCCAGATCCTCCAGTCTTTTTTCCAAGCTTTTTGGAATCGGTCCAAGTGCACCAACTAAAATTGGTATCACTTTGACCCTCATATTCCACAGCTTTTTAAATTCTCTGGCAAGGTCCAAATATTTGTCCATTTTTTTATTTTCCTTCATCTTCACCAATTCTGCTGGAATTGCAAAGTCCACCAGTGGCACATTCTCTTTTTTTCTTTTTTTTCTTTTTTTGTTAATCAACACTAGGTCTGGTCTCCTGGCTGGGATGGGGTGATCCGTCTTTATCTCGAAGTCCCAGAGAATTTTATGCATTTCATTCTCAAGAATAGATTTTGGTTTATGCATATACC
>CM042163.1:56440047-56460047 GCA_023376005.1 Doryteuthis pealeii
AAGCAACGTGAAGTCAGAGTGGGTGAACTATTGGAATAAAAACATCCCTATCCATCAAGGGGCCGAAAAGAAGGACTGGAAAAGGTTTTGTTTGGATGTGATCGCTAAGTCACTGAACAAGATATGGGGTGTGTCTATTTGTCGCTGAGCATGCGCAGGAAAGGGAGGGATGGATGGTTGTATTTTACGGCATGTCAACCCTTGTCGGCTTATCTTATGCCGAAGACATTAAATGTCTCATCTATGGGTTAAATAGTTTTTTAAAAATTAGCTTACAATAAACGTGTTAAAAAATTGAGTTTGAAAAAAAAGAATTGAATACCCAACAAGTATGAATATAACAAAACATCTTCAGAATAAAATAACCCAACAAGGGTTGACATGCCGTAAAATCCAACCAACAAAATAACCTTTTGTGCCAGTTGTCTGAAGCTATAAGAAAAGTAAATATAGATGTACAATTTCTGTTGAGTAACTAACACCCCTTCAGCATTCTACTAGATGGACTGGCTCATAGCCATAAAATAGCCTACGATTAAAGTAGATTAACTAGCTGAATAATATTCAGACTAACTTTGCTGCATTGGCTATACTGAACTGACCCTCCTCTTTTAGTGTAAGTTTTGTCTTAATTGTTTGTGCTTAATTGTTCTGTGTTTGTACGTATCCATTTGGCACCAGATGTCGGTGCTTGATAAATGTGTTAAGCCCACCATTATTCAGTGTATCTTTTCACCTCACGATACAACGCGATTCCCTAACATCTAGGAATAAAATAACCATACACAGTTTGATATGCCGTTAAAACAAATCTATCTATCAATCAATTTCACTACCAACTAGATGGCCCCGTTGAGGGAGATCTTACACCTCTGTATTGTGCAGTCGGTGTATTCTGCAGCCCAAGCCGACAGGACTACATATTTACCAACCCCATCTGCACGAGCTGGATGTGACACTAGGTCAATTTCTGAAGCGGAGTGTAACAAGTTTGAATTCGAAGTTTTCCTTTTCCTAGACTGGTTGCCAAACCAGGGTTAAAGAGCCCAGTCCGCCCTACTATTCACCCATAGCTGAAGGGAGAGTTGGATTCATACCTATCCCAAGGCTATTAGCGTTATGTGAAATGTAAACAGCCTCGTCCAGTATTTAAACTCGAATCGACGAGTCCATTTCAACGCGACTACAAAGGTTAATATGCCATCAAAGAAACCAAACAAACACCAATCCGGAATATGAACTGTTGGAATATTTGTGTATATAAGGGTGCTCTAGTTCCCAACTTGGATTTATAGACTAGCCTAGGTCACGTGGTTTACTCTTCCGGCCAATCAACAAGCCATACTGCGTGGCTGATACATTACTTAAACACGGATACTTGCCACAGTTCACTTGCAATCATTGAGGAGGAACTTACGACCATTGACAAAGTAACTGAGGACTCTTTACCAGAAGAATCAAAGGATTCATTATCGGGGGACTCTTTACTAAGGACCCAATTCCACTGGACAAGGCCTACAGGATGGCAAAACACATAGTAACAGGTTATGCGCTTAGTAACGTGAGGATTTTCTTCGGTGGCGAACAGACAAATTTGGATCTTTGGGAAACAAACTTAGGTTCATATTAAAAAAAAAAACTCGCTAGTTCTACTTTCTTTGCCGTTAACCATCAAACTAAGTCTGCACTTCCGGTTTTGCTGTTAATTCTGTAGCCACAACAATAACAGACAAACATATTTAAGAACCAAAGGGGGGATTAATTAGCCGCTGTAATCGGAGAAGAAAACGAGGATAAACACAGGAATAAATAAACAAATGAATAAATGAAGATAACGACTCGTGTGCTGCTCCAACAAGGATCTGATTTCTGATGGCTTCCAATTGCTTGGAAAATCCCCTCCGAGCCCGGATGTCTCGTGAAGCAAGCCGTCAAAATAATGGCTCGTATGTCGTATCTGGATATTATCTGTGGCTGGTGGTGGTGGCAGTGGCGGCGGTGAGGGGGCAGAATGGGAGACGCCTTGAAACAGTGTATAACACAAATGGCATGTCAAGTGGAAATCATAAACTGTTTAATCATTCCGTATCAGGGGAACATTTAAATTCAATATGGCACACTTGTTGGCGGGGGGGGGGAGTATTATCTATATTCGTTGCATTTTACGATTCACAAAGGCCTTTTGTATTTTCTATTTACGCACACACGTATAGACCAAAAGACAGATACAGACACACACACACACACACACACACACACACACACACATATATATATATATATATATATATATATATATATTTACACTTAGCTAGTCGGTAGAGTGTTCGGCTAGGAACCACAAGGTTCTTGGTTCGATGTCGGCCCTTGTCAGCTCAGCGTGCGAGTAGCATGAGGTAAAGTGAGAAGCTGATGGTGGGTCTGGCGCTCCACCTCAAATGCTAAAATAATCTCCTTTGTCTAGCGCTAGTGAAAAGGGGAAAGACTCCCTCGCTGTCTGGTTGATACCGACATTAGGCCGCCCCAACGACTTATATATATATATATATATATATATATATATATATATATATATATATATATATATACGTAAGGTAATCCAAATAACTGGTGGATAAGGGATGATTCTATTTGGGATCTTCGAACTCTCACTGTACTGTATGCTCTTGTAGGTGCAAACATATATTCATACAAGGATTTTTATGAATCCCTAAAGAGAGCTCAATGTATAATACTCAATAAATTAGATTTAATTCAGAGCAATATTTAACATTCAAAGAAAGAAAACTTAACAAACCGTCGTTCCGTAATAATTTATTTCAACCAGAAACTCAAACTGAAATGTTTTTGAATTTTCTTTTTTTTTCTGAGTTTCTGGATGAAATAAATTATAACGGGATGACGGTTTGTTAAGTTTTAATTTCTTCGTTATATATATTATATATATATATATATATATATATATATATATATATATATATATATATAACACGCATACGCACATAAAAAATACGCACACACGCGCGTGGACACAATCATATCATCACAGCCTTCATGCATTTCCACGCGCACGCGCATGACATCATATGCATACGTACAAACAAAAAGAGCATTCGACATCACGTAAACACGTAAACCTGCAACACGAGAATACAGTTAAAAAACGCACACATTTGACCATTTACACCATTTCTGTCATTTAAAAAAACTATTTCGTTTACCTGATGAATGCTTTTAGCAGGAAACCATTGGTAGTAATATGTTCCAAATAAATGAATAAAAGCTAAAACTTTTATTTGTCACTTCATTAAACTATATATATATATATATATATATAATATATATATATATATATATATATATATATATATATATATTTCTGGTAGGGCACTGTAGAGGAGACATTAATTGAACTCTCACCGTTTGGCGTAAGGTCTTTACTCGCCTGTTGTTTACAGACTTGAGTTCTCTGGTGATTGTAAAAACATACATCTACGTATGTATCAATTAATTGTTCGCCTCTGACTGACATACACCAACGGCTGTGAGTGTAAGGAGCTTGACAAACAAAAATTCTGTCGAGTTTTACTCCCGGCTAGAAGTAGCTGTTAAAAAGTCGAGCCGCACTGATGTACATAAACGTCGAAACACGTGTCTGTGGATGACTAATATATATATAAAATAAGAAGTTTTTTTTTACTGAACAGATGGACTCGCCACTTCTAATACGCTTCTCTGCCCGGATTATAGTGGTTTGTCAATCACTTAAAAAGTCTTTTAATTTTTTAAAACTTTCTAAAAACAATTTCTTTCAATTGTGTGTATGTATGAGGATAATTCCAAATATAATGTAATAAGGTCTCCAAAACACTGGGGAGCTGAGAATATATATATATATATATATATATATATATATATATATATATATATATATATAGATGAGACAGACAGACAGACAGACAGATGAGTTTTTTTAGCATTTTTGCTAAAATGTTTATTACAATAAAATATATAACAGAATTATTTCATTAATATATTATCTAGATTAGTATTATCTGCGTTATTCGGACTATTGTCCCCATCTTCATTGTTACTTGTACAACGTTTCGGCCGATATGCCCTCCGGCCTTCTTCAGGTATTTCTTGTCGGACTCTGGAAATACCTGAAGAAGGCCGGAGGGCATATCGGCCGAAACTTTGTACAAGTAACAATGAAGATGGGGACAATAGTCAGAATAACGCAAATAATACTAATCTTCAAGCCTCATCTCAAACATTCAGAGAAATATTATCTAGATTGTTTTTTTTTTCTCCTGAAGATGACCCAAGATCGAAACTAGTTGAGAAAAATATGCATCATAAAATAAATATTCCTGTTTGTCTTATCCCTTTTGTTAATCTTCATATATATAATATATATATATATATATATATATATGTGTGTGTGTGTGTGTGTGTGTGTGTGTGTGTGTGTGTGTGTGTGTGTGTGTGTGTGAATTAGATATAAAAATGAATCCGGTAATATATAGAAATTAGCAAACCAAAGTGTTCCTCCAACCAAAAAAAAATAAAAATAATAAAAATAATAATAGTAGATTCATTTTTTTTTATGTTGACGTCGACGCTTAAACGTTTTTGTTTTTGTTAAAACTTCCTCTGGACAACATAATAGAAAAGAAAAAGAAAATTTTGTTCAAACAGTGATGGATATTTTTAAGTTACCAAAGGTGGAGTTCCCAACTTTGGTCATTAAAATACATCCATCATCGTTTGGACACAAAATAAATTAATTTAAGCGTCGACGTCAACATCAAAATAAATTCACCTTCTTTTTTTTTTTTTTTTTTTTTGTTGAACTCTTTGTTTTTCTCATATCTCAGTCGGTGGAGGACTTTCCAAGGAATCGCAAGGTTCCTGGTTCGATAAAGGCCCTCGCTAACTCAGCGTATGAGTAGCACAGGGATCAGTGCGATAAAGTGGGGAGCTGATGGTAGGTGTCGCGCTCCACCACAGACGCCAAAACAATCTCCTTGGTCTAACACGCTAACAAAAAGGGGATAGACTCCCTCGCTTCTGGCTGATACCGACTTTAGGGTAACCCAACGACTTTACTTACTATATATATATATAATATATATATATATATAGAATAACATACCGGTAAAAAATATTGGATTGGTCTCAATATTTGGTTGGTATAAGTATTACTCGGATAAGTCAGCATTATAATATATATATATATATATATTATATATATATATATAAGTAAAAATATAACAAAAGACTTAAAATTTTTGCATTATAGTCTATTTCAAGGAAGCTTAGACAAAGTGTCTAACTCATCAGATGCATATGAATAATATATATATATATATATATATATATATATTATATATATTATGTGTGTGTGTGTATGTGTGTGTGTGTGTGTGTCTGTGTGTGTGTGTGCGTGCGCGCGCACACATGTGGTGTGGGAATCCCACATGAATGTTTATTCATATATCTAGATTTTGAACCAGTTTTTGCCCAAAGAAGAACTTCCATCCTTATCAAGGAAATCAACTGATAGAGTAAAATAATCCAGACAACAGCATTGTTGAAATCGGCCAGAATACTCAAAAGAGTCCTGGAGACCTGCGGAGACTTGTTGTCACTCAGACTCTAGTGAAAGACCATCAGCTAACGATGGTGTAATAATAATAATAATATAATAATAATAATAATAAAATAATAATAATAATAATAATAATTATCCAGCAAGAAGACCAGACCTAGTGTTGATTAACAAAAAAGAAAGAACTTGTCAACTGGTGGATTTTGCAGTGCCAGCACAGGGTGAAGTTAAAGGAAAATGAAAAAATTGACAAATATCTGGACCTTGCCAGAGAACTGAAAAAGTTATGGAATATGAAAGTGAAAGTTATACCAATTGTAGTTGGTGCACTTGGAACAGTCCAAAAGCATTAGAAAAGGGTTTGGAAAGTTTGGATATCAGAGGAAGGATTGAAACCATTCAGAACACTGCACTGCTGCAATCTGCCAGAATACTCAGAAGAGTCCTGGAGACCTGAGGAGACTTGCTGTCACTCAGACTCCAGTGAAAGACCATCAGCTAACACTGATGTGAAAACTCAAAAGGAGAATAATAATAATAATAATAATAATAATAATAATAATAATAATAATAATAAGAAGAAGAAGAAGAAGAAGAAGAAGAAGAAGAAGATGAAGAAAATTCACTGAAAATTCACTTAATCCCAGTTAGGAGACCAGAGCTAGTATTGTCAACAAGTAAAAAAAAAAGAACTTGTCATCTCGTGGATTTTGTGGTCCCGTCGGATCATTATGTGACAATGAAAGAAACTGAAAAGATAAACAAATACTTGGACCTTGCCAGAGAACTGAAAAACTGTGGAACATGAAGGTAAAAGGTCGTACCAATTGTAATTTTTGCCCTTGAAACGAGTCCAACCATCTTGTAGGTTAAATATGTTCCCTAGAACAAATACTCAGAAGTGTCCTGGAGACCTGAGGAAACGTGTTGTCACCCAGACACCAGTAAAAGTCCATAAAATTACGCTGGTTTGAAAAACTCACAAGGAGTGAAATAATAATAATAATAATAATAATAATAATAATAATAATAATAATGAAAGTGAAAAAAGCGAAAAGATTGACAAATAGTTGGATCTAGCCAGAGAACTGAGAAAACTGGAATATGAAAGTGAAGGTCGTAACAATTGTAATTGGTGTCCTTGGAACGATCCCCAAAGGTTTGGAAAAGAATTTGGGTGAATTGGAAATCAGAGGAATAAGAGAAACCATCCAAACTACAGCACTGTTAAGATCGACTAGAATACTCAGAAGAATCCTGCAGACCTGAGGAGACTTGCTGTCACTCAATCTCCAGTGAACCACCAGCTACGGCAGGTGTGAAAACCTCATAACAACAACAACAACAACAATAATAATAATACGTAGTGTTGATTAACAAAAAAGAAAGAACTTGTCAACTGGTGGATTTTGCAGTTCCAGCAGATCACAGGGTAAAGCTAAAGGAAAATAAAAAAATGGACAAATACCTGGACCTTGCCAGAGAACTGAAAAAGTTATGGAATATGAAAGTCAAAGTGATACCAATTGTAGTTGGTGCACTTGGAACGGTGCCAAAAGGGATTGGAAAAAGGGATTGGAAAATCTGGACATCAGAGGAAAGATTGAGACCATCCAGAATACTGCTTTGCTGCAATCTGCTAGAATACTTAGAAGAGTCCTGGAGACCTGAGGAGACTTGCTGTCACTCAGACTTCAGTGAAAGACCATCAGCTAACGATGATGTGAAAACTCAAAAGGAGTGAATAATAATAATAATCTTATTATAATGGAGATTGTGTGTTTTTCTGTCTGTAACCGAAACTATATTCCTACTCAAGTCACAATTCTCTTAGTTATTGACATCCATTCTCCATGATTTATTTTTTATCTAAACCTCAATTATTAATAAAATTGTCTTATATTATTAATACTGTTAACTATGTCTACATACTGACAACATGCAATTATATTTTAATATACACAAAATAGCGGTTTACAGTGTGAACGGGAAGGCTAATTTGCATATTAATATTAAAAAATCGAATTTAATAAATATGTGCTTAGTATTATTGATTTCTAACTGTTTGGTTTTATTTTAATGAATATAAGCAAAAATCTCTTCAATGAATCTTAAATGAAATCCATTAACAAGAAAATAACTGTCATTTTATTCTTTACTTCCTCTTATATAATACTTAAATTAGAAAAATAACAATGAAAGACGAGAGTGATGGAAGAGTAAGTTTCAGTTGTTCCATTTTTTATTATACTCCTCTGTTTCAAATCTTTTATTATACTCCTCTGTTTCAAATCTTTTTATCTGTATTCTTATTTAGTTTCAATAGCCTTTCTAATTTAATACAATATTTTATTACATTAAAACTTAAATACTTGCACCCGGAGGGTGCATATATTTGCTAGTAATAATAATAATTGTAGTTGGCGCCCTTTAAACAGTCCCCAAAAGTTTAGGAAACAGACTAGACGAATTGCAAATCAGAGTAAGAATCGAAACCATCCAGACAAAAGCATTGTTAAGATCGGCTAGAATACTCAGAAGAGTCATTGAGACATGAGGAGACTTGCTGTCGCTCAGACACCAGTAAAAGACAATTATCTAAGCCCGGTGGGAAAAACTCATAAGAAGTGAAATAATAATGAAAATTAAATGTTTGGCAGTTAATTATAACTTTATGGTAGCTTTTTAATGGATCCATAAAATTATGTTTGTAGCCATAAAAGTGTCGCCTCCTCATTTACACGACCGATTCTGATTAACTTATACTTGAAAAATAAAATCTAATTATCAATTTAAAGGAGACAAAGTGAAAGCCGTTTACAAAGAGTTCGAAATGAAAATTATCCTAGTGACATTAAGGGCTTAAAATTTCATTACATAACAACGTAATTTTGCACTTTCTAATACTTCAAATTAATTTTTGCAAGTTTCAGTTCTCGGTTAGTGAAGAATAATCAAACTAAGTTCCGATTATCGTCGAATTGGTAAGACACGGCAACAAGCGATTGTAACTTAATACAAACCCGTCTTGTTGCAATTCTACTGCAGAATGGTATTTATAAAAAAGTAAGTAAAGTCAACGGGGCGGCCTAAAGTCGGTAACAGCCAGTCAGCGAGGGAGTCTATCCCTTTTTCAATAGCGCTAGACCAAGGAGATTGTTTTAGCATCTGTGGTGGAGCGCCACACCTACCATCAGCTCCTTACTTTACCGCACAGATCCCTGTGCTATTCATACGCTGAGTTGGCGTGGACCGGTATCGAACTAGGAACCTTGTGGTTTCTAGCCGAACGCTCTACCGACTGAGCAGAACTCAAGGAATGGAATTACCCAAATGAATGAATGGACTATTCTTGATTTCTATAAATACCAACTGTCTTGGAAACTGCTTCAGTTGTGCTTAGCTAGTTGCTGTTATTCAAACCAACAGTAGACTAACTGACTTCAAGTCCCCGGCAGGAGAGAGTCCTCTCAGTTGAGACTTTAGAATACACCGACTTCACCTTTGAATAGGGGTAAGACACCTGCCTTCACACTCACACCAATTGGTCTACCTGTTGGCCGTGGGTGGTGACCCGTGATGCTTAAGGATGGAACACTGGTGGCTAAGCAGTCAATGACATGCAACACTCCACTTTGGCCCTCTGATCAATTGGCTGGTCATATTAACCCCGAGCACCTATATATATATTTACCAACCCCTCCGCACGAGCAGGATGCGACACATGGTCGATTTCTTAAGCGGAGTTCAACAGGTTTGAATTCAAAGTTTTCCTTCTCCTAGACCGGTTGCCTAACCAAGCTTAAAGAGCCCAGTCTGCCCTACTATTTATTCATAGCTGGAGGGAGAGTAGGATTCATACCTTTCCCAATGGTATTAGCGCTAAGTGAAATGCAATTAACACGTCCAGGATTTGAACTCGGGGCGACGAGTCCATTTCCCATGACTTTAACCATTACACCACGCGCTTCCTATAGGATTGTCTCGACCTTATGTCTTATGACAAGCCCTCGACCCCTTTTTATCATAGTTATTTACTAAGCTTGGCTTAGATGTGGCACAAGGCCAGAATTATGGGGCGCCCAGTGAGAATTGAAATCATTAACAAAGGTCTGCGAATTGAACTTGCTAACCATTACACCACGTCAGGTGCCTCTCGTTTTATCGTATATGTGCTAGAAAGCGGTGGCTGAGGGTTTTAGTGTCCTGGGTATGATGTTAAACACTATTTGATAATAAAGTTCCAGTTATGGAGCTCTGGGGAATGAGCAGTACCCTTTTATTCCCATGACTCCTAGGTCCACTCTGGCCTGGAATTTGAGCAAATTTCAGCTCTCAGTTAGTTTCGATCTCAGGTCATCGGCAAGATACAGTCCTCTCAGCTGGGACTTTAGAATAGACCGACTGCATCTCAGCTAGTATTGTCAACAAGTAAAAAAAAAAAAGAACTTGTCATCTCGTGGATTTTGTGGTCCCGTCGGATCATTATGTGACAATGAAAGAAACTGAAAAGATAAACAAATACTTGGACCTTGCCAGAGAACTGAAAAACTGTGGAACATGAAGGTAAAAGGTTCGTACCAATTGTAATTTTTGCCCTTGAAACGAGTCCAACCATCTTGTAGGTTAAATATGTTCCCTAGAACAAATACTCAGAAGTGTCCTGGAGACCTGAGGAAACGTGTTGTCACCCAGACACCAGTAAAAGTCCATAAAATTACGCTGGTTTGAAAAACTCACAAGGAGTGAAAATAATAATAATAATAATAATAAAATAATAATAATAATAATAATGAAAGTGAAAAAAGCGAAAAGATTGACAAATAGTTGGATCTAGCCAGAGAACTGAGAAAACTGGAATATGAAAGTGAAGTCGTAACAATTGTAATTGGTGTCCTTGGAACGATCCCCAAAGGTTTGGAAAAGAATTTGGGTGAATTGGAAATCAGAGAATAAGAGAAACCATCCAAACTACAGCACTGTTAAGATCGACTAGAATACTCAGAAGAATCCTGCAGACCTGAGGAGACTTGCTGTCACTCAATCTCCAGTGAACCACCAGCTACGGCAGGTGTGAAAACCTCATAACAACAACAACAACAACAATAATAATAATACTAGTGTTGATTAACAAAAAAGAAAGAACTTGTCAACTGGTGGATTTTTGCAGTTCCAGCAGATCACAGGGTAAAGCTAAAGGAAAATAAAAAAATGGACAAATACCTGGACCTTGCCAGAGAACTGAAAAAGTTATGGAATATGAAAGTCAAAGTGATACCAATTGTAGTTGGTGCACTTGGAACGGTGCCAAAAGGATTGGAAAAAGGGATGGAAAATCTGGACATCAGAGGAAAGATTGAGACCATCCAGAATACTGCTTTGCTGCAATCTGCTAGAATACTTAGAAGAGTCCTGGAGACCTGAGGAGACTTGCTGTCACTCAGACTTCAGTGAAAGACCATCAGCTAACGATGATGTGAAACTCAAAAGGAGTGAATAATAATAATAATCTTATTATAATGGAGATTGTGTGTTTTTCTGTCTGTAACCGAAACTATATTCCTACTCAAGTCACAATTCTCTTAGTTATTGACATCACATTCTCCATGATTTTATTTTTTATCTAAACCTCAATTATTAATAAAATTGTCTTATATATTAATACTGTTAACTATGTCTACATACTGACAACATGCAATTATATTTATTATACAACAAAATAGCGGTTTACAGTGTGAACGGGAAGGCTAATTTGCATATTAATTAAAAAATCGAATTTAATAAATATGCTTAGTATTATTGATTTCTAACTGTTTGGTTTTATTTTAATGAATATAAGCAAAAATCTCTTCAATGAATCTTAAATGAAATCCATTAACAAGATAAAATAACTGTCATTTTATTCTTTACTTCCTCTTATAACTAAATACTTAAATTAGAAAAAATAACAATGAAAGACGAGAGTGATGGAAGAGTAAGTTTCAGTTGTTCCATTTTTTATTATACTCCCTCTGTTTCAAATCTTTTATTATACTCCCTCTGTTTCAAATCTTTTTATCTGTATTCTTATTTAGTTTCAATAGCCTTTCTAATTTAATACAATATTTTATTACATTAAAACTTAAATACTTGCACCCGGAGGGTGCATATATTTGCTAGTAATAATAATAATTGTAGTTGGCGCCCTTTAAACAGTCCCCAAAAGTTTAGGAAACAGACTAGACGAATTGCAAATCAGAGTAAGAATCGAAACCATCCAGACAAAAGCATTGTTAAGATCGGCTAGAATACTCAGAAGAGTCATTGAGACATGAGGAGACTTGCTGTCGCTCAGACACCAGTAAAAGACAATTATCTAAGCCCGGTGGGAAAAACTCATAAGAAGTGAAATAATAATGAAAAATTAAATGTTTGGCAGTTAATATAAACTTTATGGTAGCTTTTTAATGGATCCATAAAATTATGTTTGTAGCCATAAAAGTGTCGCCTCCTCATTTACACGACCGATTCTGATTAACTTATACTTGAAAAATAAAATCTAATTATCAATTTAAAGGAGACAAAGTGAAAGCCGTTTACAAAGAGTTCGAAATGAAAATTATCCTAGTGACATTAAGGGCTTAAAATTTCATTACATAACAACGTAATTTTGCACTTTCTAATACTTCAAATTAATTTTTGCAAGTTTCAGCTCTCGGTTAGTGAAGAATAATCAAACTAAGTTCCGATTATCGTCGAATTGGTAAGACACGGCAACAAGCGATTGTAACTTAATACAAACCCGTCTTGTTGCAATTCTACTGCAGTCTAAGTGGTGTATTTATACCATCAGCTCCTTACTTTAATTCATACGCTGATGGAATCGAACTAAAGCCGAACGCCTACCGACTCAGAACTCAAGGAATGGAATCACCCAAATGCATGAATGGGTCATTCTTGATTTCTATAAATACCAACTGTCTTGGACACTGCTTCAGTTGTGCTTAGCTAGTTGCTGTTATTCAAACCAACAGTAGACTAACTGACTTCAAGTCACCGGCAGGAGAGAGTCCTCTCAGTTGAGACTTTAGAATACACCGACTTCACCTTTGAATAGGGGTAAGACACCTGCCTTCACACTCACACCAATTGGTCCACCTGTTGGTCGTGGGTGGCCAACCGTGATGCTTAAGGATGGAACACTGGTGGCTGACCAGTCAATGACATGCAACACTCCACTTTGGCCCTCCGATCAATTGGCTGGTCATATTAACCCCGAGCACCTATATATATATTTACCAACCCCTCCGCACGAGCAGGATGCGACACATGGTCAATTTCTTAAGCGAAGTTCAACAGGTTTGAATTCAGAGTTTTCTTTCTCCTAGGCCGGTTGCCTAACCAAGCTTAAAGAGCCCAGTCTGCCCTACTATTTATTCATAGCTGGAGGGAGAGTAGGATTCATACCTTTCCCAATGGTATTAGCGCTAAGTGAAATGCAATTAACACGTCCAGGATTTGAACTCGGGGCGACGAGTCCATTTCCCATGACTTTAACCATTACACCACGCGCTTCCTATAGGATTGTCTCGACCTTATGTCCTTATGACAAGCCCTCGACCCCTTTTTATCATAGTTATTTACTAAGCTTGGCTTAGATGTGGCACAAGGCCAGAATTATGGGCGCCCAGTGAGAATTGAAATCATTAACAAAGGTCTGCGAATTGAACTTGCTAACCATTACACCACGTCAGGTGCCTCTCGTTTTATCGTATATGTGCTAGAAAGCGGTGGCTGAGGGTTTTAGTGTCCTGGGTATGATGTTAAACACTATTTGATAATAAAGTTCCAGTTATGGAGCTCTGGGGAATGAGCAGTACCCTTTTATTCCCATGACTCCTAGGTCCACTCTGGCCTGGAATTTGAGCAAATTTCAGCTCTCAGTTAGTTTCGATCTCAGGTCATCGGCAAGATACAGTCCTCTCAGCTGGGACTTTAGAATAGACCGACTGCATCTCCACAGAGGGGTAAGATCCCCAAACACACACACCAATGGGTCCACTTGTTGGCCGTGGGTGGCGACCCGTGATGCTTAAAGCAAACTGTGAAAGTCGTTTACCAATAGCTAGAAATTAAAATTATTCTAATGTCATTGGGGATTAAAAAACCATTACATAACAACGTAATCTTGCACTTTATATATATATATATATACCAACCCCTCCACACGAGCAAGATGCGATACAAGGTCAATTTTTTAAATGGAGTTTCACATGTTTGGATTCAGGGTTTTCCATCTACTAGACTTGTTACCTAGCCAAGGATTTAAGGGCCCAGTCTACCCTACTATTTGCCCATAGCCAGAGAGAGAGAGACAGAGACAGAGACAGACAGACAGACAGAGAGTAGTTGGATGCATACCTTTCCCATGGGTATTAGCGTCTAGGACTTGAACTCGGGTCGACGAGTCTATTTCATGAGACGCTAACCATTAAACATTTTGCACTTTTTAAAACTTCAAATTAGTTTTAGCAAGTTTCAGCTCTCAGTTAGTTTTGATCTCAGCTGGGTAAGACCCCCCAATGGCCACCTGTTGGCCGTGGGTGGCGACTTGTTATAGTTAAGGATGGAAAAAATGTGTGACACGGGTATAACATCATACTGCATCTAATTGTGAGGCTCATGTTGTGGATATATGGGGAATGTAGAGTATTCATCATTTCCATTACTACCAGGCCCACTCTGAGCTGCTAGGGTACCATGTATGGGGCTGTAGAATACACGACTGTACCTCTGCAGATGTTTTAGCTTCATCCCCACACATCAATTGGTCCACCTGTTGTCGTGAGTGGCGACCCGTGATGCTTAAGGATGGAACACTGGTGGCTAAGCAGTCCATGACATGCAACACTCCACTTTGGCCAGGTGGTCAGAGAACCCTCCTGCGATCAATCGACTGGTCACATCAACCCTTTGCACCTATATGATTGTGTCGACCCTATGTCCTCATGACAATGACCCGACCATTTTTATCATAGCTATTTACTAAGCTTAGCTTAGATATGGCACAAGGCCATAAGTATATATATATATATATATATATAAAATGACTCAAAAAGTGTTCATATGCCGTAAAACCAACCAACCAACAAACACACAGACATAGACACAAACACAGACTGACATACACACACTATATATATATATATATATATATATATATTATATATATATATATTATATTGTAAACAAGGTTTGTTTAGAATGGCTTTTTGCCGGTAATTTTTGGGAGAATAAGTGCTTAATGGAGTCGTACCTAATTTTGAAAAAATTAATTAATAATGAATTAGGCGGGAATACCTATTAAATGTATGGCTAAACAAATCGAGAAAAATCAATCTCTGTATGTACATTTCGGCCTATTAGGCCTCATAAGCAGAGCTATAGATCGGAAGACCGCCCTGTGCGTGATTTGAAACCGGACTGCCAAGTTGACAGGCCGATTGATTTTTCTCGATTTGTTTAGCCATACATTTAATAGGTATTCCCGCCTAATTCATTATTAGTTAATTAATTTTCAAAATTAGGTACGACTCCAATTAAGCATATATATATATATATATATATATCAGTCGGTAGAGTGTTCGGCTAGAAATCGCAAGGTTCTTAGTTCGATACCGGCCCGCGCCAACTCAGCATATGAGTAGCACAGTGATCTGTGCGGTAAAGTAAAGAGCTGGTGGTAAGTATGGTGCTCCACCTCAGACGGCAAAACAATTTCCTTGGTTTAGCGCTAGTAAAAAGGGGATAGATTTCTGATACCAACTTTAGGCCATCCAACGACTTTTACTATTATATATATAATAATATATATATATATATATATATATATATAATAATGACCCGAAAAGGGTTGATAGGGCAAAAAAATAAAATAACCAACCAACTCAGACACAGACAGGCAGATGGTCTCACACACACACACTTATGTATGTATATATATAATATATATAATATATATATATATATATATTATATATATATATATATATATATATTCTGGCTATGTATCATTTGTCTCTGTAGTGGGCGTGCGTGTCAAGTAGTCATTACGTAATTTGATCTGGAGTAAAAAAAAGGATATGATAAAACATCCATATACGGAAAAGGAGTCAGTCTTGCATCGAATTTCTCCTCAACTTCCGCAACCGCGGGGGGTTGGGGTCTAGGGGGGTGCCGAGATGGGAATGTGATAATAAAATCATGTATTGATCATTTTAATTTATGCCTGGCTGATATATCCCACTTGAGAAAATTAAGCCAGTTTGAATATTCAAACATAAAAAGTAGCTTCGTTTATTCATCCCTTGAGGACGAGACATTATACGTCGGATATTTCGCTCAGCATTTAAAAATAATAATCATAATAGTAATAATAATGATAATAATAATAACAACAACAACAAAACAACAATAATAATAATAATAATAATAATAATAATAATAATATCAGATTCTCTGGGACTTCGAAATAAAGACGGATCACCTTATCCTAGCAAGGAGACCAGACCTAGTGTTGATTAACAAAAAAGAAAGAACTTGTCAACTGGTGGATTTTGCAGTGCCACCAGATCACAGGGTGAAGCTAAAGGAAAATGAAAAAATGGACAAATATCTGGACCTTGCCAGAGAACTGAAAAAGTTATGGAATATGAAAGTGAAAGTGATACCAATTGTAGTTGGTGCACTTGGAACAGTTCCAAAAGGATTAGAAAAGGGCTTGGAAAGTTTGGATATCAGAGGAAGGATAGAAACCATTCAGAACACTGCACTGCTGCAATCTGCCAGAATACTCCGAAGAGTCCTGGAGACCTGAGGAGACTTGCTGTCACTCAGACTCTAGTGAAAGACCATCTGCTAATGCTGATGTGAAAACTCAAAAGGAGTAAATGATAATATAAGATTCTCTGGGACTTCGAAATAAAGACGGATCACCTTATCCTAACAAGGAGACCAGACCTAGTGTTGATTAACAAAAAAGAAATATCTTGTGGACTGGTGGATTTTGCAGTTCCAGCAGATCACAGGATGATGTTGAAAGAAAACGAAAAGATGGACATATACCTGGACCTTGCCAGAGAATTGAAAAAGCTGTGGGATATGAGGGTGAAAGTGATACCAATTGTAGTTGGTGCACTGAGAACGGCCCAGAAAAACATGAAAAAAAACTGGAGGATCTGGAAATCAGAGGAAGAATTGAGACCACCCAGACTACTGCACTACTGCAATCGGTTAGAATACTCAGAAACGTCCTGGAGACATGAAGAGACCTGTTGTCATTCAGACTCCAGGGAAATACCATCAGCTAACGCTGATGTGAAAAACTATAATAATAATAATAATAATAATAATGTATAGAACTGAAAATGTGTGTTATATGAGGGTGAAAGTGATACCAATTGTTGTTGGGGAAGATGGAACGGCCCCCAAAAGCTCAGAATAGAAGAACTGAAAATCAGGGAAGAATTGAGACCATCCAGCATTGTTGAGATCGCTTAGAATACTCAGAAGAGTCCTGGAGACCTTAGGAGACTTGTTGTCCCTCTGACTCCAGGGAAATCCAATTAGCTAACGCTGATGTGAACAACTCATAATAGTAATAATAATATTAACTAGTAGTATCTATAGATATACCACAGTATAATGATTTAATTATTACAACCGTTTGATATGTTTACTTAAGAGCTATTGAAAATTGTTCAATATGTAAAAAGCATAATAATCTTGATACAACTCTTTCTCCCTTTTTTTTCTTTCTTTCCTTCTTTTCATCATCGATTGAAACAGAGTAGCGTTACTGCTTCGGCGCGCCCACCCACTCTCTCTATCTTTTCTTATTTTCTTATTATATTTTTTCTGTGTAGCATGTCCTTTTCCTTCCCTTTCTTTTATTTATAATAAAAAACGGATGGTTTATTCTTTAACAGCGGCGACAAGACTCATAAGAAATAAAAATTCAGTGGATAAGCAACTCCAGATAATCAGGATTTACATTTTTGCATTTCATCTTGGACGAATTGGACGGTCTCATTTTTAACCAGAGGGTGCGGCAAGATGATAACGGCGAGAAGATTAAGGAACAAGAGTATTAATATATAGATAATAATGATGGGAATAATGATTGTGGGTGTGGTTAGAGTATTGGTCATGCGGTGTCGAGGGTGGCGTCCATTGGTAAAATTCGTTTTCCCTGTTTTTTTTTAATGATACCAGTCGTGTTTTAAGAGAGGGCGTGTCACCGGGAAATATTTTTAAGATCCGATATTTTTGACAATTGTACCGAGACTTGGCGCCTTGGAATAGAAAGAATCCTGGATATCAGTTCGGGAAAATAAGAAGAGAAAAATAAGAATAGTATCAATAACAAGACCTACTTATGTGTATTGTACATATGTCCTTCTTGTACAATCTTGCCGCCCTGTCGGCTGGGGCGTTTAAAATGCACCGACTGCACCTCTGCAGGGGTTAAGACTCCCCCAATGGGGCCACCTGTTGGCCGTGGGTGGCGACCTGTGATGCCTAAGGATAGAACACAGGTGGTTGAGCAGTCTATGACTTGCTATACTCCACTTTGGCTCTTTCTTGGGCTAAACGGGTGGTCAGAGAGGCCCACTCTAATAATCAAATGGTCACGTCAAGCCCTAGCACCTATATGATTGCCCCAACCCTATTGCCCTTATGGCAAGCCCCAACCCTTTTTATCATATGGATGCTAGAAGACGGTGGCTGGGAATGACGTTAAACTCTATCTGATGGTGAGATTCCGGTTCTGGAGGTTTGGGGAATGTAGAGCACCCCTTCATCACTATTGGTGTCCGGTCCAATCTGTTAAGGTCCAATCTATAGGTTAAATAGAAAAATATATTTATAAAAAGAATTGAGTATCCATTTAAGAATGTCTTTATGTTAAGTATCTGGCCACCATCCTTGGCCAGTTGTAAAGTAAATAAGTAAGTCCCGAGTTATAGAATCCTTTGGTAAGTCCTGTGATATAGAATCCTTTGGTAAGTCAATAAGTCCTTTGGTCCGTCGTCCAAGAAGATCCTAGTAGTAGTGAGCTAAGATTAGAATCAGCCAGTATAAATAATAATATCAGCAGCAGAGCACTGCCAGTGATTGGACAATAGGTTGGTCACATGTTTATCGGCGAGACTATAAGTAGAAGAGGGCCTTTGTCACACGCCTTATATCTGAAAATTCCAACACTTTATTTTAAAACTTTATCGGCATTAAATGACCCATTGAGGTTGATATGCCGTAAAACAAAACAAAACCAAACCAAAATGTACAATTTTGTTTTTGTGAAATGTATTTATCACATGTTCAATATATTTTTTTCTTTTTTTACTCATTAAATGTTTTTATTCCCACGCCGTAGGTGGCGTCCCGTGATACTTAAGGACGGAATCATGGTGGCTGAGTTGTCCATGACATGCAACACTCCACCGTAGCAATTATTTTGGCAAGACGGGTGGTCGGAGGGGCTCCTTCTAATCAATATTCAGGTCACGTCTTGCCCTAGCACCTAGGGGAAAGATCAAGAGAGTGGGTGATCTCACGGAAACGATAACGTTAATCTGTTTCAATCGAACATAATGAAAAGATGAACAGAAGGAAAGAAAGAAAAAAGTGAGAGAAAGAGTTAAATCAAGATTATTGTGATTTTTACATATTGAACTATTTTGCAAAAGCTCTTAAGTAAACAGAGCAATTGAATTATCCTGCTCTAGTATATCTACAGGTCCTGCTAGTACATACTTATTAAGCTTGGCATACGCTTGGGTAAAAAAAAAAGTCGATCGAGCATACTGTACAGTGATAATTGTCTGGCATATTGTCAAAGAATAAGACGATCTCAAGTGTGTAGTAACTTTTTAAAGGATCCAAGTTTCTCTACTCGTCAAATGTTGATGTGGTCCCACGGGTTTGGCAATATGTATGTTTACCAGACGACAGTTATGACGGATTTTTATGTCCAGCTGAAACAGTGTTGTACTATCGTTAAAAAAAGCTATATATTAATGCTTTAATATATATATATATATATGTGTGTGTGTGTGTGTGTGTGTGTGTGTGTGTGTGTGTGAATAAAAGGAAGTGAATCCGACGGTATGTAGTATATCAAGAAAGAATGAAAAAACACAGGTTTAAATGAGTTAAGTGGTGAGTTTATTGGCTGACGCTGCAGTGTTTCGATCAATTAATTAGATCATTTTCAGGGCATTCGTTGGTATATGGAAGGTAATAAGAAATCTTTTCAAGAAAAGCGAGTGGTAGTCCTTGTTATTCAGTGTGTTTAAAATTTCAGGTTTGAAAAAAGGAGACGGTTTGAAATATGACGTCAAAT
>CM042163.1:56462547-56475047 GCA_023376005.1 Doryteuthis pealeii
TTAAATTGTTGTCATACACAAAAAATTGTAGAAAAATGAAAATTGTTTCAAAACACAAGTTTACAGTTACATTTTTTTAAATAAGATTTTAAATGTCAATAAAAATCAGTCACCAGTATAGGATTGTTATAAATGATAAAACGAGTTGTTTTATATATATATACTAATGGTTAAAAAAAAGTCTTAATAGTTTAGAGAACTAGTGAAATATATATATATATATATATATATATATATATATATATATATATATATATATATATACTTTGAATATCCCCAGTTCTTGCTTTTTGAGCAAAAATTATGAAGATTTGATTTATATTCGAAGATATTTAAAAACAAAAATATACATAGTAATAGCATTAACATTATACTTAAAACACTTGTAAATAAAGTACTTGTAAATCTCAAAAGTAAAATCAATAACCATTGTTTCTCCCGCCTCTACCCAGGTGACGCTGGGTAGCCGCTCCTAGTATATATATATATATATATATATATATATATATATATATATATATAAAGCTTCCATTTTGTTTATAATTACATATAGAAATCCAGTACATTGAACCAGTGACTCACTATTCTAATCATAGATACACAACTCGTTATATCTCAGTGACCTGTCAAGAGTCATTGAGATATAACGTTGCATTTTTCTCTGTCTTTTTTTTAAGAAATAAGAAAATATTCTTTAAAAAAAAGATATAACACGCCAACAGATAAAAATATGACCCAAAAAATCTGCGTCGTACATTTTAATCTTTATGTATCAAAAATTATAAATGAAAAAAAAAAACCCCAAAAAAACAAAAAATATTAAAATGAAAAAAAAAAAAGAAGATGGACATTATAGATCGGTATCAAGAAAGCAGTTTTTCGCTTTAAGTGTTCATTGTTCGCTCATCTGTTTTTTCTCATCTAAGCAGTTCATATTTGACCTCGGGGGTCACTTCCTTTATTTCGTTTCGTTATGGATATTTATAAACTGTCCCTTGTTCACAAAGATCACTTTCATCGTCTTACCGCCTTGTCGGTCCGACCGTGTTACTTGTCAGAGCCAATTTCTCTTCTCATCTCCTCCAGGACTTTGCCGCGCCGATATTATTTCGCGTCCGCCATCTTCTTTTTCGGCCACCATCTTTGCCCGTTTCTACGCGTACGCCAGTGTGGGGAGTTTCGTTTTAACTGACAGCAGCGGCGAAAATAATGATGGTATTACTCGTGAAGATAATGGTATTGATGATTGTACTGGTTGTGGTATGATGGTAGCTGGTTATGACGATGTAAATGGGGTTTTCGCTAAGAGGAGGAAAGGGGAAGGGTATGTGGGGTGGGGGATGAAAGAAAGGCTGACAACAGTGACAGTGATGATGACAATTACAGTCACGAAGATGACGGCTGTAATGATATTGGTATTTGGTTGGTGGTTGGGAGGAGATGGCCGCCGCCCGTTGTAAATCTAAAGATCTAATAGGTAAATAAATAGATTAAAAAACAGCGACTGACGTTTTAATGTTAATGCACTTAGTAATGATAATTAATTTTAATTAGATAAAAAATAATTTCTTTAAATTTTGTCAGTTCAATTCTTCAAATGGTTGGTTGGCAACCTTCCGTCTACGAGAGACGATGGCGTAGTGTCCATTTTTTTTCTGCAACTGCATGAGTGGCTGAACAGAGTAGTGTCAAAGTTGTTGTTTTTTTTTCTTTTCTTTTCCTTTTTCCTCTCCTTTCCTTCTCTCTTTGAACTACATAGCCTGGGTGGGATAAACTGTTGCCCATGTAGCAAACCCCTCCTCTCCACACAGCTGCTGTGATCCAAAGGAAAGGTAAGGTACCAATGCGGTTTGGCAATGGCAGTGTCACAGGAGTTGATGGATAGCAGTGGATTTCACCGTCACACCACCTTAGGGGCCCGGCTCTTGATTTGTTTTCGGGGTTTACTCCACTAGCCTTTGCTTGAAAGGCAGCAGAGGTTTTGGGCCGGACTTTCCTTGGCCCTTTGGTTGCCATCCAAGGCTAAAGAGCCCCTTTTGACCCATTTGGGGATCCATGCGAGGAGCAAGTACCGTGATCCTACTACTACTGGTATTCCTGTGAAGTGAAATGAAATTAGGGATACGGTATATTATGCCTTTGTGTATCATTTTCCAAATAGTTTATCAATTAATAACTATTTCTATCGTCATTTTTACCATATATATATCCGCATTTGTAGGAAGCGCGTGGTGTAATGGTTAAACTCATGGGAAATGGACTCGTCTCCCCGAGTTAAAATCCTGGACGTGGAAATGCATTTCATTTAGCGCTAATATCCTTGGGAAAGGTATGAATCCTACTCTCTCTCTCCAGCTATGAGTAAATAGTAGGGCAGACTGGGCTCTTTAACCTTGGTTAGGCAACCGGTCTAGGAGAAGGAAAACTGAATTCAAACCTGCTGAACTCCGCTTAAGAAATTGACCTTGTGTCGCATCCTGCTCGTGCGGAGGGGTTGGTAAATATATATATATATATATATATATATATACTGTTTGTTTGTACTGTACAATACACCGACTGCATCTCTGATGGGTACCCCCCCCCCCAATAGGTATCCTTACAGATTTCGGGTTTTGCAATAATATATCTGTTCCACCGGTAGACCTAACATGTCATTAGGCCACCTCCTTTTCAGATTCGCTCTGTGTAATTTTACGAAAAGATCATTATATATTGGCTCATGAATACGTAACAGCCACACAGAGACTTGCTTGGTACCTGTATAAAGTAGAAGATTTGAAGGAAATACTTAACTAAAAGTTAATCTTTAGATATATACCACATTACAACTTTTGGAGGGTGTCGTCAGTGATGTCAATGCTTGGTTCCTCGGGGTGTTTTCGGGTCTTACAACATCATACCCCCCCCCCAGGCGGACCCTGTTAAGAAGATGAAACTCTGATCCCACCTCTATGTGAAAAATAGATACGTTTAAAATTATTCGTATTCGAAGAACCGTGTAAAAAAAAACTCTTAAGAAACAACACAGAAAAAATGTAAATATAAACGTACAATGAACGAGATTCCCTAATCTCTAGGCATGAAATAACCCTAGATGGGTTAACAGGCCTTTAAATTCGATCAATTCATTGTTTGTATACATGTAACTTAACAAAAACGACACGCCATAGCATGATTTTTTAACAAGTCGTGGAAACAGCACCCACTAGGAAGCAGCCGTATGGCCACCTGCCCCCATCTCACAAACCATCCGAGTGAGACGGACTAGGCATGCAGGACACTGCTGGAGAAGCAAGGATGAGCTAATAAGCAACGTTCTCCCCTGGAAGCCAACACATGGACATGCTAATGTGGCCGCCCACCAAGGGCCTACATTGACCAACTATGCAAGGATGCTGGTTGCTACACAGAGGACCTCCCAGGGGCAATGAGTGATAGGGAGGGCTGGCGAAGATTTTCATGGATATCCGTGCTACATGCGTGACATGATGATGATGAATCTATATAATAATATTCGTGTTCCTACAAAATACGACCGTTATCATCTTGCAACACCCTCTGGTTAAAAACGAGGCCGTCGTCACCCCAGCTAAATAATTGACCATTAAGTTTTTATTATAAAGAAATAAAGGGAAGAAGAAAGACATGCTACACAGAAAAATATAATGCGAATGAAAGAAAGGAAAAAAGAAAGAGTAGGGAAAATATAGAGAGAGGGGTGAGCGTGTGGAAGCGGTAACGCTAATCAGTTTCAATCGAACATAATGAAAAGATGGAAAGAATGAAAGAAAGAAAGAAAAGAATGAGAGAGAGTTTAATCAAGATTATTATACTTTTTATATATTGAACTATTTTGCAATAGCTCTTAAGTAAACATATCGAACATTGTAATAATTAAATTATATACGTGGTATATCCACTGGTCCTGCTACTTAAAGTATAAAAACATATCGTGAGATTTTTTATAAGAACAAAATACTCTGACTTAAAAAAATAAAATAAAGCAGTTTCCAGTACAATTTGCAACTAAATCAAAATTTTGTGGGATCCGCATACACATTGAATTTTATATTTTTACATCATCCAACTACCATTGGCATTTCAGTCTCGGAAGACTATATTAAAGTTTTTGTGCCCCTGAAGTTGCAGCGCCTCCTGTGATTGTGAAGTCCTATGTTTGTAAAACATTCTCGACCACAGATGTCGTATTTGAAGGCTGTCCCTGAAGATGTTGATGTGCCGGTGCTTTGTTGCCGCTGCTTTCTTCTGGACCTCTTAGCTTAGGAATGGTGTTGCGTCAGAGTGATTTTGACATGAGCATTCCTCTACGGAGTGTCTGCCGCCACCGAGGGCGGTCCTGAGCCAAATTTCCCAGCTGGGGAAATGCAAAGCATCTGAGATCCTTCTTGAGACATCCTTGAATCGCTGCTGGGGCGACTAATCTGTCTTTACCAGACGAAAGCTCTCCATAAAGGATGTCTTTCGGGATTCGTCCATCATCCATCCGACGTACATGCCCAGCCATCGGAGACGACGTTTTCTCAGTAGAGAACACAAGCTGGGGAGTTGAGCTCTCTCTAAAATTGCTGTGTTACTGATCCTGTCCCTCCAGGTGATGCCCAGTATACGTCTAAGGCAGCGAAGGTAGAAGTTATTTAGCCGCCGCTTTTGGTGGGAATATAAGGTCCATGTTTCATCCAACTACATAATGGGGATAACTATGCAATGCTGCTTCACCCTTCCTAAATAGAAGTACCAGCATAATCATAGATCCTATTACAATAATATCGTTACTATAAAGGTGTGTGTATAAGTAGAATTGAGTGATCTGTCCATGTGTCTAGGCTGAACAGGGTGATCTGCCCTTGATCAGATAGACCAGGGATCACCAAACTTTTTCTCGGTGGGCCGGGTAATTATAAAAAATAACGAGTGTGGGCCACATTATTATTGTGTTCAATACTTGCTAACCAGAACGAAAGCTCTGAGAAAAATTATGTAAAACAAAATTTATCTTTTCATGGATGAGTGGTGTAAGATGCACAAAAATAAATTTGATCAACATATTTATTTTTCAAAACATTATCAAAGAAGTATCAAGTAACAAGTGAAATGCTCTCAAGCACGAAATTTTTTAACCTACCAACAGTAGTCAAGTCCATAAAGATTTAATAAGCTTAACATGATATTTAAATTTAAGTGGTATCTGAACGTCTCCGTACGTTTTAACAAACAAATCCAAGTACCGTCGGCGGGCCTATAAAATGTCTTCACAGGCCGGATCCAGCCCGTGGACCGTAGTTTAGTGACCCTAAAATAGACTATAAATATACAGACAGAATTAGCCATTTGCAATTCTACTGTTGACGTCTGAACCACGCGGACAACGTCTTTCGTACTTTATAGGGGGGAGAAAGAGTTAATACTGTTGTAGGTGTAGATGATGCTGCACGTCACCTGAAAAAACATATTCCACATATCCAAATTAATATCTACTTTCTTTGTAATATGTACTTACCTTCATATTAAATCCAATGTCAACACGTTTATATTTTTCACCCCCGCAACAAAAAAAAGAAAAGAAAAAAAGAAGAAAAGCTAAACTCAGTTTCCGTTTAATATTTCTTTTAAATAATTCTGCTTATAGCATTTTTTGCGCATGCGTGCGGGGATTTTGTGTTCACGCATGCGCGTAACCTTTTAAAATGCAACATTGTTAGAAATGGATGAGCGGTGGAGAGTGGGGGCGGTAAGGTTGATTCTATCTTCCATAACACACACACACACACACACACTCCATAGAAATTTACCAGAATGTGTTTACAGATATTTTTTCGTGACTTTTCCCCAAACAAAAATATTAATTTTCTACCACAAGAGAGTTGCATTGTCACTACTGACAGACATTGCACTCCGTACCCTGCTGCAGCTAAATATGTCAGCAAACTTAAAATTGAATGAAACAGACGACAATTGGAAAAGTTCTAGAAAAAGCCAGCAACAACACCAATTTCATCACCACCAACACAATAACAATAATAATCTTATTATAATGGAGATTGTGTGTTTTTCTGTCTGTAACCGAAACTATATCACTACACAAGTTACAATTCCCTTTGTTATTTACGTCACATTCTCTATGATTTTATTTAAATTTCGGTTATTAATAAAATTGTTTTACATTATTAATATTGCTGGTACTGTCTACATACTGATAACATACAATTGTATTTATCTATACAACATTCGGTAATTTATGAGGAAGTACGTCCCGGTCTCCTGTCTCAAAAATTGCTACCCGGTGACTATCAAAATAACGACCCCAGCTCGTCGTAATTCTTGTTTATTTATCGTAATTTGTCGTAATTCTTGTTTAGATATGAAGATGGATATATAGTTTGGAATAGACTGAGATAGATAGATAGATAAACAAACAAAATAATTTAGATAGATATGAACAAATGGAGATAGATAGATATTTTCGACAAGTAAATGTATTTGGGGGGGGGGTCGCTTCTTTTTTTGTCGTAATTCTTGTTTATTTAAACTAAAAACAAGACATTAAACAAACATGAATAAAAGAAAATCTTAGTATTTAAAGTAATATAGATAAATATGAACAAATTGAGATAGATAGATATGAAGATGGGTAGTTTTGAGTAGACTGAGCTGGGTCGTTATTTTAATAGTCACCGGATAGCAATTTTTGAGGCAGGAGACCGGGACGCACTTCCTCATAAATTACCCAACATTCATTAGATCCTTTCCGTCCACTAAGGACGATGACGTAGTGTCCAAAATAAAAAATAAAAGTTTTATCTGCATCTGAGCATGTGACTCTGCAGGCCAATTCTTGCAGATTCACTTGCGCAGATAATTTTTTTATTTTTTATTTTGGACACTTATATACAACAAAATAGAGGTTTACAGTGTGAACGGGAAGGTTAATTTGCATATTGATATTAAGAATTTGATTTTAATAAATATGAGATTAGTATTATTGATTTCTAATTGTTTAGTTTTATCTGAATTAACATGAGCCAAAATCTCGGGGATAAACCTTAAAATAAATCAGAAACAAGACAAAATAACTGTAATTTAACTAAATAGTTAAATTAGGAAAAATTATCAATGAAAGACGTGAGTGATGGAAGAGTTAGTTTCAGTAGTTTCATTTTCCCCTCTATATCCCCATTGATTAAAATCTTTTTATATGCATTCTTAATTACTTTCATTAGTCTTCCTAATTTAATGTAATATTTTATTACATTAAAAATTAAATACTTGCAACCGGAGGGTGCATATATTTGCTAGTTATAATAAAAATCATGAAGTGCGTGGTGTAATGGTTAAAGTCATGGGACATGGACTCGTCGCCCCGAGTTCAAATCCTGGACGTGGTAATTGCCTTTCACTTCGCGCTAATGCCCTTGGGAAAGGTATGAATCCTACTCTCCCTCCAGCTATGGGTAAATAGTAGGGCAGACCGGGCTCTTTAACCTTGGTTAGGCAACCGGTCTAGGAGAAGGGAAACTCTGAATTCAAACCTGTTAAACTGCGCTTAAGAAATTGACCTTGTGTCACATCCTGCTCGTGCGGAGGGGCTGGTAAATACATATAATAAAAATCATGTTTCTGTCTGTCTGTAATCGAAACTACGTAACCATCAACGTCACAATTCCCTTAGTTATTTACGTTATATTCTCAATGGTTATTAAATGATAATTATTCAATATTAATTTAGCACCTTATTTATTAATGTCTCTATTAAACTCTACCTGAGATATATTTGCCTCAAAACAACTCATACTATTAATGTGTTTAAAATCCGTCAATGTGTATTATATATATCATTAGGAAATAAATGTTTACATAGCATATGTGAATAATTTTTCTACTAGTTTTAACAAAACCGTGTTCAATAAAAAAAAATTACTTGGTGTTAGTGATTTTTAATATTAATGTTTTATTCTCAAACGTTTGAAAAGCAATCCTATGTATAATTTTATATTGAAATCAATTAGTGTGTTTGTTTATTGATTTTAACGGCATATCAACCCGTCTGGGGTTATGTCATGCCTAACGGTTAGGAAATTATATATATCGTGTATTTATATTTATACTTTTTAGTAATTGGTTTTTAAAATGTGTTAGCATTATTGGGGATTATGTTGTATGGTATTGATTTGTTTCATGTCTATATTCTAGGGTATAATTTTATTTCCCTCAATAAAGAGAGAATATCCTTCATGTTGACATTTTCAAACAGATCTTTCATATTGTTTGCTTTAAAATAACGGTTTCTGATGTGAGCAAAAAATCTGCATTCCATCAATAAGTGTTTAACTGTTAGGGGTGTTTGACATGTTTCACATTGTGATTGTTGTTCTTGTTTGAGTATATTGGAGTGTGTTAGTCTTGTATGACCAATGCGTAATCGAGATACAATGACTGGTTCCTTTCTAGACTTCCTTAAAGTTGGTCTTCAGTCTCCAAAAGTGGGTATGATTAGGAAGAGTTTATTGTGGATGTTGTTATTCCAGTGTTGTTGCTATTTTGTATGAGGGAATCTATTGATTTTAGGTTTCAAATCAGTATATGCTATCTTGAAATTGTCGGGGATCAAATCTAGAGCCGATTTAGCTGCTGAGTCTGCTCTTTCATTTCCCCTCACTCCTATATGATTTGGTGTCCAGCATATCATAATCTCCTTAGAGTTAGACATCAAGTCTAATCTATTCAGGAGCTTAATGATGAGAGGATTTTCCAGTTTTTTATTTCTTAATGATAGTAGGACAGAGAGCGAGTCTGAGAAGATGATATATGTTTTGTGGTTATTTTCATAGATTATGTCAAGTGAAAATCAAAGAAAAATTCAGTTCATCCGGACTCTTTTCGAATCCCTTGGGAAATGTTCTAAGGATATCAACTAAAATTGCTATCACCTTCATCCTCATGTTACACAGTTGTTTTTAGCTCTCATGCAAGGTTCAAGTAATTCAAGCAATTGTCTATGTTTTTGTTTTCTTTTATCATCACTCTGGAAATTGTGCAAAAAGCCCAAGCGTATAAAGGAGGTGATAATAGCTGCTAATAATGTCTGGAAGAAAAAACTGATGTATCCTGGAACCTGTCGAAATAAATTACTGAACAAAAAAAAAAAAAAAAAAAAAAGAAAAAGAAAGAAAAAGAAAAACGAATTGATATCTAAATGCAGACATATTAATAAATTTCCCTTGTGTCATTGAAAACCTGACTAATTCCATAATTTATTTCCCTGTATTTGAACTGCTCTAATATACAATGACTGTAACGTTAACTAACATCTTACCACGTGACAATTATATCACATGATAAATAAGAGTTGTTTATATTCATTTGTTCTCATATCCCCCGAATGATGGTTGTGTGATCTACATGAAACTACAATTAACGGATTTTAAGGGGTGATAATTCGAATATTGCTCTGGCATAACATCGAGCACTCTTTTATACAAAAACCTTTCTTATTTGACTTCTTTCAATATATATATATATATATATATGTAAAAATTAATTATCTATTACTTTTTACATTTTATTTTTCGATTTTCGGTACTTATTTTCTCATAGAATAGCCACCGTAAAAAAATTTTTTGTTTCTGTTCATAACTTTTATCTCTTTATTTATACTGTAATTAGTACAATATAAGACCAACTTTTAAAAAACTGTTACGCCCCCAACATAAGGGGGTCAACAATAAGTGACTTGAAAAAAATGAGAAAGTTTTGAAATAAAATTAACAATGATTACTGTTCAGATAATATATTTTTCCATCTAAATGTTCGGATGAAGGTTTAATAAAAACCGGAACGTTTTAACATCGACTACCCCATCAAGAATAAACACATCTTTTTTTTTAGTACTTGCTTCTATTTTGTACACACACACACACACACACACACACACATATATATATATATATATATGTGTGTGTGTGTGTGTGTGTGTGTGTGTGCGTGTGTGTGTGTGTGTGTTATCGTTAATATTATTCTTGCAGACATTTTTGTTATTCAAATTATTACTTTCAGAATTATGATTTAAATTAAAATAACTGATAAAAGAATTTCCTTTGTCTAGGTCTATAATGAAATTTAACAGAAATGTCCACGGAGACATTGTATACATATATGATGAGGCAAAACCATCATATACTAGCGGAGGTACCTAGCGTTGTGAAGCAAAAAAACAAAACAAAAAAAACAATCTAGATAATATATTAATGAAATAATTCTGTTATTTTATTGCAATAAACATTTTAGCAAAAATGCTAAAAAAACTTGTCTGTCTGTCTGTCTCATATATATATATATATATATATATATATATATATATATATATATATATATATATATATATATATTCTCAGCGTCCCAGTGTTTTAGAGACCTTATTACATTATGTTTGGAATTATCCTCACTCTCTCACACACACACACACACACAAAACACTCACACACACATACATACATATATATATATATAGGTGTGTCAAAAATTTATCGAGATTTTTCGTACTTTTTGACACACCTTGTATTCTAAAAAAATAACGTTCCATTCATTGTTCATTTCTATATTGGTAAATACAGCTTCAATCTCGATACTTTTATGACACACCTTATATTATATATATAATATATATATATATGTGTGTGTGTGTGTGTGTGTGTGTGTGTGTGTGTGTATAAGGACTCATGGTACAACGACCGAGACGTTTTGTTTTTATATACCCCTATAAAGATGAGGACAGCAGCCCGAATAATCAAAATAATACAGATTCAAGGGTTCTCTTACATTTCCCCCCCCCCAAAAAAAAAACACACACACAAAAAAAGACGTATACAATTCCAACGTTTGTATTTGACGTTTGAATTTCATTCATTTCTTGTTAATACCTAACCTGCACAGATTGTCAGTTTTCAAGCAGACGATCTCTAAATATTCACACGTTTATACGCATGCGTAGTGATACAATTCAATAGGCTGTGTAATTTCATTTGATACTCTTCGCCACACTTTCTTTCTTTCTTTCTTCCTTTTCTTTTCTGTTTTTTTTTTTTTGTTTTTTTTGTTTTTTTTTTGCTCTGAAATTTTGATCGGTGAAATATAATTAAATTCCCTCGACCGACTGCACGATGAATTCTATTTTTTTCCAAACCAATGTTTATTTATCCGCCTGTAACATTGTTTGCTGAGAAAACTCAGCAACGATTCACTTTGGTAAAAATGATGGATAAACGACTTTTGGAAAAAATCGTTGGCAAATTTATTTTGTCCGTTGAAAAGTCTCCTAAGTCGATCACAATTCAACTAACACGCTTTGTTTGTGAACAGTTAGTGAGTAAAGACGAATCAAAAGTCTTGTTCTCACCCGGGCGATATTCACAAGAAAACGAACACCCTAGGGCGTTTGAATACACCGACTGCTCCTCTGCAGAGGGATAAGACTCTCTCAATGGGCCCGCCTGTTAGCCATGAGTGGCGACCCGTGATGTTTAAGGATGGAATCTTGGTGGCTGAGCAGTCCATGACACGCAACATTCCACTTTGGCCCTTACTTAGGCTAGACGGGCGGTCGGAGAGGCCCCATCTGATCAATCGGCGGGTCACGCCAAGCCCTAGCATCCTATTGCCCCTATGGCAAGCCCAATCCTTTTTATCATATATGTGCTAGACAGCGGTGAAGAAATCAACGTTCTGTTCTTTGTTGATTTCGATCTGGGTAAATACAGGTTCAAACTCGGCACTTTTATGACACACCTTGTATTCTGAAAAAATTAACGTTCCATTCATTGTTCATTTCTATCTTGGTAAATATAGCTTCAAACTCAGCAATTTTGACACACCTTTTATTCGGAAAAAAATTAATGTTCCATTCATTGTTCATTTCTATCTTGGTAGATACAGCTTCAATCTCGACACTTTTATGACACACCTTGTATTCGGGAAAAATCAACGTTCCATTCATTGTTCATTTCGATCTTGGTAAATATAGCTTCAAACTCGGCAATTTTGACACACCTTTTATTCGGAAAAAAATTAACGTTCTATTCATTGTTCATTTCTATCTTGGTAAATACAGCTTCAATCTTGATACTTTTATGACACACCTTGTATTCGGAAAAAATCAACGTTCCTTTCATTATTCATTTCTATCTTGGTAAATACAGCTCCAATTTCGACACTTTATGAACACACCTTGTATTCGGGCAAAAAAATCAACGTTCCATTCAATGTTCATTTCTATCTTGGTAAATACAGCTTCAATCTTGATACTTTTATGACACACCTTGTATTCGGAAAAAATCAACGTTCCTTTCATTATTCATTTCTATCTTGGTAAATGCAGCTTCAATTTCGACACTTTTATGACACACCTTGTATTCGGGCAAAAAATCAACGTTCCATTCAATGTTCATTTCTATCTTGGTAAATACAGCTTCAATCTCGACACTTTT
>CM042163.1:56485047-56487547 GCA_023376005.1 Doryteuthis pealeii
CAAATATAGATGGATCGTGAGAAATTTACACGAATTTTGCCAATGTTAAATAAAGGAAAACTGTGAACAGTGTTTGTCTCGTTTCATATCATTACACTTAGTTATTATTATGATTTATTTCTGAATCATTATTTTTACAAAAAATTAATTTGAGAAGAACACACATAACATGGAGATATATTTTAAATTTCTATAGACACCAGCATTAGCCTCCAGCCTCTCAAGCCGCTCAGGCGTTGGTTTTGTAGAGTGGGGTGATATTTGAAAATTAGTATTTGAATTATAAGAGAAGGGAAAGTCATTGTTTAAGTTCACATTTAAAACATAAATCAATTATGTAAGACCAAAACAATAAATGGATCTGCAAGACTAACTTTTTATTATACCCCTCCTCTACCCAGGCACATAAGAAAATAAAAATAAATGCAATATCATTTAGATTTCGTTATTGTAATGTACACTCCACAGTCTTTGAAGTGACTTCAATGAGAGCATTTCCTGATTCTTTCTTTACCTTTCATGTCATCTGTTCACATTAAATCAAACACATATATCTCGACTGTTATTTCCTTTACTTGTATTATTATCTCATATTTGATTTCTTAGAATAATATTTTTTATTTTCATTCAATAATGATTCTATTATAAATGGATCATGAGAAATTTAGACGAATTTTGTTGATGCTAAATAAAGAAAACTTGTGAACAGTGTTTTTCTTTGATTTACTCATATATATAATATATTAATACTCGTGTTCCTTAATTGAATGGCCGTTATCTTGCAACACCCTCCGGTTAAAGATGAGACAATTCAAATCGTCCAAGATGAAACGAAAAAATATAAATCCTGATTGCACCATAATTCAGGATTGGTTATCTTAATGTACACTCTACAGTTTAAGAAACGACTGCATCATTTCTGTGGGGACATAGGATGCCATCTAGAGCAGGGTTTTTTTAAACTATGGGTCCCAATCCTTCAGTGGGTTCTAAGATAAAAATGGGTCGCAAAAATAAATAAAAGAAAAGTTTTTTTAAATGGGTCACAAAATAGATAAGAAAATAAAAATATATGCACCATAATTTAGGTTTGGTTATTGTAATGTACACTCCACAGTCTTTGAAGTGACTTCAATGAGAACATTTCCTGATTATTTCTCTGCCTCTAATTTCATCTGTTCACATATGATCTCAACTATTATTTCCTTTTCTTGTGTTGGTATCTCATATTTGATTTTCTTAGAAAATTTTTTATTTACATTCAATAATGATTCTATTATAAATGGATCATGAGAAATTTACACGAATTTTGTCAATGCTAAATCAATGAAAATTGTGAACCGTGTTTGTTTAATGGATCAGAATTGAAATCATTGTTTTTACTGTTGTGGTATCTATTAGGGTCACATCTATTGGATACATATGATTCAAATATTAATGGATCATAAGAAATTTACACGAATTTTGTCTATGCTAAATCAATGAAAATTGTCAGGGTTATTTTATGTCGAAAGTTTTTATTCATTCTTCAAGTATACTCAATTTTTTAACTCGATTTTTAAACACATTTTTATTAAACTCATTTTTTTTATTTAAACCATGGGTAGAGCCCTAACAGGTACTACCACTCTGGTCAGAGTGGACCTGTGAATAATGGTGATGAAGGGGTACTTCACATTCCCCAGAGCTCCAGAATTGGAAGCTCATGATTACAGAGAGTTTAATGTCATACACAGGACACTACGACCCTCAGCTACCGCCTTTTACCACATATGATAAAAAGGTTTGCCACAAAGGCAGTAGTAGGAGAGACCAACCGATTGATCAAAGGGGGCCTCTCTGACCGTCCGTCAAGCTTAAAAGTGGGGTGTTGCATGTCATCAAAATTCCATCCTTAATCACCACGGGTCGCTACCCACGGCAACAGGTAACCCCATTAGAGGCGTGTTTACCCATCTGCTGAGGTGCAGTCAGTGTATTTTAAAGCCCCAGCCAACAGGAATGTCATGGTCTCGGAACAGAAAAATCCTTACCATATAGCCAGGGTGCGCCAGCAATACCCCACAATATCACCAGGCTTTGGGGTTAACTTTCCATAGTGCAGTTTTTAATTGGTGACCATATCTTAACCGGCTCGATGGAAAGTTAACTTCAAAGCCTGATGATATTGTGAGGTATTGCTGGGGCACCTTGGCTTGTGGCTAATGAGTTTTTTGTTGATTGATTAATTGATTTTAACAGCAGGTCAAACAGAAATGGTTATTTTATAGCTAGAAGTTAGGGAATCGTGATCACTGTACGTTCATATTTACATTTTTGTGTAGTTGTTTCTTAAGGGTTTTTTGCACACGACCCTATCGAATACGAATACAGATTTATTTGCATGTCACAATCAAACTGTTTATATATATATATATATATATATATATATATATATATATATATAATATATATATATATATATCTGGCTGTAAGCACGCAGATGTGAGTCTACATACGG
>CM042163.1:56490047-56500047 GCA_023376005.1 Doryteuthis pealeii
TGGTTTGGTTTGGTTTGGTTGGATTTACGGCTTATCAACCCTTGTTGGGTTATTTCATACCGAAGATGTTTTGTTGTATTCATTCTTGGGGGATATTCAAAATTTTGAAACTCAAGTTTTTTAAAACTCATTTTTTATTTTATTTAACCCATAGATGGAACCCTAACAGGTACTACCACTCCGAGCCAGAGTGAACCTGGGGTAATTGTGATGAAATGTTACTCTACTCCCCAGAGCTCCTAAATTGGAAATACACCATTAGATGCAGTTTGACTCTCAGGGAGCAAATATATAAGTTTTAATGGAATAAAATATTATACTAGATGAGAAAGGCTAATGAAACTAAATAAGAATGCAGATAAAAAGATTTGAAACAGAGGGGGGTATAATCGAAAAATATAACAACTGAAACTTATTCTTCCATCACTCCCATCTTTCATTTCTAATTTTTTCTAATTCAACTATTTAGTTAAAATAGGAAGTAAAGAATAAAATGACAGTTATTTCTTCTTGTTAATGGATTTGTTTTAAGATTCATCCCCGAGATTTTTGCTCTTCTTCATTAAGATAAAACCAAACAATTAGAAATCAATAATACTAAGCACATATTTATTAAAATCAAAATTTTAATATCAATATGCAAAGTAGCCTTATCGTTCACACTGTAGCCGCTATTTTGTTGTATATATAAATACAATTGTATGTTATTAGTATGTACATATGTTCCACATATCTAACACCGGTCTATCCCCCCAGGCAATATCTGCCCCCTTGGGGGCGGGGCTGGGTTTATTGCCCAGTGCCTGATGCGAGGGGATCGACGCAATTTTTGTTCTTTACCACCCATGAGCTTCGGCTTGTGGGTAGACCCACATTAAAACGAGGCGTTTTGCCCAGCCCATACAAGTGGGGTATGAGGCAAATACCTCTAACACTGGTTTCGACCGGGGGTCCGGTGAGCTTCGGCCGCTGGACCTTAATAACGTTGGTCTCCGGATATTCCAAACCGGAAAACACGTTAGATCTAAAAAGAGAAAGGGGGTAATTCCATGTCAATTCATCCAGGCCATGTGACCTACCATTTCAATTTTTAATCCCTAAAACGTGAGCTTCCAATTCAAATATTGGCGGAGTTATGTCAATTTTCAACTGTCCAAATTTGGGTGGGGGTCGCGATAAATGGCGACTTTTTGTAGCCTATTTTTGTCTGTAAAATGAGTTCTAGAGCTTCCCTACTCCTAAAAATTGTTTTTTTTTCTTTTGGAATTGAAAGCTCAAAATTTGAGGATTGTCTAACGTTAACATAGTCCACACCTGTAAAAACATTCAGAAAAATTGAAGGGAGTGGGTGACAATTTTCCTTCTTTTTTTTTTTTGATGATTTGACATGGAATTACCCAAGGGCCTTATTGAAGTTTGAATAAATCCACACAAAAAAAACTGTATCGAAAAGATTAATCTGAATCGAATTCCCCAATGAGGATCCACGTCCCACGCCTGAAAACAGTTTCCACCCTCGAGACGTCGTACGCGCGATCTTTTGATAGCTTTCCCAAAATTCAATTACGAACGCGAGTTAATGGCGATTAACAAAAGAAAGGGGAGATAAGCGTGTGAATATTTCCCCAGTGCCGCTCCTTGAACGATAAAGATCGGCTGAAAGGGAATAATTTACCTGATGTCTCCGATGATGGCGTCGAAAGAACGTCCGGCTGGTTTGCGCGCCCTCTTTCGACAGATATCGCGCACCTCTGCTGTTATTGTCACTTTTCGCTGCCTGGGAAAATAACCATTCTAAACCCATCAACTGTTGCTATGTACAACTGGCACAATTTGCCCACCGCTCTGTGCACTTTGAACTGTCATGGCGGACGCGTGACCAAAAAGCCCGCCATTCCTTTCCAGATTCCCGCCATTTGTGACTGTTGTTGGGAATGTTATTGATTTTCGGGAGCTTCTACGTTTTTTCTTTGGTTTTTGGTTTTGTTATTTTTTTTTCTTTCTGCTTTTGCTTAAACGGAATTCATTTTTACACCGAACTGTTTTTATGTTATCGCTTTTCTTTTCGTAATCATTACCACATATTTTTTTCCTTTGCTTTTCTTTATTATTTTTTTTTTGATACATTTAGCTTTTTAGCGTGTAATTATTTTCTTTCCTTTTTCTTTTTTTTTTTTTTTTTTTTTTTGACGGCCAGTGCGCAACGTCGATTTGAATAGGGTCACGTGACGATTACGCTTGCCCAAAAAACAACCAATCATTGACCAGCTTTTGTGATTTTACTCTAATCGAATAGATCCGCGTAATACATTTTTCTTTGCTGATACTTTAATAACAGATTGATTGGTTTCAACGGCATATCAACTTGTCTAGGGCTATTCCATGCCTACAGGTTAGGGAATCTCGTTCATTATACGTTTATATTCACATTTTGTGTAGTTGTTTCTTTAGATGTTTTTGTTTTTTTTGTGTGTGTGGTTTTTTTTTTTGCATGCAGTATGAATATAAATCTCATTATAATGGAGATTCGGTGTCTGTCACCGAAAATACATCACTGCTTACATCACAATACCCTCAGTAATTATGTAAGTTTATCAATGAGTATTTAATTTATAGTCAAAATCATTAATACATAGAATGAATCATATTTATTAACGATGTCTACATTTTCGTATAGTTGTTTTACCCAGGACAATACTATTGGGCGTCTCATCATGGAGTAATGATTCACATGCTAGTCGGGCAGATCCATTACTACCCGGATCACCCCTTTTGGGGGGCGGGGTCTAATACTTCTGCGGGCGACACCGACTGCGTATTCTAAGCACTACCGAAAGGACAGATCGAATAGTTGGGCATTTATCTATTTCTAAAGTAGTTATTTGCCCAGCCCGTCCGTAATAGATCTGGGGATACTTTGCTAACCATTACACTACGATAGGACGCCCTTATTAAGTTCGTAAATATGGGACATCCAGCGAGGATTGAACCCGCTTTTCAGTAATAATGGACCTGCGAGACGAGCTTACTAACCATTACACTACGATAGGACGTCCTTATTAAGTTCGCAAATATAGGACATCCAGCGAGGATTGAACCCGCTTTTCAGTAATAATGGACCTGCGAGACGAGCTTGCTAACCATTCTACTACGATAGGACGCCCGTATTAAGTTCGCAAATATGGGACATCCAGCGAGGGTTAAACCCGCTTTTCAGTAATAATGGACCTGCGAGACGAGCTTGCTAACCATTCCACTACGATAGGACGCCCTTATTAAGTTCGCAAATATGGGACATCCAGCGAGGGTTGAACCCGCTTTTCAGTAATAATGGACCTGCGAGACGAGCTTGCTAACCATCACACCACGATAGGACACCCTCTTACCGAACCTGTTCACCACGGATCGGATTTGACGCAAGGTCGTGAGAATCGAACTCGCTATTCAGTAGCAATGGATCTACGAGACGAGCTTGCTAACCATTACACCACGATGGGACGCTCTATTACTTAACATGGGTGGGATGTGACACAAGGTCACACAAGTATGAGACATACAGCAAGGATCAAACTAGCCATTCAGTAGTCATAGATCTGCGAAAGTAGCTGCTAACTATTAACTATAACTACCACGATGAGACATCTCTATTTATGAAGTAAGTATATATAAATAAAAGTGTATGTTATTAGTACTAGTACAAAATAAAAAACACCCTCCGGGCGATGTAAAAATGAATTTTTGAAACATATTGCTTGAAGGGTGGGAGTTAAAAATTCCATGTCAGCGAGTTTGTACCCTAAGTAAGTAAAATCATCAAATTCATTAAAGGGTTAAAAAATAAAACAATTTGAAATATAAACTTCAAATATATATCAAAATAAAACAAACTATATATAGATATATAATACCAGTCATGTATTTATTCAAAACTTGTTTTAAAAAACAATGAGGACTGTCTAATGTTGCATGTTCAAATTTTGAGTGTATTTATTCTATGTTATGATGATTTTGAGTAATGTGGCGTAAGCAGTGACGTAGTTTTTGTTACAGACAAAAACCGGAAGCGAATCTCCATTATTGATAGAGATGTATATATGTCTAACATATCTAACTCCGGTTTCGATCGTGTGGACCATTGGCTTCGGCCCTAGACCTTACAAGCTAACATCGTTGATCCCAGGGGGCCATTCCCCCAGGCCGCACCAACCCCCTCAACTTAAAGGGGTAGGGCTGGGTTTATAGCCCAGTGTTTGAGGCGCCCCTTCTTGAGGGGGAATGCCGACGGGATCAACGCTTTTTTTTCTGATGAACGTTCGTAGTATAAATTTGACAACACCTTTTATAAAAACATACTTATATTTTTACTATTTACTCAGTAAAGACCTTTTTATTAATTGGTCTGCTTGAAAATTCGAGGTGAAAAGTGTCAGGTTTTATATTCTGCAATGACTTTTTTTTAAAACTTAGAATTGTGTGATGAACCTGTTCTGCAAATGCAGCACCAAATCTTGGATTAATCTTTCACATTAAAAAAAGTTTTCCTTGGAGAGAAAAAAAAAGAAAAAAAGAAGTGTGTCATTCATATTTGTTTTGAGGGGGAAAACCCCAAAACCATTCCACTGATAATGTTAAATGGAGATTTTGATTAAAAGAAAAAATTCTTCATGCAAAATTCAGAATTTAAAAATTCTTGCAAAAAAATTATATGTATATATATTTGTTATAGAGTACATTACATTTAATTAAATTGGTTTAAAATCAGTGTGTTAGCCACTTATCATCAGGACAACGCGCATTGAAAGAATATGCTGCCTGCTTTGAAACCAATTAATGCAAATTGATAAATCAACTGAAAATCCGCAATAGTGTAAAAAAAAAAAAGATTGCATTGGATGATACAGAAATAATGGTAAGAAAAAGAAATTAAAAGGACATTTTGGGGAATTATAGGATGCAATATTTAACAGAATTTGATCTGTATATAGATAATGTATTAATATTGTCAGTCGGTAGAGCGTTCGGCTAGAAACCACAAGGTTCCTAGTTCGATACCGGTCCCCGCCAACTCAGCGTATGAGTAGCACAGGGATCTGTGCGGTAAAGTAAGGAGCTGATGGTAGGTGTGGCGCCCCACCTCAGATGCTAAAAAACAATCTCCTTGGTCTAGCGCAATTGAAAAGGGGATAGACTCCCTCGCTGACTGGCTGATACCGACTTTAGGCCGCCCCGTCGACTTTACTTACTTCTATGCAAAGAGTATCTTTATTATTTATTTATTTATATTTTGCTTGATGTGAGAAGATAATAAGAGATGTCCATGGAGGCATAACAAATACATAATGTTGTGTAAGGGTGAGAAAGTATTCCAGCCCTAAGGACCTTAAATAGAACTTAGCAAAAGAGGATTGGACCCAAATCCATGTTGAGACTTGTCAGAATCTGTTGATTATCATACCCCTTTTTTTTATACATATAGAAGTATTTGCAATGGCTCTTAAGTAAACGTTGTAATAATTAAATTATCATACTGTGGTATATCCACAGATCTTGCTAGTAATATTCTACTACATTAAGATATAAATACTTGCACCCATTGGTGCTAGCTAGCATATTTATAATATCAATGTTTTAGCAGCCAATATATTAATGCAGTTCAAAATCATTTTAACATGTAAACACTTTTGAGTGAGAGAAAGTTAATTCAAGATTATTATACTTTTAACATATTTCGCATTAGCTCTTAAGTAAACATATCAAACGTTGTCATAATTAAATCATCATACTGTGGTATATCCACAGGTTACAGGTCGTCATAACTTTATAATTATTAAAATATGGCTATTGTGATGTATGTTGTTACACAGGGTACAAAAACTCCTGGCTCACCGGCTACTTCCGGCACGCTGGGCTAGGGTAGCGAGTACCCTAAAAATGCGTATAAAGAGTTAAATCAACACTAGTGTTATCGTTTCCTATGAGAAACATTACAGCTATGAATAATTTCGAACGAGCAGTACCTGTGGATATACCACAGTATGATGATTTAATTATGACAAAGTTTGATATGTTTACTTAAGAGCTAATGCGAAATATGTAAAAAGTATAATAATCTTGAATTAACTTTTTGTCACTCAAAAGTGTTTACATATTAAAATGGTTTTGAACTGCATTAATATATTGGCTGCTAAAACATTGATATTATAAATATGCTAGCTAAAAACATGCACCAATAGGTGCAAGTATTTATATCTTAATGTAGTAGAATATTACTAGCAAGATCTGTGGATATACCACAGTATGATGATTTAATTATTACAACGTTTGATATGTTTACTTAAGAGCCATTGCAAATACTTCTATATGTAAAAAAAGGTATGATAATCTTGATTTTAACTCCCTTTCTAACTTCTTTTCTTTCTTGTCTTCTTTTTATCATGTTCGATTGAAAAAGATTAGCGTTATCTCTTCCGCGCGCTCCTCAGTCTCAGTCTTTTTTTCTTTCTTTCTTTCTTATTAAGTTACAACACAAACAGAAATAAAGAAAATAATCACCAGTGCTCACACGCTAATAATCTAAAATTATTCACCTTTAACTCTTTGCCTACCAAATTTCCCACCACGGCTCTGCCTAAATTTATTAGTATTCTTATTCAATTGCTTCCCTATTGCAAAAGGATCAAGTACCAGTCTCAGTAGTTGGCTCACAGACAAAACCAAAGATGACAGGGGTGTTCACGTAGTGATTCTTCAGTGTAAACAAGTGATAGCGGCTTATGGTAAGATAACAGTTATGTGAAAGACTCTCTGAGAGGGAAAATGGTTAACCAATGGAAAATTCGCCGGAATAAGTCTGTTGAATACCGAGGGGACTATATTGAAGAAAATTATAGTTTTATTCATTGTTCATAACTGACGTGGCAAATACAACGTCAGTCTTGATACTTTTTCAATACGCCTCGTATTTTGTATTTTGTAGAAAATTAATGTTTCGTTCATTTTTTATAAATGTCTTTGCAAATATAGCTTCAATTCCGGTGCTTTTTGAACACATCTTCTTTTAAAGAAAATTAACATTTCATTTATTGTTCATAACTGCCTTAGCAAATACAGCATCAGTCTTTATACTTGCTGCAACTCGAGTATCATAGTTAAAAGAGAATCGAAAGAAACCCAAAGAGTATTTAGGATAGGAAAAAAGTTTTACTAAGCAAAGATACAAGGTGTCCAGATTATTCAGCAAGGGCTAGATTGACCCGTAAGATCTCATCGTTTCTCTCTTCCGAGGTTATTCATAGGATTCCCTTTTCATTATTTAGGTACTATATAACAATAATTTTCAATATGCTTCGTATTGGGAATAATGTTGATATTTTGGACTGTTGTCCTCATCTTTATTGTGGTATGTATAAACACAATGTTCAGGCCATTGTAACCGCGGGCCTTATTTTGGTGTTTCAGCGTTTCACCCATTGTTCATTACTGCCTTTGCAAATACACCTTCAGTTTCGATACTTTTTTAATATACTTCATATAAGTACAGGATCCTCACAAAGAAGCAAAGGCATCTTCTATTAATGCAGAAGCCAGATAAATAGATTTTGAAATATAAAAGAAATCTGCCATTAAAGCCGATGAAAATGTTTATTCATTCTTGATGTGAAGAAGAAGAAGAAGAAGAAGAAGAAGAAGAAGAAGAAGAAAAGAAGAAGAAGAAGAAGAAGAAGAAGAAGAAGAAGAAGATTTTAAAGTTAAAAGACAAGAAGAAGAAAGAAGAAGAAGAAGAAGAAGAAGAAGAAGAAGAAGAAGAAAGAAGAAGAAGAAGAAAAAACTTTCCCATCGTATTGAAAAATAAAGAAAAGTAAATAAATAATAGAGAGAAAAAATATATTTCATTCAGTAGTAAGAACTTTTCTTCTTCTCCCACATTTCCAATATCCAAATCTCGCAGAATTATTGTGAGTTGACGGAGGGGGGTGGCAGTGGCGGAAGAGGAGGTGTGGAACGAGAATCTCGTCGCAAAATGGAATCTGGGGGATCATTCAATATTTTTCTGGCGCATTCAAAACTGCGTATCACGCATGCGTCGTAATTGATTGAATTGAAGTGTTGAAATATTCATAACGTTGTCCCGATACAAATAGGCGGGAACACGCTGAAATAGATGAACGCTGAATATGGGAAAAGGATAAAAAGATAGTGAAGAAGAATTTTGCTTGGGTTAACATAGAAGCAATAAGGGCGTGGGGATTTTTTTTCACCGTCATTCCCTTTAAAAGACCTATGACTCTGATTGACTGCAGAGGGATCATCATCATCTTCATCTTCAGGATGCGATAGTATGACTACACTACTTGGACCTTAACTAAACGCTTTGCAAAAAGGATACATGGAAACTACACAAGGATGCTGCGTGCTGTCGTGGCCAAATCCTGGAAGAATGTTGTGGACTAGCCTAACTTACCTTTCGTAGAGAGTAAATGAGCTGGCCAAGACTATTTGTACACTGTTGTTTTAGAACATCTGGGTGATAGCTTTCGCCCGCTTCAGAGCGCTTCGGCCTCTGGAGTGGCTAGGCAATAAGGTTAACAGCGTCGATCCCAGGGGGCTACCCCCCCCAGGCAATACCTGTCCCATCGATTTAAAGGGGCAGGACTGGGTTTATTGCCCAGCGCATGAGGCGCCCCCTCGAGGGGGAATGCCGACGGGATCGACGCATTTTTTGTGCCTACCACCCATGAGCTTCGGCTTGTGGGTGGGCCCACATAAAAATGTCCTTTTGCCACGCCCTCATAAGTGGGATGAGAGGCAAATACCATGAGACTGCAAAGATTACAGAACCACTACTCGAACCGTCTACCTCGATGTTTTAGCACTCTGTTGCAAGTTATTTTATGTCTGGCGCAAACTGTATTTGGATGTACTAGTATACTGAATATTGTATGATCCAGTATACAACAAAGCAGCACACTACAAGCTCCCCCCCAAAAAAAAACAACAAATGTACGTACAGTTACAGTTCATGGGTTTTAAACAAGACATCTCCACACTAAATGGTAACCCAATGAAATTAATAGACCAGTTCATATACCAAGGTAGTAATATCTCATCTACAGAAAATGATGTCACTATACGCATTTCTTTTTCTTTTCCATTGCGTTGACAATTTCTTTTCTTACTTAGGGTAGACGGGTAGAGGACTCATCCTCATCGAAATTCAATCCTTTTAGAAATTCAATATTTTAAAATGCATACGCTATTTCGATCTATAATTTAATTTTGTACCCACAATAAACTTTATATATATATATATATATATATATATATATATATATATATATAATATATATTAGAAAATTAGCCTGATCAGATATACCAACAGAGAAACATACGTGGACTCCACAACATTATATATATATATAATTGCCGTGTTCGATTTCGGGTGAGTTACGTCACACAATTTCGAAAGAAAAATAACGGCTAAATTACGCCAAATCCTTTCTCTTCATTTTGTTCTCCCATATACTGGATTTCACTTTTCCCCACACAGTCTCTATACCTTGACAAAGAGTGAATGTTCGCCCGAAATATTGGAATTAATCGAACCAGAACAGAACAGCTGGATATTAAAATTCTGTTGTTTTTTTTAATTCTGTCTTTTTGTTCTTGTTCTGTGTCTTCCATGCTTCATAAAAAAAAAAATTGATCCCGTCCAGCTCTAGCACCTATATAATTTCCCCAAATCTATTTCCTTCATTACAAGTTCCAACCTTTTAATAATATGTGCTGAAGGGCTTAATGTCGTGGGTATGACGTTAAACTCTATCTAATGGTTAAGTTGTATTTCTGGAGCTCTGGGGAATCTGGAGGACCCCTTCATCATCATTACTCCCAGGTCCACTCTGACCAGAGTGGTAGTACCTGTTAGGGTCCCACCTATGGGTTGAATAGAAAAAAATGAGAGTGGGGCTGGGAGTAATGGCGATGAAGGGGTACTCCACAT
>CM042163.1:56510047-56520047 GCA_023376005.1 Doryteuthis pealeii
AAGTACCATTTTTTTAAATTGCGGAACCAGTTCATTTTTATTGTTATTTCCTTAACCTTAGTCACCATTTGTGATTGCTGTTGAAATAAAAGACTTCGATATGTTTTTAATTGACGATGTTGTTTCCCGCCAAAAGCGAATTGACCAGAAAAGAGCGGGAATGATATAGGATGCCAACGAAAAAGAAAAGAAAATGGTGACTGGCAGACAATAGAAAAGAATAAAATTTGATGAGATTTTGCTACATAAATATTAATTCGACTAATGCAATTTTGGAAATGATCGTTGCATTTGGGTTATTGCTTTCATGGCAGGAATAGCAATTCATTTTTTTTATTTCTCTTTTTAGTTATAATTTATAAGAATGTGTTCAAAGGTAAACAGTCACGTTTTTTTTTTTTGGTGTTCTTTAGGCCAAAATGGCGGACCTAAATACTCAAGCATTTATTAGAGAAACAAGAAAGCGGGAAAAAATAGAGAAAAATGTATAACAATGCCAAAAATGTTTGGAAATAAAAAAAAATGTCGAAGATTAGAGTGATGTAATTATTTTCTCCAAAACAAAATATGAATAAATTTATGGAAATAAAATGTGGGATACAGAAAGAGTTATGAGTAGCAGTTAAAACTATGAAAGTGTTGTTAGCGTGTTCGAATCTCAACAGGTTCTGTTTTTTTAAAAACTATATTCTTTTTTATATGCTTTTCCAATATTTTCAATAAGGAATGTTACAATAATCACCAAAGAAGAAACTAGAAAATATGATTGGCATATTACAGTTTCATTCTGAATTACTGTAACTTGCACTTTTGATGAACCAATAGTATAGCATGTCCTGAAGTTGAATCTTTATTTTTTGTTTTGTTTTGTTTTACGGCATATCAACCTCGGTGGGTCATGTAATGTCGACAAAGTTGTGAAATAAATTCATTCTTAATACATAATACAATTTTGTTTATAAACTCATGTTTTTCTATTTAACCCATAGATGGGACCCTAACAGGTACTACCACTCCGGGTCACAGTGACCAGGGATCAATGGTGATGAAGGGGTGCTCCACATTCCCCAAACCTCCAAAACTAGAACCTCACCATCAGATAGAGTTTAACGTCCTTCCCAGGACATGTAGACCCGCAGCCACCGCCTTCTAGCACCCATATGATAAAAAGGGGTTGATGGTTGCCATAAGAGCAATAGGGTTGGGAAAATCATATAGGTGCTAGGGCTTGACGTGACCAGCCGATTGATCGGAGGGGGCCTCTCCGACCGCCCGTCTAGCCCAAGATACGGCCAAAGTGGAGTATTGCATGTCATGAACTGCTCATCTACTCTTTATTTTTTATTTAAAACAAAGTATTAAAAAAAATCAAAACTTCTTATAACTCAGTCAAAACACACCTCTAAATGAACCCATTAATGTTTTGTTCTACCAAATTCATTTCCTCTCATATAAGATTTCGAAGGTCAATCTATTTGAGTTTATTATCGGTCATTAAACATAACCTTGCAGATTATATCTAAGGGAGAGAGAGACTAAACCTAGTGTTAAGAGAAATATGGAGAGAGAGACCAAGATGTCTTCATATTTAGGGGAGGGGGTCATAAACAAAGATAGTGAGATTTCTTGTGTGTCAAACTAATCTAAAACTACCTTGGAATGGCGGGTAGCAATTAGTCTTTCTCGTTATTTTAACTCAAGACCGGCGCTCAGGATTCGTGTTTAGCTTAACGGTTATTGTCATAAAAATGGACTCGGTGAACCTGGTTCAAATTCCGACGAGGTTGTTTGCATTTCACAGAGCTAAAGTTAAGTAAAAAAAAAAAAAAAAGATTCAAGGACGGCTAGTGATATCGTCACAATTGTTTTGTTTAGCTTATGAAGGGGCGATGGAGAGAGAGAGAGAGAGACACACACACACACACACAGACAGAAAGATAGACAGAGACAGAGACAGACAGACAGAGAGAGGGACAGACAGATAGACAGAGACAAAGAGAGAGAGAGGGGGAGAGAGAGGGAGAGAGAGAGCGTGTCAAAGGAATTTGTAGCCATTTTTGAGTCGAGCATGCTGAACCATTTTGCTTTTGCCATTTTGTAGGACTCTGTGGTGGCATTTTTTGGTTCCCTTATTCAAGTCTTTTGTGTCGAAGCAAATCCGCATTTGTCCGTTGCTTTTCCTAGGCTGCTGGTCCAGTCAGTCGGTTTTTTCAACTTTCTTTATGGCCCAGTCTTTCACCATCTTGTCTAATTGTTTTTTTTATTATTTCTTTAAAGTGGATGAGGTAATTTCGTGGTGCATGTATAACTGGGGTTGTTGTGGGGTCAAGAACAATGTGGTATTTACCTGGGAAGTAGCCTATGCAGTCGAATTAATGCTATCGGCACGCCTTGATGATGATGATGATGATGATTAAAAACAAGAAAAATTGGCAAACAATTTGATGTATATATATTTTTTATGAAAGAGAAGTGGAATTATTTGCTTTTTCAAATGTTTGTTTATATTTGTAAAATAAATAAATAAATAGATAGATAAATAAATGAATAAATCATTTTTAAGACGAAAAAAAAATCCCAGGGATATTTTCAATGCCAAATACACCCACTCTCCTAAAAATCGACAATTTAAGAAAATTTCGAATATTTATTAATAAAATACTAAATCTTGGAGGCACTCGAGGCGTAACGATTATTGTCGTATGTAGCAGACTGGGCAAAACGAAATCCCCAACGAGTCAGTTTGTGTTTCAAATAGCGTCAATGCCATTGAGAAATGTGTGAATCCAACTATTCTCTGTCTAGCTACGAGTAAAATAGTAGGGAAGACTGGGCTCTTTAACCCTGGTATGGCAATTGATCTAGAAGAATTTAAAACAGACCAGGAATGGTATGGGCTCAGCCAGGCTATTCTTGTCCAAGACTTGCAATATTGGAGATAGGCTTAGCGTAATAGTTATCCTTGTAGTAAATGGAATCGGCTGCTCGAGTTCGAATCCTGGACGAGACTGTTTGCACATATATCTATACAAGTAAGATAAAAATATACGACGTATATATATAAATATATATATATATATATATATATATAATGTATAAACAGATGCACATATATCTATACAAAGTAAGTCAAAAAATATACGATGTATATATATATATATATATATATATATATATATATATATATAAACAGATGCACATATATCTATACAAAGTACAAAAATATACGATGTATATATATATATATATATATATATATATAAAAATTGGACAATATATATATATATACGTGTGTTGTATATATCTATATAATATATATATATATATATTATATTATATATATATGTATGTATATGTATATGTATGTATATGTATACAGATGCACATACAAATCCTGGACGAGACTGTTTGCGATTCATTTCGCACTATTGTATTTGGGAAAGGCACGGTATGATTTCTTATCTTCTTCCCTCAGCTATGGGTGAATAGTGGGTCACACTCGGTTCTTCAGCCATGTTAAGACAACCAGTCTAGGAGAACGAAAACTTTGAAATCAAGCCAGCTACACGCCACTTAAAAATGTCTTTGTTTCACATCCTGCTTCTGGCAGAATGTTTTGGTAAAAATATGTATAGAAAAATAGTGCTCGGTCCGAAATATCGGGTCTATGGAGAATAATAACATACTGTTCAGTCCCAAATATCGAGTCTACGATGAATAGCAAAACAGTGTTTAGCCGAAATATCGGGTCTACGATATACGGCAAAATAGCCCTCGATCCGAAATATCGGGACTACGGTGTATAGCAAAATAGCGCTTTGTCCGAAATATCGACTCTACGATGTATAGTAAAACAGTGCTTAGTCTGAAATATTGGGTCTACGATATACAACAAAATAGCCGTCAATCTGAAATATCGGGACTACGGTGTATAGCAAAATAGCGCTTAGTTCGAAATATCGACTCTACGATATATAGCAAAATAGTCTGAAATATCAGGTCTACAATGTACAGCAAAATAGCTCACTGTTCGAAATATCGCGACTACAATGTATAGCAAAATGACGTTCAGTCTGAAATATCGAGACTACAGTGCATAGCAAAATGGTGCTCAGTCTGTTATATTGGTTATATGTGGCACATAAAACTAGTGTTCGTATAGAAATATCGAATCTCTGGTATATAGAAAATAGGGCTAAGTCTGAAATATCGGGTCTACGATGTATAGCAAAATAGTGCCCAGTCTGATATATCGGTCAATGGTGTATAGAAAACTAGTGTTCATACCGAAATATCGGGTCTACGGCGAATAGCAAAATGGGGCTCAGTCCGAAATATAGGGTCTATGATGTATAGCATATATAGCAAATTAGTTCACAGTTCCAAATATCACGACTACGATGAATAGCAAAATAACGCTCTGTTCGAAATATCAGGTCAACGATGTATAGCAAAATAGGCTAAGTCCAAAATATCAGGTCTATGATATATAGCAAAATAGGGCTAAGTCCGAAATATCAGATCTACGATGTATAGCAAAATAGGGCTAATTCTGAAATATCGGATCTATGATGTATAGCAAAATAGGGCTCAGTCCAAAATATCGGGTCTACGATATATAGCAAAATAGGGCTAAGTCCGAAATATCGGGTCTACGATATATAGCAAAATAGAGATTAGTCCGAAATATCAGGTCTACGATATATAGCAAAATAGGGCTAAGTCCAAAATATCAGGTCTACGATGTATAGCAAAATAGGGCTATGTCCGAAATATCGAATCTACGATATATAGCAAAATAGGGCTAAGTCTGAAATATCGAATCTTCCATATATAGCAAAATAAGGCTAAGTCCGAAATATCGGATCTACAATGTATAGCAAATATAAGACTGTCTGAAATTTCGGGTGTACGGATTCCAACACATTGCATAGCGTATTGAAGCATCTTAGTTTTCATTTTGCTTTTCGTTGTTTTTTTGTTTTGTTTTTTTTTTGTTGTTGTTTATTTTTAATTTTTTTTTTTTGCTTTTTCTTTTTAAATATATGTATGAGTCCCAATCTGTCAAAATGTGACACTATGTCCACTCCTCACGGTTTTGTCCACAACATTTTATTCATATTTATATCTCTGACCATCCACCGGTCAGGCTAAGTCCCTTGACCACTTACGCCCTTCCCTTCTTCTTTCAATATAAATGTATGAATAAATCACCGCTCACATTTTGGCCGTAAACCAATTGGTCAGTTCGCTTATTTGGTGACCATCTCTCTACAGTTCATCTTCTTCTGAGTCGTACGTTCTTCAGTCGAAGTAATATTAATCACAAGAATACGTCTATGAATAATAGAAATCCACTCTTCAGCTGATGCTTCAAGAAAAATCGGGGCGTCGATCGATTGGCTACAGTTTTGGGAGAGGTCGATGGTGCGAAACCGCCATATTGGTTTACACGCTGTAGATACACTGGCGCATGCGCAATCAGACAGTTTTTTCTGACACATATGCGGCCTTGTGAAATGACGTGTACTTTTTGATTGAACGTAGATAAACAAAACAAAAAAAAATATGAATGAATGAATAAATAAATGAAATAAAATAAAGAAGAGATCGTTGCCATGGTATTGTTATTCATTTTTTTTTTTGGGGGGGGGGGTTACTCATTCTGATATTTTCATCGTTGGTTTTCAATTGACATTCGCTTGTTTCGAAACAGCGGCACTTTCTCTTTCTTATTTTTTTTTATTCTTTTTTATTTTTTTTTATTTTATTTTATTTTATTTTATTTTTTTGGTTTAGGTTTCGTTTTGCTTAAAGATATTCGTAATCCTTCAGATTATCTTTCTTCGGTTTTACAGGATTAACAACACAACACGTTTAATTTCAAACGCATAAACGCATACATATACATACACACACACACACAAACACACACACACACACACACACACACATATATATATATCTTATGTTATATATATACGTGTGTTATATATATATATATATATATATACAGATGCACATATATCTATACAAGTAAGACAAAAATATACGACGTATATATATATATATATATATATATATATATATATATATATATATCTATTAATACATATATATATATATATATATATATATATATATATATATATATATATTATATATATATATATAATATTAATAATATATATATATATATATAATATATATATATATATATATATATATATATATATATATATAATATATATATATATATATAGTAATATATTATAATATATATATATAAATATATATATATTGTATATATATGTATATATAGATATACATATATATATGTAATAGATATATATATATATATAGTGTATATGTATGTATATATGTATTATATATACATATACACATGCACATACATCTAACCATATATATATAATATTATATAATATATATAATATATATATACGCACACATGTATATATATAATATATATATATATATATATATACATATATTCGTAAGACATGTGTTATTGAATACCACGGAGTATTCTTTTTTCATTTTTTGTATGGATATTGGCCATACAACAACAACACAATCCGCGCGTCTTACATACCATCTCTCCGAACAAGCTCCATAAAACAACTTTATTAAAAAACACCCAGAAAAATCCACCTCCTCGAAATTAGAAAAATCTTAAACGAAAATACTAAATTATCTACAAAAATAACAATAAGAAACGCCTACAGATCCTAGAAGCCATATGCATTAAAAATAAAAAAACCTAACATTAATAAAATAGCCTTTAAAGTCGGAGACACGTATTAAATATCTTCAATAACTAACACTCACCTAAACCCCCTCTTAAAAATAATAGACTCTCTGAATTAGAAAAGCATAGATAATAAAACTAAAATCAACTAAAAACCAAATTACATAACCCCATGAATACGACTGGAGCAACAGTCGAAGCGCTCGGAAATAAGTACGAAAAATATGATGAATCAACTCGATCCAGATTCAAGAAGGATAGCCAGAAGACTGGAAAAAATATCCATACAAAAAATGAAAAAGAATACTCCGTGGTATTCAATAACACATGTCTTACGAATAATTTGCTGCCAAAATACACAAAATTAAAAATATACATATATATATATTGTATTACTTGTTTAGATGTATGTGCATCTGTATATATATATATATATATATATATATATATATATATATATATATTATATATAAATCTATAGAAGTAAGACAAAAAAGAATAAATAAACAAACTAATCCTTTTGCATATCTATGTACCTAAACGTGTCCGACGAGGGCGCACAGCAATATTGTACTGATTAGCGAGCTAGTCTTTGAGACTGTTTTACTGCCAACATTTCGATCCTAGAATTATGAACCAAACTTAATAAACATCTTTGGACGTCTTCCATGGCGTTCGGGGTAAGGAGCTCTTATCGCAGAAAATCAACTAGAATAATAAGATCAATCCTAACCGAGTGGTTTTCTACTACATCCTTGTGCCTGACTAAGATAAGGTGGGTGAAAACACACTTACACGCACACAGGCGTTATTGTCGTAGGAAATGTAATCGGTGGCCTGAGTACAAACCCTGAAGAATTTAATAACACTACCAAAAATTGGGTCTACGATGTAAACTAAAATAGTGTTCAGTCTGATGTATATATATTTATATATTTACCAACTCCTCCGAACGAGCAGGATACGACACAAGGTCAATTTCTTTAGCGGAGTTCAACAGGTTTGAATTCAGAGTTTTCCTTCTCCTAGACTGGTTACCTAGCCATGGTTAAAGAGCCCAGTCTGCCCTGCTATTTGCCCATGGCTGGAGGGAGAGTAGGATTCATACCTTTCCCAAGGGTATTAGCGCTAAGTGAAATGCAATTAAAACGTCCAGGATTTGAACTCGGGGCGACGAGTTCATTTCCCATGACCTTAACCATTACACCACTCGCTTCAGTCTGATGTATAAGGTCTGTGCAAATTAGCGCTCTAAATAGCGTATTTCAAAATACGAAATATCGGGCCTACGATGTATAACAAAATAGGGCTCAGTCTGAAATATAGGGTCACTGAGGTATAACAAAATAGCGCTCAGTCCGAAATATCGGGCCTATGATGTAAAGCAAAATAGTGCTCAGTATGAAATATAGGGTCTCTGATGTATAGCAAAATAGCGCTGTCCGAAATATCGGGTCTACGATGTATAACAAAATAGTGCTCAGTGTGAAATATAGGGTCACTGAGGTATAACAAAATAGCGCTCAGTACGAAATATCGGGTCTATGATGTAAAGCAAAATAGCACTCAGTCCGAAATATCGGGTGTATGATGTAAAGCAAAATAGTGCTCAGTCCGAAATATCGAGTGTACGATGTATAACAAAATAGTGCACTGTCTGAAGTAAAGGGTCTATGAAGTATCGCTAAATAGCGCTCGGTCCGAAATATCATGCATTTATCATATAAATGTAATCGCCAATCTGAGTACAAACTCGGAAGAATATAATAAAACTCCCAAAAATCGAGTCTAAAATGTATAGCAAAATAGTGGTCAGTCCGAAATATAGGATTTACGGTTGATCGCAAAATAAATTCTGTCCGAAATATCAGATCTACAATGTTTCGCAAAATAGCGCCCACTCCGAAATATCGGGATTACAGTGTAAAGAAAAACAACTCTCAGTTTGTTATTTTTGCTCGTTTGTCTTTTGTTGTTTGTTTTTTTTGGTTTTGTTTTTTTTTTTTGCTATTTTTTCTAAATATATGCATGTGTCCATATCTCTGAAAATGTGACATCGTGTCAACTCGTGGTGGTTTTGTCCGCAACATTTTATTCATATTTATGTCTCTTACCATCGGTCTGCCCAAATCCCTTAAACATTTATTTATTGATAAAATACTAAATCTTTTTATTTTGTAAAAAATGCTGTTAATATTTTGACGTGTTTTTTTAACCGTTCGTAGAGTAAAGGTTAACGTAGGAAAGTGGCCTCTAATTTCTGAAGTGGCCTTTAAATTCTGAACGAGGCTGTTAGCATTTCACATAACGCCAATATTTTGGGGAAAGGCATGAATTCATTCATGTATATCAATTCGTTCATATATATATATATATAATATATATATATATATATATATATGGTTTGTTAAAAAACACGGAATATTTCCTGTTTAAGATCTTCAAGTGGCCTTGTGGGGCTGAACGAGGCTGTTAGCATTTCCTATGGCGCTAAGACTTTTGAGAAAGGCATGAATTCATATCCCTTCCCCCAGCTATGGGTAAATAGTAGGTGCTGACTGGGCTATTTAACCATGATAGAGCAACCGGTTAAGGAGAAAAAATCCTAATTTAGACCAACTTTACTCCGCTTAAAATGGACCTCGTGACACAGGTGGCTGATGGACAAGTGGTTAAGACGCCGGACTAACGGAAAATCAGTGGGGTTTCTATCCCGGCCGGAGGTAGCTTTCAATGTCTAGCCACACTGAGGAGACGTGATACGTCGATACACGGTGTCACTGGATGACTATATATATATATATATATTTTTTTTTTCTGATAGGCATATTTTATCAAATGTGACAGATAATGATTTAGAGCTGTGTTTTTTTTTTTTTTGTTTGTTTTTTTAAACTTTTTATGTTTGCGAGCGAGATGTGACAGAAGACGATGTATAATTATTGCTCGATGTCAACTGTACGTAATGAACGTTCTCATTCAATACATTTAATGATTACAGAATACATCGAATACTATAATGTGCGGTCGTAACCACATCTTCGAAAAATACCAACGAGGGTCGAAAGTAGATGTTCTCGGGATATAACACTTGTGAAAAAAAGGTTGATAAAATAAGTCAAATATAAATCCTTGTCATTCATATTTGGTATATATATATATATATATATATATATATATATATATATATATATAAATATATATATAATGAAATAAATATTTTTAGAAAAA
>CM042163.1:56525047-56550528 GCA_023376005.1 Doryteuthis pealeii
CAAACTAACACAAAGAGAGTACAAAACTAGGTAAAACTTGATGAGAAAGGTGTTCTACTGGGAATTGTGCAAGAAATTGAATTTTCACCATGTACATTATAGGGTAGGTCGATTTTTCACTTTTCTAAAATATCAAATTGTCCATCTATGCGAAAGTTGTGTGTTAGTATACTGAATACTGATATCAAAAATTAGATCTTTTACTTGCACGATTGTTTGAGGAAATAGCATCAAAGATCGTCTACTAAAATGCACTAAAAATCCTCGTTTTCGCAAAATTTAGCCTAGAAATTGGTTAAAAAATTTGCCGTTTTCAATTTTCAAATCAGAAATGTTATTTCATTTTATCAAAAGGAAGCGAATTAAATATTATAAATATAATACAAATTGAAAATGTGTTCCCCCCCCCATCACCACTGACACCTCTGATAAGCTGCTTTTTATCTCATTAATTAAGATGTAACTGACGAACTTTGATGCTAATTCCTCAAACAATGGTGCAAGTAATGCATAAGCCTGAGTTTGTCCTATAGAATGAAACACATAAAATTCTCTTGAGATACGGACGGATCACCTCACCCCGGCTAGGAGACCAGACCTAGTGTTAATTAATAAGAAGAAAACTTGTCATCTTGTAGATTTTGCTGTCCAGAAGAAAGTGAAGGAATGCGAAAAAATAGACAAATACTAGGACCTTGCCAGAAGGAAACCTCACGAGAGAAACTAAATCTCTTATAATCGCAAAACAAGACAATGCCATAAGAACAAATTATAGAAAAAGCAAAGACAGAAAAAACGCAACAGAATTGCGAGTGTAGAATGTGTGAAGAAAAAAGATTAAACGTTTAATCATATGATAAGCGAATGCAGCAAACTAGCAGAAAGAGAGTACAAAACTAGGCACGGCTGGGTGGGAAAGGGGATCCACTGGGAATTGGACAAATTTTCACCATGCAAATAAATGGTATATGCACAAGCCTGAGTTTGTCCTATAGAATGAAACGCATAAACTTCTCTGGAACTTTGAGATACAGACGGATCACCTCATGCAGGCAGAAGACCAGACCTAGTGTTAATTAACGAGAAGAAAAGATAGACATATATTTGGACCTTGCTAGAGAACTGAGAACAATGTGGAACAATAAGGTAAAGGTAATACCATTTGTAATTGGTGCCCTTGGAACGGTCCCTAAGGGTTTGAAAAAGAGTCTGAATAAACAGGAAATAAGAAGAATTGTGTCCATCCAAACAACAGCATTGTTAAGATCGGCTAGAATATTGTTGTTACTGAATTAATCAATTATCAACATTGAAAATCCGGAAAAGGTTTATTACTTTTTTTGTACAGGAGAATAAATAATTGAGTCAACGCGCAGTTCTCTAACAGTATGACCAGCTACTCGATGAATAGTAACTCGATTACGAATAACCTCGTGTATTCGTATCTTTATATGTGTTCCTTTGAACGAGTCCAACTATCTTGTAGTGTTAATATGTTACCTTACAACAAATAAGTAAATAAAGTAATCGGAGTGGCCTAAAGTCGGTATCAACCAGACAACGAGGGAGTCTATCCCCTTTTTACTAGCGCTAGACCAAGGAGATTGGTTTGGTGTCTGAGGCGGGGCGCCACTCCAACCATCAGCTCATCATTTTACCTCACAGATCCTTATAGGTTGAGTTGGCGAGGGTTGGTATTGAACCGGCCCTACTCAGAAGAATCCTGGGGACCCGAGGAGACTTGCTGTCACTTGGCATCCAGTTAACCACCATGGACTAAAATAATAATGATAATAATAAAAGGCAACAACAATGATATGGAATGGGGTCATTTATAACTCTCCCCCCCCCCTGCACCGTTTTTTACACCACCATCCCGCCATTTATCTCATTGTCTGTTAGGTCAAGTTGGAATCGATATCCTTGTGCTAAATAATCGATTTTATAACAATATGGCGACAGGCCTTTAACAACATCCTAGGCAGCACGCCCTGGGCGACGACGACGGAGACGCAGGGAAACATTAGATTAGCAGGGCTTACTCATTGTTACTTCCGCATATAGTAACGCGCATGCGTGAACGGATCGGTTCAGGGAAAACATATTTATAGATGCCGGCATACACATATCCAAGTTTACATGTGGACACGGCATGGGCACCAGTCATAGAGCTTTGGTGCAGAAGGGAGTTCAGAATTAAGAAAGAAAGAGAAGAAAAAAGAGCGAAATAGTGAAACAAAGGCACAAAGAAAGAAAGATAGAAAGAAAGGAAAACAAAGGAAAAGCAAAGAAAGAAAAGAAACAAACAAAAAAACAAAGAAACAAACAAGAAAGAAAGAAGAAAGAAAGAAAGAAAGAAAAAGAAAGAAAGAAAGAAAGAAAGAATAAAAAGAGAAAAACAAAAGAAAAAACAAAAGAAAACAAAAACAAACAAAAAGAAAGAAAGAAAAACAAAGAAACAAACAAGAAAGAAAGAAAGAAAAAGAAAGAAAGAAAAGAAAAACAAAGGAAAAAACAAACAAAAAAGAAAGAAAGAAAGAAAAAGAAAAGAAAGAAAGAAAGAAGAAAAAGAGAAAGAAAAGAAAGAAAAGAAAAAGACAAAGGAAAATAAACAAACAAACAGACAAAAGAAAGAAAGAAAGAAAGAAAGAAAGAAAGAAAAGAACAGAAAAAACAAACAAACAAACAAACAAGAAAGAAAGAAAGAAAGAAAGAAAGAAAAAGAAAGAAAAGAAAAGAAAGAAAAGAAAAACAAAGGAAAACAAACAGACAAAAAGAAAAGAAAAAGAAAGGAAAAATATCAAAGGAAAAAACAAACAAACGAAAAAGAAAGAAAGAAAAAAGAATAAAAGAAGGAAAGAAAAGGGGAGGAGAATATGCAGAATGAAAAAAAAGAACCAAAGATGTTCGATTCTTGCTGAATGCCTAACATTAGTGGCCTTGTACCAGACACTATATACTGTATATTTTAGAAAGATCCGTAGACTCCTTTACAGAGCATCGAACCGCAGTCACACTCCATTAGGGATGATACTGCAGTTGAAGTAGCTATTTCCTACTGCAACCACACTATCATCCCTAATGTGCTGTGTCTACGACAAACTGGAGACATCATACATGAGAAGATATGGATATGGCTAAGAAGAGGAAACCGGTAATCTTCAACTTGTTCCTCGTAAATTCCTACTATGAAATAAACTGAACACTCACTTTATGTCCGTGTTTTTGCAATAAATGTTTTAGATATATTTGCAATAAATGTTTTTAAATAAAGAAAATATATTCAGTATTGTAAAATAACGGGTGCAAGAAAAATAAACATTTATTGCAAAAACACGGACATAAAATGAAGGTTCAGTTTATTTTATGGTAGGAATTTACGAGGAACAAGTTAAGGATTACCAGGAAACCTTATAATCGCAACACAAGACAATGCAACGAGAACAAATTATAGAAAAGCAAAGATACATAAGACGCAACAGAATAGCGAGAGTAGAATGTGTAAAGAAAAATACGAAACATTTAATGATATAAATTAGCGAATGCAGCAAACCAGCACAAAGAGAGTACAAAACTAGGCATGACTGGGTGGAATGGAGAACCACAGGGAATTGTATAAGAAATCAAATCTTCACCATGCAACTAAATGGTGTATGCCCAAGCCAGAGTCTGTCCTAGAGAATAAAACGCATGATATTCTCTGGGACTTTGAGATACCGACGGATCACCGCATCCCGGTCAGACGACCAGACCTAGTGTTATAGATTGATGAATTGATTGATTTCAATGACATAGCAACCCGTCTAGTGTTATTTTACGTTGGTGCTGGTTAGATTTTACGGCATGTCAATCCGTGAAGGGTTATTCAATGCGAATATGTTTTGTTTTATTCAGATCTCCAGGACTATTCTCAGTATCGTAGCTGATTTTATTAGTGCATTGGTCTAAATAGTCTCGATTCTTCTTCTAATATTCAGTTCATTCAGTCTCTTTTACAGGCCTTTCGGGACTGTTCCAAGTATTCATACTACGATTGGTGTGACCGTCACCTTCATGTTCCACCGCTTTTTCAACTCTCTGGCAAGGTCCAGGTATTTATCTAGGTTTTTGGCAAAATCCTTCAGATGGCAAGCTCTTTTCTTCTTCTTGTTGATTAATACTAGGTCTGGTCTTCCGGTCGGGATTAGGTGACCCGTTCGTATCTCAAAGTCTCATTGAATTTAATATATCCTATTCTAGAATATATTCTTGTTTGTGTATATACCATTTGTCAACATGACCAATTTTAATCTCTTGCACAATTCCCAGTGGATCGACTTCTCCATCCCAGTCATGCCTACTCTTGTATTCCTTCTGTGTAAGTTTGCTGGTTTCGCTTATGATGGGGTTAACTGTTTCATCTCTGCCCCATAACCTACACTAGCTATTCCTGTATCCTCCATTTTTTTGCTTTGACATAATTTGTTCATATAACATTATTTTGTGCTGCTAATAAAAGATATTCAGTTTCTCTCTTGATGTTTCCTTTGCGTAGCCATTTCCAGTACATGGTCGCCTTTCTTACCTGCTACTAGTACCATGTAAACTAATATTACCTGTTCCATGTTGGGTTGTTGGCGACTAAACTGACACCCCCAGCAGGCACGCTTAGGCTTGTCTGTTGAGGTAGGTGTGTGGATACCAGCATCACTAAAAACAAGAGGTGTCCAAAAGTCGGATGAGCTCCAGGGGAGCTAACCGCCATCTACACCGATAGTAGTAGGGTTGGGGTACTTACTACTCACATAAATCCCCAATACAACCTGGTGCTAGCGTGCCAGCGTGCCAGCGCGGGAGCTTCCGAAGAGGCTTGCGTCTCGTGGAGTGACTCAATACTATTTGAGACCGAACCCAGCTGCTGCTTGGCAGTCCAGTGGTCTCGGGCTTTCCCCTGCCACTGGAACAACTGCCGAACTGCCAAAACAGTGGACTGAGGTTTGTGCACTCTCACTCCATGTTGAATGAGGTTGTAGCGATTGTCTGCCCCTGTTTGGTGCTATGTGGGTTCCAGAAGAGTGTTTCCTTACTGCAGGTTTTCGCCAGTAGAGGGCTAGACTATTTAAATGGGAGCCCGGGAAAATGTTAACTTTCTTACTCTGGGACAGGCAACCACTTCTGCCTCTTACCCTTAAGTGGGTGCTTTGCTCCCCACTTAGCTATCAGTAAGTGACATTCCTTAGGACGTAAGTCCTACATTCTACTTCCTTTATAATGCATTTATTTATCTGTTTGTATATCCATCTTGTACCTTGTAATGAGTATATGTTTCTGTCCTGAATTTATTTCTATGTGCTCGCGTATTAAAGTCTGTTTGTTATAATCTTATAACTTCTTTGTCGGAATATTTCATGTACACACATGTACCCACGTTGGAAGGTTACTTAAGCCTTCCACTTATTACAAGAACTTTAATCTTATTACTTATTATAAGAACATTTTTACATCTTATAAAGGTTATCGTCGTCTGCGGCAAATTTTCTTTAAGCAAGCAGTAAATTAAAAAAAGGCAGGGACAGATGTACACGCATACACAAAAGAAAAAAAAAAACAAGTGTTGTCAATAGTCGCACGAACAGTTTCCCTGCGTCCTCAGATCTTACTTTTGCGATTATGCTCGTAATTCAGAATTGAGTATCGTAAATTTTTTTGTCCCAGTGTCGTAAAACCCCGACGAGATAGCGATACATTTCTTATCTATGAATTGTTCTCTGTGAATCCTGAGTCAAAAGAAAATTATCGGCGCTAATTTAGAAAAACACTTTTATCATCTTTCTCTGATTATGACAGTTAGGAGCGACCGTACCGATACCTCGCCGATCGTCAGCACAAACAAAAGACAATTATCGTGATTATAGATATTGTCTCGGCTTATCTTTTGTTCCGTGACAACTTACAGAAATGGACAGGGAATGTATCTATATACTAAACTCGTGTTCTTAATTGTACGACTGTATCATCTTGCAACTCCTCTGGTTAAAAATGAGACCGTCCAAAAATAATCGAAGATGAAATGCAAAAATGTAAATCCTGATTATCTGGCGTTGCTTATCCGCCGAATTCTTATTTCTCATTTCTATGAGTGTCGTCTAAGCTAAACAATGGACCATTCGTTTTTATTATAAAGAAAGGAAAGGAAAAAATATACGAAGAAAGAAAGAAAGAAATAGATCAGGAAATATATAGAGAGGGGATGATGTGTGTGTGGAACGATAAGCTGCTAATAATTGAATATAATGAAAAGATGAAAAGAAGGAAAAAAATAAAAAAGAGTGAGAGAGTGTGAAATCAAGATTATTATACTTTTTACATATTGAACTATTTAACAATAGCTCTTAAGTAAACATATCAAACGTAATAATCAAATTATCATATTGCTGTGGTATATCCGCAGGTCCTGCTAGTACTGAATAAATCTTCCAATCTACCTACCTTGAAAATCTGGATTCGAAATCCTTGCCTATTGAAGGGCTTGAACTTTGACTAGTGTTACTGTTTGGGAATACAGAACTATCTACCGGGAATGGGGTAGTCTCGTGGCGTAGTAGCTAACGTGCTGGACTGTAACACCGTAGTAAGTGAGTTCGAACTCCAGTCATTCCATTACGTTCACTTTCCGACTAATAACCAGGGAAAAGTATGAACCTACTCGTTTCCCATCTACGGGTTAAATAGTACCACTCTCTTTCCAATGGCTTTGGCATTAAATAACCCATAACAGTTGATATTTCATTAATAAATAAAAAGAAAACACAGAAAACTATTGAGTAACAAAATGAACAAACAGGATGAACAATATAGCGACTAGAAGAGACGCGCCGATATAGTCAGCTTATTCTAAGCACCGCCGACAAGGCTTGCTTCCGCATAAGATTTTGGACTTTGTCAAATCGCTTCCCTCTTGTGGCTTATATATATATATATATATATATATATATATATATATATATTATATATATATATTACTTTTCCTTATATCAACAAATGCCCTGAAGAAGATCTACTTAACAGATCGAAACACTGCAGCGTCGGCCTAATAAACTTACCACTCATTTTACAAACCTGTGTTTTTTCAAATTTCTTACTATACTACACACACACACACACACACACACACATATATATATATATATAATATATATATTATATATACCAACTCCTCCGAATGAGCAGGATGTGACACATGGTCAATTTCTTTAAGCGGGGTTTAACAGGTTTGAATTCAGAGTTTTCCTTCTCCTGACTGGTTTCCTAGCCATGGTTAAAGAGCACAATCCGCCCATATTTCTTGTGAGTGTCGTCACCTCAGGTAAATAATGGACGATTCCGATTTTATTATAAAGAAAGAAAGGGAAGAAAAAATATAAGAGAAAGGAGAAAGAAATAGAATAGTGGAAATATATAGAGAGGGATGAGTGTGCGGAAGCAATAATGTTAATCTGTTTTAATTGAATAATGAAAAGATGAAAAGAAGGAAAGAAAGAAAAAAAGAGTGAGAAAGTGTTAAATTAAGATTATTATACTTTTTTTCCTACTATTTTTCAGTAGCTGGAGGGAGAGTAGTTGGATTCATATCTTTTCCCAAGGGTATTAGCGCCATGTGAAATTCAAACAGCTTCGTCCAGGAATTGACTCGGGTTTGATGAGTCCATTTATAGTCTATTTCAGAGGCTTAAAGAAATGTTGATTCCCCCAAGTCAGCATCATCAGTTGCTAATTGAGTATACACAAAGACTCCCTAATCTCTTGGCATTATTTCACCAAGATGGGATGCTGTGGGCAAATGCAAGTAAATGCAAATGGACCTCTGTGAAACTGAACTTGATTAACAATTCTGCTTTTTACCCACTCGTACCTGTTAAAAAGGGCGAGTGTGCCCAACATGCAAAAGTACACTTACAACAAGCATACCCTTCTAAATGTAACAGACTTAAACATATCCGCGCAAATACTATCAAGCAAGAAACCTGAGAAACATCTTTAGAATACAAACCCTGAAAACATTTTAATTTATTAAAAAAAGCAGACTTTTCAACAAAATGAACATAACCATTATCTCCATAGAACCACTACCTTAAAGTCTGAATCCAAAATAATGGCATTTGACCCACTTATGCCGTTAAACAAACTCAAACCAAACTCAATTCTGCTTTCTCCACACCAACCTGTACTTTCAAGAATTAATCAAAAGTCTCTATGGTATTACTTGCGTTTTCTTTGTTAGTAAAACAATTAATATATCTTATTATAATGGAGATTGTGTGTTTTTCTGTCTGTAACCGAAACTAAATCACTACTCAAGTCACAATTCCCTTAGTTATTGACGTCACATTTACCATGATTTTATTTTATTTAACTCAATTATTAATACAATTGTTTTACATTATTAATACTGTTGACCATATCTACGTACTAATTGCATGTAATTGTATTTTATATATACAACAAAATAGCGGTTTACAGTGTGAACGAGAAGGCTAATTTGCATATTGATATTTAAAATTTGATTTTAATAAATATATGCTTAGTATTATTGATTTCTAATTGTTTGGTTTTCTCTTAACGAATCTGAGCAAAGATCTCGTGGATAAATCTTTAAAAAATCCATAAACAAGACAAAGAACTTTAATTTTATTAAATACTTCATAATCTAACTAAATAGATAATTAGGAAAAATGAAAGACGGGAGTGAAAGAAATGATGAAGAGTTCAATCTAAAGCTGTTCATTTCGATTATACCCCCTCAGTTTATCATTTCTAAATAGTAAATAATATTATTAAAATACTGCAAATATATGCACCCATTCGGGTGCAAGTATTTAGGTTTGATGTAATAGAATAGTGTATCAAAGTATAAACATTTTAGAAAATGATAAACTGAGGGGTATAATCGAAAAATAGAACAGCTTTAGATTGAACTCTTCCATCATTTTCTTCACTCCCTCTTCATTTTTCCTAATTTATCTATTTAGTTAGATTATGAAGTATTTAAAAAATTTAAAGTTCTTCGTCTTGTTTATGGATTTCTTTAAGATTTATCCACGAGATCTTGCTCAGATTCGTTAAGAGAAAAACCAAACAATTAGAAATCAATAATACTAAGCATATATTTATTAAAATCAAATTTTAAATATCAATAGCAAATTAGCCTTCTCGTTCACACTGTAAAACCGGCTATTTTGTTGTATATATAAATACAATACATGCAATTAGTACGTAGATATGGTCAACAGTATTAATAATGTAAAACATGTATTTAATAATTGAGTTTAAATAAAAATAAAATCATGGTAATGTGACGTCAATAACTAAGGGAATTGTGACTTGAGTAGTGATTTAGTTTCGGTTACAGACAGAAAAACACACAATCTCCATTATATAATAAGATATATTAATTGTTTACTAACAAAGAAAAACGCAAGTAATACCATAGAGACTTTTGATAATTCTGAAGGTACAGGTTGGTGTGGAGAAACAGAATTGAGTTTGAGTTTGAGTTTTTTGTTTAACGGCATATCAACCCCTGTGGTCATTTAATGCCAAAAAGGTTATTTTGGATTTCAGACTTTAAGGTAGTGGTTCTATGGAGATAATTGGTTATGTTCTGTTATATTTTTGTGAAAAGGGTTGCTTTTTTAATAAAATTTAAATTTTCAGGGTTTTGTATTCTTAAAGATGTCTCTCAGGTTCTTGCTTGAAGTAAATTGCGCCGGATATGTTTAATCTGTTACAATTTAGAAGGGTATGCTTGGTTGTAAGTTGTACTTTGCATGTTGGGCACACTGGGGCAACCTCCCCTTTTAACAGGTACGAGTGGGTAATGTGGGTGTGCCAAAGCAGAATTGTTGAATCAAGTTCATGTTTCACAGAGGTCCATTTGCATTTACTTGCATTTGCCCACAGCATCCCATCTTGGTGAAATATATTTTGCGCCAAGAGATTAGGGAGTCTTTGTGTATACTCAATTAGCAACTGATGATGCTGACTTGGGGGAATCAACATTTCTTTAAGCCTCCTGAAATAGACTATAAATGGACTCACCAACCCGAGCTCAATTCCTGGACGAAGCTGTTTGAATTTCACATGGCGCTAATACCCTTGGGAAAGATATGAATCCAACTACTCTCCCTCCAGCTACTGAAAATAGTAGGAAAAAAAGTATAATAATCTTAATTTAACACTTTCTCACTCTTTTTTTCTTTCTTTCCTTCTTTTCATCTTTTCATTTTATTCAATTAAAACAGATTAACATTATTGCTTCCGCACACTCATCCCCTCTCTATATATTTCCACTATTCTATTTCTTTCTTCCTTTCTTCTTATATTTTTTCTTCCCTTTCTTTCTTATAATAAATCGGAATCGTCCATTATTACCTGAGGTGACGACACTCACAAGAAAATAGGGCGATTGTGCTCTTTAACCATGGCTAGGAAACCAGTCCAGGAGAAGGAAAACTCTGAATTCAAACCTGTTAAACCCCGCTTAAGAAATGACCATGTGTCACATCCTGCTCATTCGGAGGAGTTGGTATATATATATATATATATATATATATATATGTGTGTGTGTTTTTTGTGTGTTGTGTGTGTAGTATAGTAAGAAATTTGAAAAACACAGGTTTAGATAAAATGAGTGGTAAGTTTATTAGGCGACGCTGCAGTGTTTCGATCTGTTAATAGATCTTCTTCAGGGCATTTGTTGATATAAGAAAAGTAATATATATATATATATATTATATAATATATATATATATATATATATAATATATATATAAGCAACAAGAGGGGAAGCGGTTTGACAAAGTTCAAAATTATTGCGGAAGCAAGACTTGTCGGCGGTGCTTAGAATAAGCTGACTATATCGGCGCGTCTCTTCTAGTCGCTATATTGTTCATCCTGTTTGTTCATTTGTTACATCAATAGTTCTTCTGTGTTTTCTTTTTATTTATTTAATGAAATATCAACTGTTATGGGTTATTTAATGCCAAAGCCATCCTTTTGGAAGAATAGTAGTGGTAGTATTTAACCCGTAGATGGGGAACGAGTAGGTTCATACTTTTCCCTGGGTTATTAGTCGGAAAGTGAACGTAATGGAATGACTGGAGTTCGAACTCACTTACTACGGTGTTACAGTCCAGCACGTTAGCTACTACGCCACGGAGACTACCCCATTCCCGGTAGATAGTTCTGTATTCCCAAACAGTAACACTAGTCAAAGTTCAAGCCCTTCAATAGGCAAGGATTTCGAATCCAGATTTTCAAGGTAGGTAGATTGGAAGATTTATTCAGTACTAGCAGGACCTGCGGATATACCACAGCAATATGATAATTTGATTATTACGTTTGATATGTTTACTTAAGAGCTATTGTTAAATAGTTCAATATGTAAAAAGTATAATAATCTTAATTTCACACTCTCTCACTCTTTTTTTCTTTCTTTGCTTCTTTTCATCTTTTCATTATATTCAATTAAAACAAATTAGCATTATTGCTTCCACACATTCATCCCCATCTCTCTATCTTTCCACTACTTTCTTTCTTTCTTTTTTTCTTTTCATCTTTCCATTATGTTTGATTGAAACAGATTAGTATTATTGCTTCCACGCGCTCACCCCTCTCTCTATCTTTCCACTCTTCTTCTTTCTTTTTCTTTCATCTTTCCATTATGTTTGATTGAAACATTAGTATTATTGCTTCCACGCGCTGACCCCCTCTCTCTATCTTTCCACTGCTTTCTTTCTTTCTTCTTTCTTTCTTTTCATCTTTCCTTAGTTCGATTGAAACAGATTAGCATTATTGCTTCCACACACTCATCCCCTCTCTATACATTTACCCTGATCTATTTCTTTGTCTTTCTTTCTTCGTATATTTTTATTCCTTTCCTTTCTTTATAATAAAAACAGAATGGTCCATTGTTTAGCTTAGATGACGACACTCATAGAAAATGAGAAATAAGAATTCGGCGGATAAGCAACGCCAGATAATCAGGATTTACATTTTTGCATTTCATCTTCGATTATTTGGACGGTCTCATTTTTAACCAGAGGGAGTTGCAAGATGATAACAGTCGTACAATTAATGAACACGAGTATTAGTATATAGATACATTCCCCTGTCCATTTCTGTAAGTTGTCACGGAACAAAAGATAAGCCGAGACAATATCTATAATCACGATTAATTGTCTTTTGTTTGTGCTGACGATCGGCGAGGTATCGGTACGGTCGCTCCTAACTGTCATAATCAGAGAAAGATGATAAAAGTGTTTTTCTAAATTAGCGCCGATAATTTTCTTTTGACTCAGGATTCACAGAGAACAATTCATAGATAAGAAATGTATCGCTATCTCGTCGGGGTTTACGACACTGGGACAAAAAAAAATTTACGATACCCAATTCTGAATTACGAGCATAATCGCAAAAGTAAGATCTGAGGACGCAGGAACTGTTCGTGCGACTATTGACCAACACTTGTTTTTTTTTTCTTTTGTGTATGCGTGTACATCTGTCCCTGCCTTTTTTAATTTACTGCTTGCTTAAGAAATCCGCCGCAGACGACGATAACCTTTATAAGATGTAAAATGTTCTATAATAAGTAATAAGATCTAAAGTTCTTGTAATAAGCTGGAAGGCGCAGAGTAACCTTCCAACGTGGGTACATGTGTGTACATGAAATATTCCGACAAGAAGTTATAAGAATATAACAAACAGACTTTAATACGCGAGCACATAGAAATAAATCAGGACAGAATACTATACTCATTACAAGGTACAAGATGGATATACAAACAGATAAATAAATGCATTATAAAGGAAGTAGAATGTAGACTTACGTCCTAAGGAATGTCACTTACTGATAGCTAAGTGGGAGCAAAAGCACCCACTTAAGGGGTAAGAGGCAGAAGTGGTTGCCTGTCCCAGAGTAAGAAGTTAACATTTTTCCCGGGCTCCCATTTAAATAGTCTACCTCTACTGGCGAAAACCTGCAGTAAGGGAAGATCACTCTTCTGGAACCCACATAGCACCAAACAGGGGCAGACAATCGCACAACCTCATTCAACATGGAGTGAGAGTGCACAAAACCTCAGTCCACTGTTTTGGCAGTTCGGCAGTTGTTCCAAGTGCAGGGGAAAGCCCGAGACACCTGCGACTGCCAAGCAGCAGCTGGTTCGGTCTCAAATAGTATTGAGTCACTCCACGAGGACGCAAGCCTCTCGGAAGCTCCCGCGCTGGCACGCTGGCACGTAGCACCAGGTTGTATTGGATTTATGTGAGTAGTAAGTACCCCAACCCTACTACTATCGGTGTAGATGGCGCTTAGCTCCCTGGAGCTCATCCGACTTTTGGACACCTCTTGTTTAGTGATGCTGGGATCCACACACCTACCTCAAACAGACAAGCCTAAGCGTGCCTGCTGGGGTGTCAGTTTAGTCCGCCAACAACCCAACCATGGAACATAATATTAGTTTACATGGTACTATAGCATAAGAAAAGGCGACCAGTACTGAAAGGCTACGCAAAGGAAACATCAAGAGAGAAACTGAATATCTTTTATTAGCAGCACAAAATAATGTTATATGAACAAATTATGTCAAAGCAAAAAAATGGAGGATACAGGAATAGCTAGTGTAGGTTATGGGCGACAGAGATGAAACAGTTAACCCCATCATAAGCGAAACCAGCAAACTTACACAGAAGGAATACAAGAGTAGGCATGACTGGGATGGAGAAGTCGATCCACTGGAATTGTGCAAGAGATTAAAATTTGGTCATGTTGACAAATGGTATATACCACAAACAAGAATATATTCTAGAATAGGATATATTAAATTCAATGAGACTTGAGATACGAACGGGTCACTAATCCCGACCGGAAACCAGACTAGTATTAATCAACAAGAAGAAGAAAAGAGCTTGCCATCTGAAGATTTTGCCAAAAACCTAGATAAATACCTGACCTTGCCAGAGAGTTGAAAAAGCGGTGTGAACATGAAGTGACGGTCACACCAATCGTAGTATGAATACTTGAACAGTCCCGAAAGGCCTGTAAAAGAGACTGAATGAACTGAATATTAGAAGAAGAATCGAGACTATTTAGACCAATGCACTAATAAAATCAGCTACGAATACTGAGAATAGTCCTGGAGATCTGAATAAAACAAAACATATTCGTCATTGAATAACCTTCACGGATTGACATGCCGTAAAATCTAACAGCACCCAAACGTAAAATAACACTAGACGGGTTGCTATGTCATTGAAATCAATCAATTCATCAATCTATAACACTAGGTCTGGTCGTCTGACCGGGATGCGTGATCCGTCGTATCTCAAAGTCCCAGAGAATATCATGCGTTTTATCTCTAGGACAGACTCTGGCTTGGGCAACAACCATTAGTTGCATGGTGAAGATTTGATTTCTTATACAATTCCCCTGTGGTCTCCATTCCCACCCAGTCATGCCTAGTTTTGTACTCTCTTTGTGCTGGTTTGCTGCATTCGCTTTATTCATATCATTAAATGTTCGTATTTTCTTTACACATTCTACTCTCGCTATTCTGTTGCGTCTTATGTATCTTTGCTTTTCTATAATTTGTTCTCGTTGCATTGTCTTGTGTTGCGATTATAAGGTTTCCTGTAATCCTTAACTTGTTCCTCGTAAATTCCTACCATAAAATAAACTGAACCTTCATTTATGTCCGTGTTTTTTGCAATAAATGTTTTATTTTTCTTGCACCGTTTTTTACAATACTGAATATATTTTCTTATTTAAAAACATTTATTGCCAAATATATCAAAACATTTATTTGCAAAAAACACGGACATAAAGTGAGTGTTCATTTATTCATTAGTAGAATTTACGAGGAACAATTGAAGATTACCGGTTTCCTCTTCTTAGCCAATCCATATTCTTCTCATGTATGATGTCTCCAGTTTGTCGTAGACACAGCACATTAGGGATGATAGTGTGTTTGCAGTAGAAATAGCTACTTCAACTGCAGTATCATCCCTAATGGAGTTGGACTCGCGTTCGATGCTCTGTAAAGGAGTCTACGGGATCTTTCTAAAATATACAGTATATAGTGTCTGGTACAAGGCCACTAATGTTAGGCATTCAGCAGAATCGAACATCTTTGGTTCTTTTTTTTTCATTCTGCATATTCTCCTCCCCTTTTCTTTCCTTCTTTTATTCTTTTTTCTTTCTTTCTTTCGTTTGTTTGTTTTTTCCTTTGATATTTTTCCTTTCTTTTTTCTTTCTTTTGTCTGTTTGTTCCTTTGTTTTTCTTTTCTTTCTTTCTTTTCTTTCTTTTTCTTTCTTTCTTTCTGTTCTTTCTTCTGTTTGTGTTGTTGTTTTCTGTTCTTCTTCTTTCTTCTTTCTCTTTCTTCTTTTTGTCTGTTTGTTTGTTTATTTCCTTTTCTTTTCTCTTCTTTCTTTTTCTTTCTCTTCTTCTTCTTCTTTCTTTTCTTTCTTCTCTTTCTTTGTTTGTTCTTTCCTTTGTTTTTCTTTTCTTTCTTCTTTTCTTTCTTCTTCTTGTTTGTTTCTTTGTTTTTCTTCTTCTTTGTTTGTTTGTTTGTTTTCTTTTTTTTTCTTTTGTTTTCTCTTTTTATTCTTTCTTTCTTTCTTTCTTCTTTTCTTTCTTTCTTCTTTCTTCTTTCTTGTTTGTTCTTGTTTTTGTTTTTCTTTTCTTCTTGCTGTTCCTTTGTTTTCCTTTTCTTTCTATCTTTCTTTCTTGTGCCTTTGTTTCACTATTTCGCTCTTTTTTTCGCTTTCTTTCTTAATTCTGAACTCCCTTCTGCCACCAAAGCTCTTATGACTGGTGCCCATCCGTGTCCACATGTTAAACTTGGATATGTGTATGCCGGCATCTATAAATATTTTTCCCTGAACCGATCCGTTCACGCATGCGCGTTACTATATGCGGAAGTAACAATGAGTAAGCCCTGCTAATCTAATGTTCCCTGCGTCTCCGTCGTCGTCGCCCAGGCGTGCTGCTAGGATGTTGTTTAAAAGGCCTGTCGCCATATTGTTATAAATCGATTATTTAGCACAAGGATATCGATTCCAACTTGACCTAACAGGACAATGAGATAAAATGGCGGGGGATGTGTGTAAAAACGGTGCAGGGGGGGGGGAGAGTTATAAATGACCCCATTCCATATCATTGTTGTTGCCTTTTATTATTATCATTATTATTTTAGTCCAGGTGGTTAACTGGATGCCAAGTGACAGCAAGTCTCCTCGGGTCCCCAGGATTCTCTGAGTAGGGCCGGTTCAATACCCAACCCTCGCCAACTTCAACCTTTAAGGATCTGTGAGGTAAAAATGATTGAGCTGATGGTTGGAGTGGCGCCCCGCCTCAGACACCAAACCAATCTCCTTGGTCTAGCGCTAGTAAAAGGGGATAGACTCCCTCGTTGTTCTGGTTATACCGGACTTTAGGCCACTCCGATTACTTTATTTACTTATTTGTTGTAAGGTAAATATTAAACACTACAAGCATAGTTGGACTCGTTCAAAGGAACACATATAAAATACGAATACACGAGGTTTATCGTAATCGAGTACTATTCATCGAGTAGCTGGTCATACTGTTAGAGAACTGCGCGTTGACTCAATTATTTATTTCCTGTACAAAAAAGTAATAAACCTTTTCCGGATTTTCAATGTTGATAATTGATTAAATCAGTAACAACAATATTCTAGCCGATCTTAACAATGCTGTTGTTTGGATGGACACAATTCTCTTATTTCCTGTTTATTCAGACTCCTTTTTTCAAACCCTTAGGACCGTTCCGGCACCAATTACAAATGGTATTACCTTACCTTATTGTTCCACATTGTCTCAGTTCTCTAGCAAGGTCCAAAATATATGTCTATCTTTTCTTCTCGTAATTAACACTAGGTCTGGTCTTCTGACTGCATGAGGTGATCCGTCTGTATCTCAAAGTTCCAGAGAAGTTTATGCGTTTCATTCTATAGGACAAACTCAGGCTTGCATAATACCATTTATTTTGCATGGTGAAAATTTGTCCAATTCCCAGTGGATCCCCTTTCCCACCAGCCGGCTAGTTTTGTACTCTCTTTGCTGCTAGTTTGCTGCATTCGCTTATCATATGATTAAACGTTTAATCTTTTTTCTTCACACATTCTACACTCGCAATTCTGTTGCGTTTTTTCTGTCTTTGCTTTTCTATAATTTGTTCTTATGGCATTGTCTTGTTTTGCGATTATAAGAGATTTAGTTTCTCTCGTGAGGTTTCCTTCTGGCCGAAGGTCCCTAGTATTATGTCTGAGTTTTTGCGGCATTCCTCACTTCTTCTGGACAGCAGAATCTACAAGTGACTGAAAGTTTTCTTCTTCATTATAATTAACACTGGTCTGGTCTCCTGCGCGGGGTGAGGTGTCCGTCTGTATCAAGAGAATCTTTATGCTGGTCATTCCGATAGGACCAAGACTCAGGCGTATGCAACTTACTTGCACCATATGTTGAGGAATTGAGCATCAAGTTCGTCAGTTACATCATTCAGATAATAGAGATACAAAAGCAGTTATCAGACGTGTCCGTGGTGATGGGCGGGCGCGGGAACACATTTCATTTGTATTAATTGATAATATTTAATTCGCTTCCTTTTGATTAAAATGAATACATTCTGAAATTTGAAAATTGAAAAATAACGGAATTTTTTTAACCAATTCTAGGCTAAATTTTTGCGAAAACGAGGATTTTTAGTGCATTTAGTGACGATCTTTATGCCTATTATCCGTCAAGAACAATCGTGCAAGTAAAAGATCTAATTTTGAGTCAGTATTCAGTTATACTAACACACAACTTTCGCATAGATGACAATTTGGATATTTTAGATAAAAGTGAAAATCGACCTACTCCTATAATGTACATGGTGAAAATTCGATTTCTTGCAACAATCCCAGATAAGAACACCTTTCTCATCAAGTTTACCTAGTTTTTTACTCTCTTTGTGTAGTTTGCCGCCAGGTCGGCTTATTCATATGAGAACCGTTTTCGTTTTTTTCTCCACACATCTACACTGTTGCTAGTTGTTGGTCTTATCTACCTTTGGTTGTATCATTAATTTGTTCTTATGGTTATTGTTCTTGTTGCTGCGATTATTAGAGAAATAAAGTTGCTCTCTTGACGGTGTTCCTCTTCCTTAGCCAATAGTCCATATCTTCTATGTGCGATCTCTCCGGTTGTTGCTGTGAAGTGACCATATGGTTTTTTTCTTCTTTAAATTTTTGTATGTTGCTATATTTTGCTCATCCATATGATTTGCAATGTTTTTTTTGTCTGCTTTTTGTTTTCCTGCTAGAACTATAGTCTTCTTTGTTCTTTTTTAAGTATTCTTCGAGTGCTCGAATTATCATTTAAAGTAATTAACTTGCCACTAACATCAATCATTGTTATTATAATTGTAAATTAAATTAACTCTCACTACGTAGTGCAGGCGGCCGGGATGAGGCCGGTGGCGAGTCGCGTGTAGAGCGTTCGGCTCCTAAGAAACCAACAATGTTCTTTAGTTCGAACCGGTCCTCGCCAACTCAGCGTATGAGTGCACAGGGATCTCTGCACGGTAAGAGTAAGGAGCTGATCGGTTTAGTTGTGCAGCGGCCCACTTCAGACGCAAAAATAATCTCCTTGTCTAGCGCATATATGACAAAGGGAGATAGACTATCGCTCTCGCTGATTGAAGCTGATACGACTTTAGGCCGCCCCGACGATCGACGATTTACTTTACTAGCAGATAAAGCAATGGATGCTTCCCTTCCCATCATGGAAACTCGATCTCTCAGTGACTCGTAAAATACACAAATCCACAGACCCTATGTATTTAATAGTTTAAAAACCACCAGTCCAACTACAGCTAGTCAGTAGACGAGTGATAAGTTATCAGACATGCCAAACAGCCGGTCTTGAGTTCCGGACCTCTACCACTCAGGGGCTTTGTTTGTATCCTAATGCACACTGAAGAGCGTTTGAAAAACTCCAAAAAAGCGATCTGTGGATGATCCTATTAATAATATATTTTATTTCTTAATAGTGTTGTATTTATTATCTTATTGTTATTACATTGTGAATTATTGTATCATTGTTTCCAACTGTTTCATTATTATTGTAATATTATTATTAATTGGTATTAAATTTTAAGTAGCTTAGCAGGTATTTTCCAACATTTAGTGACTATTTATGAAGTTATTTGTTTAGGGGTTAGGATTTGTGTATCGTAATAATGTAGGGATTATAAAATATTTAGTCCATTTGGTTTACGATGTTTTGTTTTCTTAAGCATAGTAGTGTGTACATGAGTATTTTACGGAATTATATATATATATATATATATCTATTATTAATGGAGATTGAGTGTGCCTATTTCTGTCTGCTAACCGAAACGTATGTACTATTCAAAATCATAATTCCCTTACCATATTTACGTGCACACTTGTCCATTGATATGTGCTGTTTATTTTAAACTTCAATTATAATTAAAATTGTTTTACTGAATTAATACGTGTTGGCCTATCTACCATCATAATATATTACAATTGTATGTATAGTTACAACAAAATGGCGGTTATTGTGGAAACGGGAAGTCTAATTTGCAATTGATAGTAAAAAATTGGATTTTAATAAATATGTGCTTAATTATTGATTGTAATGTTTGGGTTTATTTTAAAGAATATGAGCAAAAGTTTCGGGATAGATCATAAAAGAATCGATAATAAGAACAAATAACTGCTTAATTAGATTCTTACTTCCTATTTTTAATTCTGCTTTATGATAGCTAAATTAGGAATAAATTTAGCAATCGAAAGTTGGAGAGATGGAAGAGTAATTTCAGTTTCTGTTCTATTTTTTCAATCTAATATCCCGCCTCTTATTTTCGAATCTTTTATCTCATTCTATTTAGTTTCATTACCTTCAATTTAATACAATATTAATTGTATTAAAACGTAAACACTTGCGACCGGAGGGTTGTGCATATATTGGCTAGTAATATATAAAGATATCAAAGAATTACGAACACAATTTCATCTCTACTTTGAACTTTCTGTTTTTACGCATCCACTTACCGATATTTTTCCAAAAAAGACAACTGAAAAATTTCCATATCCAATATGTGCGTCATATATCCAACATCCATCCATCTAATATATTAAGTATAAATTAATGTTTGATAATATATATATATTGGATTATTAGATTTTGTACTTTTCCAAAACCAAAAAGTAAGAGTTTTGATCTCTGTGTTAGTTTTGTTGACGAAATCGGCATGAAAATATCGGTAGGACCTAAAAAGCCACTGAAAGAGAATCCGTTGCCGGTTTGCAGCTTTAGACATGTTTTTAAATGTGACTTTTCAGTCTATGCAGTTTTGACATCAAATGTAAAATGACAACATTTCTCTGGTTTAAATATTGGAAATTGCTTGATTTTCTGATCGATTTTTTTGCCAAATGTCATCTCAATCACTTATAACTATCAACCCTGTTCATCTGGGAAAATTTTGATCTCATGGACCCGCCTTAGCTGGCGCAGACTCGTGTATCGGGCATTACTGTTTGGAGCACCCTGGGTACAACACCACGCAAGCGTGAGCGCTTATAACATGGCAACTCGGACCGTCACGCACCGGCACAACCCATCATACTCAGGACCTGGTAGTTCACATGCCGACATCATTATGGTCAAAAACTGTTTTTTCAAACATCGGCGTTCATAATCACAGACTGTTCGGCGATACTGAGCGCGACACTAAGAAACATAATTCAGGGCTATTAAAAATCTTCCAATGCCACTGTTATGATTATATATGACATTCATACTTATTTTTGACTGCTGACAACATATTCATGTGTTTTGTTTTATCAAACACTTGTTCCTTTACTGATAAGATTATATCTTAATGAATATCCGCTTTAAAATTGCCATAAATGTTTCAGATTAAAAGCAATTAATCGGGTATTTTTGTTTAGAAGAAAATTAAATCTTTAAAATATACATGAGCGAACCTACACACACACACACAACACACACACACATACACCACAACACACACACAAACGCAACAGAACATTATATATATATATATAATATTATATATCATAAATATTGAGGAGTATATATAGTATATCGATCCCAACACTCACCCCCTCCACACACCACACACACACACACACACACACACACACACCACACAAAACAATAGATATATATGGGGGAGCTGTACTATAGGTATGTACACACCCCACTCACCCCTACACACACACACCACACACATCACCTACACAGCACACCAATACTTAAATATATAAATATACTATAGCTAATATATATATCCGTTATATCTATATATATGACGCATTTCCTTGCGGTAATTACTCAGGGTAGGCTGGGCCAGTCGACCATCATAACGTAAATTGACAAGAAAAGCATATATCTCTTAAAGAAAATATTTTTCTAGAATATATTTGTATAAAATAAAATTAAAAAAAAGAATATATTGTGAAAAATGGAGTCATACAGATTTTATAAAAAGTTGACATTTTACACAAGAAGAAAGCATAGAAATTTCAAACACCAAAACACACACACACCAACACACACACGACACACACACACAGAGAAGACACACACACAGCAACATACACACACAGCACACCACACACACACACACACAATACACACACATATACTACATAATAATATATGGAGTACCTTAAGTCTTACATATAAATTCACTTCGGGCCTTTTGCTCTTCAAGGTTTCATTTTTTAAAAAAGTATCATGGTCGGAGTTAATGGATTTTTCATTTCATATTTTGTAATTTCGAATCTTTATAATGTACCTTTGAGTTCAACATTTTGTTGAATCTTATGATGGAATACTTGATACATTTACCTACCTATATACCTATATTATTATAACTATATATATATATAAATATATATATTATAGTATATATATATATAATCCAAGAGGCCAGAGAAGAAATCTTCCTTACCGACACAAGAGTTTCTATTTAAACAAAACCAAGTTGCAGGTTGAGCGCTCAACTTGTGTGCTCTTAATGTTAGAGTCCAGACAAATATAATGTGTCAAGAAAGCAACAAAGATTTAGAGATTTAGCTTTATAGTCTATTTCAGAGAGCTTAGACAAAAGTCCACTATAATCTCGCCCGATTATCAATCGCATCTGATGATTCGGATATTTAGGACTTATTTTGTCTAAGCTCCCTGAAATAGACTATAAAGCTAAATCTCTAAGTCTTCTGTTATTTCTATTACTCATATATATATATATAATTATATTATATATAATACATATATATTATATATATATATACATAGGTAGTTGGTGTAATGACTACTGTATCTATTGTCCGGAAGAAGAAACTATTGAAAATAAAATAGCTTATACAGCAAAGTAATTATACATAGTTCATTACTATCACCAGAATCTTGCTTTTTGCTCAACAAATAATGAGGATTTTATATATTAGTGAAGATATTTAAAAATTTAAATCAGTAAGAAAAGAAAGTCGATTGGCGACGTTCCGTGATTAAGCTTAAGACAAAATTCAAATATGGGTAAGACAACAACAATCCGTTGGATCTGAGAGATAACTTTTCTTTCCTCACTCTTCGCTGCTGGCAACGTCAGATAGACACTTCTTAGTATTATACATATATAAATTTATAAAACTCTATAAAATTTTCAATATAAAGAAAAAAAAATAAACACCATAAAAAATCCAAATTTTTTTATCTTTACTCACTTAATGCCGTTCTTATTACTAAATAGATTACTATATTTATACATATATAATCTATAATATATAACTATATATATATTATAAATTCATTAATTATACAGTTTTATCTTTATGGCATACTAATGCTACATCACACAGAACATACACAGACCATCATCGCACGCCAGCGAAAGCGACCGCTTTGTTACACTCTCCACACACAAACTCCCACACACGCTCATATAAACAATCATAGCCTCCGCGAGAAAGCGATTATCTATCTACATTTTCATACACACACACACACAACACACACACAACGTAAGAGAACGTCTATATTCAACTTCAGATACGGTTTGTCTTAGCGGTCATAAGTTTGCATATATATATATATATATATAATAGTGAAAAAAGTGAATGGAAATAAATCCGACAGTATAAAGTCTTTCATCACAAACATTTCGCCCTTGATGAAACCGTTTTAAAAAAAGTCAATACATTTCTGGCAGCCGATTATAACATCATGTGTTTGTTTTTTCTAAAAATATTTATTTCATATATATATATATATACTATCTATATATATATTATATATAATATATGTATATATATACATATTCAAATATGTATCTTATGGATTATATTTGACTTATTTGTTAGTCAACTTTTTCACAAGTGTTATATCCGGAGAACATCTACTTCGACCCTCGTGGTATTTTTTCGAAGATTGTGGCTTACGATGTCCATTATAGTATTCGATTGTCATCTGTAATCAGTAAATGTATTGAATTGAGAACGTTCCATATTTACGTACAGTTGACATCGAGCAATAATTATACATTCGTCTTCATGTCACAAAATCTCTGCTTCGAAACATAAAAAGTTTTAAAAAAACAAACAAAAAAAAAAAACAGCTCTAAATATTCATCCTGCACATTCTGAAAAATATGGCCTTCCCAAAAAAAAATTAATATATATATATAATATTAGTGTCCAATCCGTGACACCGTTGTATCACGGTATCACGTCTCGCTCAAGTGTGAGCCTAACATCTGAAAAAGCTACCTCCGCGCCCGGCGATAGAAACCCACTGATTTCCGTTAGTCTCGGTCGTCGTTAACCACTTGTCCATCAGCTCACCCTGTCTGGTCACGACCCATTTTTAAAAGCGGAGTAAAGTTGGTCTACAATTGGAGTTTTCTCCTTAACGGTTTGCCTATCATGGTCTAAATAGCCCAGTCAGCACCTACTATTTACCCATAGCTGGGGAAGGGATATGATTCATGCCTCTCAAAAGTACTTAGCGCCATAGGAAATGCTAACAGCCCTGTTCAGCCCCACAAGGCCACTTGAAAGATCTTAAGACAGGAATATTCCTGTTGTATAACAAAACCCCTATAACTCATATTATATAATAAAATATATATATATATATATATATGAAGAGATATACATGAATGAATTCATGGCCTTCCCCAATATGGGCGGTTATGTGAAATGCTAACAGCTCGTTCAGTAAAAATTTAAAGGCCTCTCAGAAATAGAGGGCGCACTTCCTACGTTAACCTCTTACTCTACAGAACGGTTAAAAAAAAAACACGTCAAAATAAGTTAAACAGCATTATTTTACAAAATAGAAAAAGATTTTAGTTAATTTTTTAATCAAGTAATATAATATGTTTAAGGATTTGGGCAGACAAACATGGCAAGAGACGATTAAATATGAATAAAATTTGCGGACAAAACCACCACGAGTTCGACACGACTGTACGATTTTCAGAATATTGGACACATGCATATATTTAGAAAAAATAGCAAAAAAAAAAAAACAAAAACAAAAAAACAAACAACAATAAGCACAAGACTGAGCAAAGTAATTAACCCAAAACATGAGAGTTGTTTTTCTTTACACTGTAATCCCGTATATTTCGGGAAGGGGCGCATTTGCCGATAACATTGTAGATCTGATATTTCGGACAGATATTTTTAGCCGCGTATCACAACCCCGGCGCGGTTTATCCTATATCGACTGATCCCTATCTTGCTATACATTTTAGACCGATTTTGGGAAGTTTTATTATATTCTTCCGGTTTGTACTCAGTATTGCGATTACATTATAATGATAATGCATGATATTTCGGACCGAGCCGATTTAGCGATACTTCATAGACCCTTAACTTCAGACAGTGCACTATTTGTTATACATCGTACACTCGATATTCGGACTGAGCACTATTTTGCTTACACTCATACACCCCGAATTATCGACGGTATTTGCTACTTTTTTACATTCAGTAGGACCGATATTTCGTAACGCTGACGCTATTTGTTATCACCTCAGTTGACCCCATCAATTGCCAACTGAGCACCTATTTGGGTATACATCTGCCTAGACCCGATATTTCGGACACGGCTTTATTTTTGCTATGACATCAGAGACCCTATATTTATGACGAGACTATTTTGCTTACTCATAGGCCCGATTATTCGGACTGAGCGTATTTTTATATGCTATACCTCATGACCCATATTTCAGACTGAGCCTCCTATTTTGCGTATACATCGTAGGGCCCGATATTTCTGTATTTTGCAATACTGCTTATTTAGAGCTCTTAATCCACCGAACTCCTATCTTATAATCAGACTGAAGCGAGTTGGGTAATGATCTCTTCTCCC
>CM042163.1:56550628-56565628 GCA_023376005.1 Doryteuthis pealeii
GGAGAGATCATCAGTGGATTGAAGATTTTTAATGCCCTGAATTAATGTTCTTGCGCAGCGCCTCTGTGATTATGAACGCCGATGTTTGAAAAACAGTTTTGACCATAGATGTCGCATGTGAATACGGTCCTGATTGATGGTGTGCCGGTGCTCCGTTGCTGTTGCTTTCTCTTGGGCCTCTTTGCTTCGTGGTGTTGTGCCAGGTGACTCCAAACATGAATAGCCCGATACAGAGTCTGCCGCCACTAGAGGCGGTCCTGAGTCAAATTTTCCCAGCTGGCAGGTTGATGTTAAATGACTTGAGATGATTTGGAAAAAAATCGATCAGAAAATCAAGCAATTTCAATATTTAAACCAGAGAAGTTGTCATTTTATTTTGTCAAAACTGTAACTAAATTCCCATTAAAAACATGTCTACAAGTGCAAAACCGAGGATTTTTCAGTGCATTTTTATCTACGATATTTTTATGCCATTTCCTCAAAAACTAACACAAGATCAAGATCTTATTTTTGGTTTTGGAAAAGTACAAAATCTACCTATCCATATATATATATATATATATATATATATATATATAATATATTATATATTGGATGTTGGATATGATGGATGTTGTGAAATTTTTCAGTTGTCTTGGAAAATATGGTAAGGAGTAAAAACAAAATTCAAAGTGATGAATATTGTGTTCGTAATCTTCTTTATATCTTTATATATACTAGCAAATATATGCACCCTCCGGGTGCAAGTGTTTACGTTTTAATACAATATAATATTGTATTAAATTAGAAAGGCTAATGAAACTAAATAAGAATGAAGATAAAAAGATTCGAAATAGAGGGGAGTATAATTGAAAAAATAGAACAACTGAAACTTACTCTTCCATCTCTCCCAACTTTCATTGCTAAATTTTCCTAATTTAACTATTTAGTTAAAAATAGGAAGTAAGAATATAATTACAGTTATTTGTTCTTATTAATCGATTTCTTTTATGATCTATCCCCGAAACTTTTGCTCATATTCTTTAAAATAAAACCAAACAATTACCAATCAATAATACTAAGCACATATTTATTAAAATCACATTTTTAATATCAATATGCAAATTAGACTTCCCGTTCACACAATAAACCGCCATTTTGTTGTATATATAAATACAATTGTATATTATTATGATGTAGATAAGGCCAACAGTATTAATCAGATAAAACAATTTTATTAATAATTGAAGTTTAAATAAAAGCAATATCATGGACAATGTGACGTAAATACTTAAGGGAATTATGATTTGAATAGTAACATAGTTTCGGTTACAGACAGAAAAGCACACAATCTCCATTATAATAAGAATATATATATATATATATATATATATTCCGTAAAATACTCAATGACAACACTACTATTTTAGAAAAACAAACATGTAAACAAAACTAAATATTTTATAATCCCTACATATAGATACACAAATCCTAAACTAAACAAAAAACTTCAATAATAGTACTAATGTTGGAAAATACCTGTAACTACATTAACAATTTATACAATAATAATAATATTAATAATAATAACAGTGGAAACAATGATAATAATTCCAATGATAATAACAATAATAATAATAGCAACAATAATTAGAATAAAATATATATTAATAGGTCATCCACAGATACGTGTTTTTGGAGTTTCCACGGCTCTTCAGTGTGATTAGATACAACAACAACCCCTGGCTAGGGTCGAACTCAGACCGGCTGTTTGCATGTCTGATATCTTATCACCTCGTCTACTGACAGCTGTAGTTGGACTGGTGTTTTTAAACTATTAAATACATAGGTTTGTTTGTGTGTATTTTACGGTCACCGAGAGATCGAGTTTCCAGGAAACGATCATTGCTTATATGCTAGTAAAAGTAAAATCGTCGTCGTCGGGGCGGCCTAAAGTCGGTATCAGCCAATCAGCGAGGGAGTCTATCCCTTTTCAATAGCGCTAGACCAAGGAGATTATTTTAGCGTCTGAAGTGGAGCGCCACACCTACCATCAGCTCCTTACTTTACCGCAGAGATTCCCTGTGCTACTCATACGCTGAGTTGGCGAGGACCGGTATCGAACTAAGAACATTGTGGTTTCTAGCCGAACGCTCTACCGACTGAGCTAACCCGGCCCCTGCTAGTAGTGAGAGTTAATTTAATTTACCAATTATATACCACATGATATAATGGTTAGCAAGTTACATTACTTTTAAATGAATAATTCGAGCACTCGAAGAATACATTAAAAAGAACAAAGAAGACTAATAGCAGCAGGAAAAAAAAAACAAGACAAAAAAACAATTGCAACATATGGATGAGCACAAATATAGCAACAACAAAAATTAACAGGAAGAAAAACAACCATATGGATACTTCAAGCAACAACCAGGAGAGATCGCACATGAGAAGATATGGATATGGCTAAGAAGAGGAAACCTCAAGAGAGAAACTTTATCTCTAATAATCGCAGCACAAGACAATACCATAAGAACAAATTATATAAAACCAAAGGTAGATAAGACACAACTAGCAAGTGTAGAATGTGTGGAGAAAAAACGAAACGGTTAATCATATGATAAGCGACTGCAGCAAACTAACACAAAGAGAGTACAAAACTAGGTAAAACTTGATGAGAAAGGTGTTCTACTGGGAATTGTGCAAGAAATTGAATTTTCACCATGTACATTATAGGGTAGGTCGATTTTTCACTTTTCTAAAATATCAAATTGTCCATCTATGCGAAAGTTGTGTGTTAGTATACTGAATACTGATATCAAAAATTAGATCTTTTACTTGCACGATTGTTTGAGGAAATAGCATCAAAGATCGTCTACTAAAATGCACTAAAAAATCCTCGTTTTCGCAAAATTTAGCCTAGAAATTGGTTAAAAAATTTGCCGTTTTCAATTTTCAAATCAGAAATGTTATTTCATTTTATCAAAAGGAAGCGAATTAAATATTTATAAATATAATACAAATTGAAAATGTGTTCCCCCCCCATCACCACTGACACTCTGATAAGCTGCTTTTTATCTCATTAATTAAGATGTAACTGACGAACTTTGATGCTAATTCCTCAAACAATGGTGCAAGTAATGCATAAGCCTGAGTTTGTCCTATAGAATGAAACACATAAAATTCTCTTGAGATACGGACGGATCACCTCACCCCGGCTAGGAGACCAGACCTAGTGTTAATTAATAAGAAGAAAACTTGTCATCTTGTAGATTTTGCTGTCCAGAAGAAAGTGAAGGAATGCGAAAAAATAGACAAATACTAGGACCTTGCCAGAAGGAAACCTCACGAGAGAAACTAAATCTCTTATAATCGCAAAACAAGACAATGCCATAAGAACAAATTATAGAAAAGCAAAGACAGAAAAAACGCAACAGAATTGCGAGTGTAGAATGTGTGAAGAAAAAGATTAAACGTTTAATCATATGATAAGCGAATGCAGCAAACTAGCAGAAAGAGAGTACAAAACTAGGCACGGCTGGGTGGGAAAGGGGATCCACTGGGAATTGGACAAATTTTCACCATGCAAATAAATGGTATATGCACAAGCCTGAGTTTGTCCTATAGAATGAAACGCATAAACTTCTCTGGAACTTTGAGATACAGACGGATCACCTCATGCAGGTCAGAAGACCAGACCTAGTGTTAATTAACGAGAAGAAAAGATAGACATATATTTGGACCTTGCTAGAGAACTGAGAACAATGTGGAACAATAAGGTAAAGGTAATACCATTTGTAATTGGTGCCCTTGGAACGGTCCCTAAGGGTTTGAAAAAGAGTCTGAATAAACAGGAAATAAGAAGAATTGTGTCCATCCAAACAACAGCATTGTTAAGATCGGCTAGAATATTGTTGTTACTGAATTAATCAATTATCAACATTGAAAATCCGGAAAAGGTTTATTACTTTTTGTACAGGAGAATAAATAATTGAGTCAACGCGCAGTTCTCTAACAGTATGACCAGCTACTCGATGAATAGTAACTCGATTACGAATAACCTCGTGTATTCGTATCTTTATATGTGTTCCTTTGAACGAGTCCAACTATCTTGTAGTGTTAATATGTTACCTTACAACAAATAAGTAAATAAAGTAATCGGAGTGGCCTAAAGTCGGTATCAACCAGACAACGAGGGAGTCTATCCCCTTTTACTAGCGCTAGACCAAGGAGATTGGTTTGGTGTCTGAGGCGGGGCGCCACTCCAACCATCAGCTCATCATTTTACCTCACAGATCCTTATAGGTTGAGTTGGCGAGGGTTGGTATTGAACCGGCCCTACTCAGAAGAATCCTGGGGACCCGAGGAGACTTGCTGTCACTTGGCATCCAGTTAACCACCATGACTAAAATAATAATGATAATAATAAAAGGCAACAACAATGATATGGAATGGGGTCATTTATAACTCTCCCCCCCCCCTGCACCGTTTTTTACACCATCCCGCCATTTATCTCATTGTCCTGTTAGGTCAAGTTGGAATCGATATCCTTGTGCTAAATAATCGATTTTATAACAATATGGCGACAGGCCTTTAACAACATCCTAGGCAGCACGCCCTGGGCGACGACGACGGAGACGCAGGGAAACATTAGATTAGCAGGGCTTACTCATTGTTACTTCCGCATATAGTAACGCGCATGCGTGAACGGATCGGTTCAGGGAAAACATATTTATAGATGCCGGCATACACATATCCAAGTTTACATGTGGACACGGCATGGGCACCAGTCATAGAGCTTTGGTGCAGAAGGGAGTTCAGAATTAAGAAAGAAAGAGAAGAAAAAAGAGCGAAATAGTGAAACAAAGGCACAAAGAAAGAAAGATAGAAAGAAAGGAAAACAAAGGAAACAGCAAAGAAAGAAAAGAAACAAACAAAAAACAAAGAAACAAACAAGAAAGAAAGAAAGAAGAAAGAAAAAGAAAAAGAAAGAAAGAAAGAAAGAAAAAAAGAAAAAACAAAAGAAAAAAAAGAAAACAAACAAACAAACAAAAAAAGAAAGAAAGAAAACAAGAAACAAACAAGAAAGAAAGAAAAAAAAGAAAGAAAAAAAAAACAAAGGAAAAAAAACAAAAGAAAGAAGAAAGAAAAAGAAAAGAAGAAAGAAAGAGAAAAGAGAAAGAAAAGAAGAAAAGAAAAGAAAAGGAAAATAAAAACAAACAGACAAAAGAAAGAAAGAAAGAAAGAAAGAAAGAAAGAAAAGAACAGAAAAAACAAACAAACAAACAAACAAGAAAGAAAGAAAGAAAGAAAGAAAGAAAAAGAAAGAAAAGAAAAGAAAGAAAAGAAAAAACAAAGGAAAACAAACAGACAAAAAAGAAAGAAAAAAGAAAGGAAAAATATCAAAGGAAAAAACAAACAAACGAAAAAGAAAGAAAGAAAAAAGAATAAAAGAAGGAAAGAAAAGGGGAGGAGAATATGCAGAATGAAAAAAAAAGAACCAAAGATGTTCGATTCTTGCTGAATGCCTAACATTAGTGGCCTTGTACCAGACACTATATACTGTATATTTTAGAAAGATCCCGTAGACTCCTTTACAGAGCATCGAACCGCAGTCACACTCCATTAGGGATGATACTGCAGTTGAAGTAGCTATTTCCTACTGCAACCACACTATCATCCCTAATGTGCTGTGTCTACGACAAACTGGAGACATCATACATGAGAAGATATGGATATGGCTAAGAAGAGGAAACCGGTAATCTTCAACTTGTTCCTCGTAAATTCCTACTATGAAATAAACTGAACACTCACTTTATGTCCGTGTTTTTGCAATAAATGTTTTAGATATATTTGCAATAAATGTTTTTAAATAAAGAAAATATATTCAGTATTGTAAAATAACGGGTGCAAGAAAAATAAAACATTTATTGCAAAAACACGGACATAAAATGAAGGTTCAGTTTATTTTATGGTAGGAATTTACGAGGAACAAGTTAAGGATTACCAGGAAACCTTATAATCGCAACACAAGACAATGCAACGAGAACAAATTATAGAAAAGCAAAGATACATAAGACGCAACAGAATAGCGAGAGTAGAATGTGTAAAGAAAAATACGAAACATTTAATGATATAAATAAGCGAATGCAGCAAACCAGCACAAAGAGAGTACAAAACTAGGCATGACTGGGTGGGAATGGAGAACCACAGGGAATTGTATAAGAAATCAAATCTTCACCATGCAACTAAATGGTGTATGCCCAAGCCAGAGTCTGTCCTAGAGAATAAAACGCATGATATTCTCTGGGACTTTGAGATACCGACGGATCACCGCATCCCGGTCAGACGACCAGACCTAGTGTTATAGATTGATGAATTGATTGATTTCAATGACATAGCAACCCGTCTAGTGTTATTTTACGTTGGTGCTGGTTAGATTTTACGGCATGTCAATCCGTGAAGGGTTATTCAATGCCGAATATGTTTTGTTTTATTCAGATCTCCAGGACTATTCTCAGTATCGTAGCTGATTTTATTAGTGCATTGGTCTAAATAGTCTCGATTCTTCTTCTAATATTCAGTTCATTCAGTCTCTTTTACAGGCCTTTCGGGACTGTTCCAAGTATTCATACTACGATTGGTGTGACCGTCACCTTCATGTTCCACCGCTTTTTCAACTCTCTGGCAAGGTCCAGGTATTTATCTAGGTTTTTGGCAAAATCCTTCAGATGGCAAGCTCTTTTCTTCTTCTTGTTGATTAATACTAGGTCTGGTCTTCCGGTCGGGATTAGGTGACCCGTTCGTATCTCAAAGTCTCATTGAATTTAATATATCCTATTCTAGAATATATTCTTGTTTGTGTATATACCATTTGTCAACATGACCAAATTTTAATCTCTTGCACAATTCCCAGTGGATCGACTTCTCCATCCCAGTCATGCCTACTCTTGTATTCCTTCTGTGTAAGTTTGCTGGTTTCGCTTATGATGGGGTTAACTGTTTCATCTCTGTCGCCCCATAACCTACACTAGCTATTCCTGTATCCTCCATTTTTTTGCTTTGACATAATTTGTTCATATAACATTATTTTGTGCTGCTAATAAAAGATATTCAGTTTCTCTCTTGATGTTTCCTTTGCGTAGCCATTTCCAGTACATGGTCGCCTTTCTTACCTGCTACTAGTACCATGTAAACTAATATTACCTGTTCCATGGTTGGGTTGTTGGCGACTAAACTGACACCCCCAGCAGGCACGCTTAGGCTTGTCTGTTGAGGTAGGTGTGTGGATACCAGCATCACTAAAAACAAGAGGTGTCCAAAAGTCGGATGAGCTCCAGGGGAGCTAACCGCCATCTACACCGATAGTAGTAGGGTTGGGGTACTTACTACTCACATAAATCCCCAATACAACCTGGTGCTAGCGTGCCAGCGTGCCAGCGCGGGAGCTTCCGAAGAGGCTTGCGTCTCGTGGAGTGACTCAATACTATTTGAGACCGAACCCAGCTGCTGCTTGGCAGTCCAGTGGTCTCGGGCTTTCCCCTGCCACTGGAACAACTGCCGAACTGCCAAAACAGTGGACTGAGGTTTGTGCACTCTCACTCCATGTTGAATGAGGTTGTAGCGATTGTCTGCCCCTGTTTGGTGCTATGTGGGTTCCAGAAGAGTGATCTTCCCTTACTGCAGGTTTTCGCCAGTAGAGGGCTAGACTATTTAAATGGGAGCCCGGGAAAATGTTAACTTTCTTACTCTGGGACAGGCAACCACTTCTGCCTCTTACCCTTAAGTGGGTGCTTTGCTCCCCACTTAGCTATCAGTAAGTGACATTCCTTAGGACGTAAGTCCTACATTCTACTTCCTTTATAATGCATTTATTTATCTGTTTTGTATATCCATCTTGTACCTTGTAATGAGTATATGTATTCTGTCCTGAATTTATTTCTATGTGCTCGCGTATTAAAGTCTGTTTGTTATAATCTTATAACTTCTTTGTCGGAATATTTCATGTACACACATGTACCCACGTTGGAAGGTTACTCTGAGCCTTCCAGCTTATTACAAGAACTTTAATCTTATTACTTATTATAAGAACATTTTACATCTTATAAAGGTTATCGTCGTCTGCGGCGGATTTCTTTAAGCAAGCAGTTAAAAAAAAGGCAGGGACAGATGTACACGCATACACAAAAGAAAAAAAAAAAACAAGTGTTGTCAATAGTCGCACGAACAGTTTCCCTGCGTCCTCAGATCTTACTTTTGCGATTATGCTCGTAATTCAGAATTGGGTATCGTAAATTTTTTTTGTCCCAGTGTCGTAAAACCCCGACGAGATAGCGATACATTTCTTATCTATGAATTGTTCTCTGTGAATCCTGAGTCAAAAGAAAATTATCGGCGCTAATTTAGAAAAACACTTTTATCATCTTTCTCTGATTATGACAGTTAGGAGCGACCGTACCGATACCTCGCCGATCGTCAGCACAAACAAAAGACAATTATCGTGATTATAGATATTGTCTCGGCTTATCTTTTGTTCCGTGACAACTTACAGAAATGGACAGGGGAATGTATCTATATACTAATACTCGCGTTCATTAATTGTACGACTGTTATCATCTTGCAACTCCCTCTGGTTAAAAATGAGACCGTCCAAATAATCGAAGATGAAATGCAAAAATGTAAATCCTGATTATCTGGCGTTGCTTATCCGCCGAATTCTTATTTCTCATTTTCTATGAGTGTCGTCACCTAAGCTAAACAATGGACCATTCCGTTTTTATTAAAGAAAGGAAAGGAAAAAAATATACGAAGAAAGAAAGACAAAGAAAGAGATCAGGGAAATATAGAGAGGGGATGAGTGTGTGGAAGCGATAATGCTAATCTGTTTTAATTGAATATAAAAGAAAGAAGGAAAAGATGAATGAAAGATGAAATAGATGTAATTTATCATACTTTTTACATATTGAACTATTTAACAATAGCTCTTAAGTAAACATATCAAACGTAATAATCAAATTATCATATTGCTGTGGTATATCCGCAGGTCCTGCTAGTACTGAATAAATCTTCCAATCTACCTACCTTGAAAATCTGGATTCGAAATCCTTGCCTATTGAAGGGCTTGAACTTTGACTAGTGTTACTGTTTGGGAATACAGAACTATCTACCGGGGATGGGGTAGTCTCTGTGGCGTAGTAGCTAACGTGCTGGACTGTAACACCGTAGTAAGTGAGTTCGAACTCCAGTCATTCCATTATGTTCACTTTCCGACTAATAACCCAGGGAAAAGTATGAACCTACTCGTTCCCCACCTACGGGTTAAATAGTACCACTACTATTTTTCCAATGCTTTGGCATTAAATAACCCATAACAGTTGATATTTCATTAAATAAATAAAAAGAAAACACAGATGAACAATTGATGTAACAAACAGGACGAACAAGATAGCGACTAGAAGAGACGCACCGATATAGTCAGCTTATTCTAAGCACCTCCGACAAGGCTTGCTTCCGCATAAGATTTTGGACTTTGTCAAATCGCTTCTCCTCTTGTTGGCTTATATATATATATATATATATATATATATATATATATATATATATATATACTTTTCCTTATATCAACAAATGCCCTGAAGAAGATCTACTTAACAGATCGAAACACTGCAGCGTCGGCTAATAAACTTACCACTCATTTTATTTAAACCTGTGTTTTTTCAAATTTCTTACTATACTACACACACACACACACACACACACACACATATATATATATATATATATATATATATATACTCCTCCGAACGAGCAGGATGTGACACATGGTCAATTTCTTAAGCGGGGTTTAACAGGTTTGAATTCAGAGTTTTCCTTCTCCTGGACTGGTTTCCTAGCCATGGTTAAAGAGCACAATCCGCCCTATTTCTTGTGAGTGTCGTCACCTCAGGTAAATAATGGACCATTCCGATTTTATTATAAAGAAAGAAAGGGAAGAAAAAATATAAGGAGAAAGGAAGAAAGAAAGAGAATAGTGGAAATATAGAGAGAGGGGATGAGTGTGCAGAAGCAATAATGTTAATCTGTTCCAATTGAACATAATGAAAAGATGAAAAGAAGGAAAGAAAGAAAAAAAAGAGTGAGAAAGTGTTAAATTAAGATTATTATACTTTTTTCCTACTATTTTTCAGTAGCTGGAGGGAGAGTAGTTGGATTCATATCTTTCCCAAGGGTATTAGCGCCATGTGAAATTCAAACAGCTTCGTCCAGGAATTGAACTCGGGTTGATGAGCCCATTTATAGTCTATTTCAGGAGGCTTAAAGAAATGTTGATTCCCCCAAGTCAACATCATCAGTTGCTAATTGAGTATACACAAAGACTCCCTAATCTCTTGGCACAAAATATATTTCACCAAGATGGGATGCTGTGGGCAAATGCAAGTAAATGCAAATGGATCTCAGTGAAACCTGAACTTGATTCAACAATTCTGCTTTCTCCACACCAACCTGTACCTTCAAGAATTATCAAAAGTCTCTATGGTATTACTTCCATTTTCTTTGTAAGTAAAACAATTAATATATCTTATTATAATGGAGATTGTGTGTTTGTCTGTCTGTAACCGAAACTAAATCACTACTCAAGTCACAATTCCCTTAGTTATTGACGTCACATTTACCATGATTTTATTTTTATTTAAACCTCAATTATTAATAAATTGTTTTACATTATTAATACTGTTGACCATATCTACGTACTAATAGCATGTAATTGTATTTATATATACAACAAAATAGCGGTTTACAGTGTGAACGAGAAGGCTAATTTGCATATTGATATTTAAAATTTGATTTTAATAAATATATGCTTAGTATTATTGATTTCTAATTGTTTGGTTTTCTCTTAACGAATCTGAGCAAAGATCTCGTGGATAAATCTTTAAAGAAATCCATAAACAAGACGAAAGAACTTTAATTTTATTAAATACTTCATAATCTAACTAAATAGATAAATTAGGAAAAATGAAAGACGGGAGTGAAAGAAAATGATGGAAGAGTTCAATCTAAAGCTGTTCTATTTTTCGATTATACCCCCTCAGTTTATCATTTTCTAAATAGTTTATAATTTGATACACTATTCTATTACATCAAAACCTAAATACTTGCACCCGAAGGGTGCATATATTTGCTAGTATTTATAATACTTATTTACTATTTTTTCCACTCTGTCTTTTGAGAGGTCAATTTCATAGTAGAAGTCCAGGTTCCCCACTCTCATAGGACAAGAACTAGGAGGGTTTTAAATGACACTGTACAATGCCCAGACAAAATAAATAACATCTTTAAATAGGGCCGGTTTAGCTCAGTCGGTAGAGCTTTCGGCTGGGAATCGCAAGGGTCCTGGTTCGTTAGCGGCCCTCGCCAACTCAGCGTATGAGTAGCACAGGGATATGTGCGGTAAAGTTGGGAGCTGATGGTAGGTGTGGCGCTCCACTTCAAACGCTAAAATAATCTCCTTGGTCTAGCGCTACTGAAAAGGGGATATAATCCCTCGCTGTCAGGCTGATACCGACATTAGGCCGCCCCGACGACTTTACTTTATTATTCTGAAAGCGGTCGGGGACAGATATTCATAATTTGTTTCAAAGTCACGTGTTTGTTTTTATTTCATTTTTATTTTGACGGGTCACAGTACTCTGTCACCCCCAAAAGTTGTTTTTAACTAACCAGATACAACAAAGAAGCAAACATCTTCGTCCAGGATTCAAACTCGGGTCACCGTGTCAATTTTCTTATAACCGTTACACACGAACGTAGATTTATTATTCGCGTTCCTAACTCGCGTGCGTTAGAGATAAACGAAGGTAGATAAAAGTTAATGTGGTTAGGCGAGAGATCCTATCGCGAATAGTTGAATTAGCGACATCCTTAATCGTTAGTCCGGCCATAATAAACACGCGGTTTTCAGCGTTCTACCTGATACGATCGATACAAAAATCGATAACAGAATTTTTATTTTGAGGTCATTTTATTTTTATTCTTTCTCCCTCCCTTCCCCTCCCCTCGCCCTCTTCCCCCTCTCCCTCTCAGGAGGAGGCAGACATTGAATCTATAACAAAATAATAAATTTTAAAACTCTTCAGAATCGATATTTCTTTTCGTTTTTCTTTTTTTTTTCAGAGCTGGCCGTATCTATCAAACCGAATATCAATTATTCAATCTCTGGCAAATCAGTTACCTTTTGAAATTTGAGCCATGGTCGTTGAGCGGTAAAATTATTTGGTCAACATAATTACAGTGTCAGCTTTTGATCTGAGTCAGTTAGGAACATTATGACCAGAGGAATTACAATTTCAATATCTCTGACTTACGATCATCACTTTTTAACATTAGAGCATTGGACTGGATGCCGTGAGACCATTGTAACATGATATAGGTACGGGGGAAATCCGGGAAAGTAATAGTGATGTGTAAATTAGCAAGGAATAGTTTTTATCAAAAATTACGTGTAGATTAGAATGGAAAAGCTTAGGATGAATCATTAAAATTATTAAAAATTATCAAAGAATTATCAAAAGATATCAACGAATTATGGAAAAAAAAATTATGAAAAAAAAAATTATGAAGAAATTATCAAAGAATTATCAAAAATAATTATAAAAAAAAATAACAAAAAATTATCAAAAAAAAAAAATTAAAAAAAAATTATCAAAAAATTATCATAAAATATCAAGAATTATTCAAAAAATTATCAAAAAATATCACAGAATTATCAAAAAAAAAATTATCAAAAAACAAAAATCAAAGAATTCTCTCTCACCTACAATCAACACCTTTAACAATAGAGCATTAAACTGGAATCCGTGAGACCATGCGTTCCTCCCTAAATGCCTGGTTGGTGAGGCTTGTTATACGCTAATTAATTAATTACTAACTTAATGTTCCAAATAGTTCCATAAACTGCATCTGGTGGTGACACTCCAGTTTTAATGTTCTGGGTTGTTTTTAGTACCTCTTTCTTGCAAGTACTCTCAGGTCCACCCTGAGTTGCTGTGTTGTCCTTGATTATGAGGATGATTGATTCATTTTTGGTTTGGTTTAGTTTCCTTATAAAGGCATATCAACGTTCGTGAGTTATTTAATGCGAAAGCAACCATTGTAGAAGTACAGTAGTGGTACCATTTAACCCATAGCTGGAGGGAGGAATGTGGGGGTTCATACCTTTCACAAAAGTATTAGACCGAAAGTAAACATAATAGCACGTTTGAACTTCGAACTTGTTTAACATAATGTTACATAATCTATGCATAGATTATTGTCAACCCCCTGTATTTCTGAAGGGATGGCCCCTTTTCATATCACGGGCGGGACTTTCCATGGAATATTACAGAAAGCCCGCGAAATACGTGAAGTCACGTGGGATCTGGTTGGCTCTCAGTTTCAGCTTGGACGTCAGGCAGATAAGGTATTTCTGCCTTAGCTGAAGCTCACTGCACACGCGCGTTATGTTAGTTACATAAAATTTTTAGTTAAGTAAATAAAAGCTTACATAAATAATATGGTTTTGTGGTTGATGAATGTCTTGGCAACAAGACTGATCTAGAAGAAGAAATGAATTAAGTGCGACCGACCACCAAGAACAGAGAAATAGAAGACCAGACACGAAGTCCCCAAGACTAGGTCCAGACGCTAGGAGAAGAACGTAAGATACCAAAGATGAGCAGAAGAATAATAGAAGTAAAGAAAGGGTATGCAACAATAATAGGGGGAGCCAGAAATGTAATCTGACATGTAAATTAGCACGAAAAAGTTTGTATCAAGAATTACGTGTAGATTAGAACGGAAAAGTTTTTAGGATGAATTACGTGTAGATTAGAACGGAAAAGTTTTTAGGATGAATTACGTGTAGATTAGAACGGAAAAGTTTTTAGGATGAATTACGTGTAGATTAGAACGGAAAAGTTTTTAGGATGAATTACGTGTAGATTAGAACGGAAAGTTTTAGGGTGAATTATCATTAAGGCTACATGGATTGTTTCTATTGGACGAGCCGTGAGGCGTGGCGAGTAGGGGAGAGGAGAAGTAAGAATGCTGAGTGATTTTGGAATTATACGTCGAGAGTGAGACATGGGCTCTTGCTCTATGGCATTTTTGGCTTGGGGAAAATAAAAATCTCATGAGAAAAATAAGTCGCCTGGTGTTATAAATAAAGACTATAAATGGCACAATGCAAGATGTCCCCTGCCAAGTTGGTGTCCAGACTCCAAACATTCAGGAATTGTCACCCAACTGAACATCAACCCTGTTAAGTTTTTACGGGTCATTGCTTGGCCTTATAGCAGAAGCGCTTATCTGGTGGAATCCTTGATAAAGAGTCCGTCCACAATGTGAATCCTTTGGTTATTAAAGTGTCCCGAGTTAATGGTATAAAATATAAGTCCTTCGAGAGTATTGGTACAGATCCGGCAATCCTATGTGTGTACGTCGGCAAAGAGGGCAGTTTTAATTATGACCAATGTGTGTGGGGGGGTTAAGTATCTTATCAGGCCACTAGTACTGCCAGTGATTGGTTAGAAGAGTCAATCACGTGGCCTTGGCCAGTCTATAAGTATAAGCGGGGAACTAGCACACACCTTATATCTAAAATTTCTCAACAAAACCAGCAACCAAGATTCGAGCCTCGCCACGTCGTGCAGAAGAGAGATGTTACATATTGTGTGGTGGCGTGGGGTTTTGACAAGACCCTGTAACGAGAATTCAAGAGCCCAAGTGGAAAAATACCAGACCGTTGGTAACCTTGACCCCAAAGGTGGGAATCTCGCACGTCACGTGATTTAGTTAGTTCCAACTAGAGAGGGACGCAGAGCAGACGTCTGCTCTGCTGATGTTGTAACTCAACCGCGCGGTGAACGAAAACGGGCAAAGTAGAAATAAATCCTGTACAAGTAATCAAAGTCTGCGAGTTAACTATTTGCATGACAAAAGAACTAGACCTTAAAAAGAAGCCGTTAGTTAGAGACAGCAACA
>CM042163.1:56568128-56595628 GCA_023376005.1 Doryteuthis pealeii
TAAATTTCTTTTTCATCCGGGACAACTATCAACAATCTCCTGGGTGCTGGGGGTCGAGTGGTTCGGCGTCATCCTTCCGACGTTTGGGATGAATACGTTAACTGTCCGAAAAAAAATTCATATACTTAATACGATGACTGACATGCACGCATCCAGTCTTTTTAATAGTGACCAAAACACTAGCCTTCCTAGTGTGCCTTTGTCCACTTGAAAAAATATTCCCCTTGAAACCTCACACACTATGACTGCATGTTATGGTGAAGTCATGCTGATAGCACCGATTCCCAAACCCTCTATTCAATGGTGATGGATATGCGGTATTAGCTTGCAAACCACTACACCACGACGGTTGGGCGTATTATAGATTCGGGTTGGGTATGAAACTCACACACTATGACTCTAAACTTCATGTTATGGTGAAGTGTTGCTGAAAGTACAGATTCCCGAACTCACTATTCAGTAGTAATGGATCTGCGGGACTAACTTGCAAACCATTACCGACGAGTGGGCGTATTATAGATTCGGGGTGGGTATGAAACTGGCCCAGGCTATGAGTAGAGAATAGTTAAACTGGGCTATCTAGCCTTGTAGAAGTCATAGGTTATTTGCTACTAGTACTATGCAACACAGTAAAGCCTGTTAATCGCTACTTGGAGAGCAGATGGGCGCCGCCAAGTAACACTTTCATTGCTCTGAAAGTAGTCATGAATAGGAATCGCCACTGCATGGCTACCGAAATACCTGATTGTAACAAGGTTGAAAATTCAAATGCTTTTAGGAGAGGCATGTAACCACATCTCCCTGATCTAAAATAGTACTAAATGGAAGATCACAGTAAAGTCAGACTGAAATCATTGGTCCCCACTAATTCACTGAAGTTAAGGAGCAATGCATAACACAAATCATCCAAGTAAGACGAAGAAGTGACGTTCTCCAGTGACCACCAACACATGAACACACCCGAATGGGCTGACTAGCAAAGGTTTACATTGATCAGCTCAGTACGGATACTCGATGTTGTGAAGAGGACTTATCAGGAGCGATGACCGTTAGGGACGGGTGGATAGAGAGACAGAGAGAGACAGAGACAGACAGAGAGAGCGAGAGAGAGTGTGTGTGTGTGTGTGTGTGTGAGAGAGAGAGTGTGTGTGTGTGTATGTGTGAGAGAGAGAGAGAGAATGAGTGTGTGTGTGTGTGTCTGTGTGAGAGAGAGAGATAGTGTGTGTGTGTATGTGTGTGTGAGAAAGAGAGTGTGTGTGTGTGAGAGAGAGAGGGGGAAAGAGAGAGATAGAGAGAGTGTGTGTATGTGCGTGTGAGAGAAAGAGTGTGTGTGTGTGTCTCTGTGTGTGTGTGCGTGTGTGTGAGAGAGAGAAACAGTGTGTGTGTGTGAGGGAAAGAGAGAGAGGGAGAGTGTGTGTGTATGTGTGAGAGAGAAATAGAGATAGAGATAGAGAGTGTGTGTTTGTATGTGAGAGAGAGAGAGAGCGAGAGTGTGTGTGTGTGAGTGTGTGAGAGAGAGTGTGTGTGTGTGTGTGTGAGAGAGAGAGAGAGAGAGAATGAGTGTGTGTGTGTCTGTGTAAGAGAGAGATAGTCTGTGTGTATGTATGTGTGTGTGAGAAAGAGAGTGTGTGTGTGAGAGAGAGAGAGAGAGAAAGAGAGAGATAGAGAGAGTGTGTGTATGTGCGTGTGAGAGAAAGAGTGTGTGTGTGTGTCTCTGTGTGTGTGTGTGTGTGTGTGAGAGAGAGAAACAGTGTGTGAGAGAGAGTGTGTGTGTGTGTATGTGTGTATGTGTGAGAGAGAAATAGAGAGAGAGATAGAGAGAGTGTGTGTGTGTGTGAGAGAGAGTGTGTGAGAGAGTGTGTGTGTGTGTGTATGTGTGTGACAGAGAGAGAGAGAGAGGGAGGGGTCATGGGATTGGTTGTTTAGATTCTACGACATGTATTGTTGATGGGTATTCAAATTTTTTTAACTCAATTTTTTAAACACATTTTTCAAGCTCAATGTAAACCTGGGAGTAATAGTGATGAAGGAGTACTCCATACTCCCCACAGCTCCAGAATTGGAACCTCACCACCAGGCGCAGTTGAACGTCATACCCAGGATAGTAAGACCCTCAGTCACCGCCTTCTAACATATATATGATAAAAAATGTTACGGGTTTGCCCTAAAGGCAAGAGGGTTGAGGCAACTGACGTGACCAGCCGATTAATCGGAGGGGGCCTCTCCGACCGCCCGTCAAGCCTAAGAGTAAAAGAGGAGAGTTGTATGTCAGGGTATTGCACATTAGGGTAGGTCGATTTTTCACTTTTAAAAAATATCAAATTGTCCATCTATGCGAAAGTTGTGTGTTAATATACTGAATACTGATACCAAAAATTAGATCTTTTTCTAGCACCATTATTTGAGGAAATAGCATCAAATATCGTATACACTAAAAATCCTCGTTTTTTAAAGGCTACATTTTGCGAAAACGAGAATTCTTAGTGCATTTTAGTAGATGATCAATGGTGCAAGTAAAAGATCTAATTTTTGGTATCAGTATTCAGTATACTAACACAAAACTTTTGCATAGATGGACAACTTGATATTTTTAAAAGTGAAAAATCGACCTACTAAAGAAGTAAAAAAAGAAAAGAAAGAAAAACAGTAAGCGACAAAATTCAATAAACAAGAGAACAAACATTAACAAAGCAAAATGAATGATAGAATTCCGTCATTAAGCATCATGGGTTGACATGCACGGTATGATGCTTTTAAAAAAATATCTCGTTTTGCGAACGACCCTTGAAGAATTGGTATTAAAAAGACGTTCATAATATAGGTACACGAACAGCCAACGAGGACAAGGTTACTGCTGAGCTGTATTAGAATAAAAGACTTGTTTAAGGAGAAAATTATACAAGGAAAACTGGTTGAATTGAAAAATGGTATTCATGGAATATTTGCAAAGTAGATTCGCTATCATGAATGAAACCGAGTTGCAAATTTTAATGTCTTCTTTTTGTGGTTTCGTGCAACGAGCACAATACAGTTCGCAGTTGGATCTCGCCATTACAAGAGAATTGACAAAAGTCTTCGAGAAAGATGAACTGCCATAACTTATTGTTTATGGTAAAAGTTCGATACGAAGTGCCATCGATCGAAGCTTGAATCGTGACTAGTAGCGATGATGAGCTATTTTTTTAAACATCTTTTTTTTTTTTTTTTTACTTATTTTACTTTTTGTAGAATATGTTCTGAATTTTGATCGCGTCTCACAATTCAAGACGATCGAGAATATCAGAAAAAGAGAAAAGTTCTAATCAGGAATGTCTGGACATTTACCAATTCCATCAAAGAATCTTTTTGTATATTTCGGTTCTGAGATAAAGTCTTTTCTTTTTCTTTCTGTTCTTGCTCCCAAAATGTCTTTCTTTTTCTTAGACTTTCATTCATTTTGGTTTGATAATGTTTCTTTCCTTGTTTATTGAATTTTAGCGTTTTCAGTTTTTTCTTTGTTTTTTTTTGTCGCTTTCCGTATTTAAAAAAATTTTTTTTTACTTCTTTAATTCCTTCCGTTCCTTCCTTTCTATTCTCCCTTTCTTTTTTCTTTTCGAGTTTTCAAACCGACGTTTCTTCAGTACTAATGCAGAATAGCGCATAAGAGATAAAAGAATTAGTTTCTTTCTTTTTCTTAGACTACCACACATGGCCTAGGGGTTAGGTAGTTAGGTTAAGACAGTTCTAAGTGACAGTTATCTCTGGATTCTGGGTTCAATCCTGAGTAGCGGCAGTATTAACACAACTCCTACCCCAGCTATGGTTAGCGGAATGAGAACATGATACCCCGTGGATTGAATAAAGGGTTGGGTTTAAAGTTCCGTGGTGGCTCCCGATTACGACAAGAAAGTTCCCGAGTTCGAAAAGAAGGTTCCCGAGTCCAAGAAGGTTCCCGAGTCCGACAAGAAATACCTGAAGAAGGCCGGAGGGTATGTCGGCCGAAACGTTGTACAAATAACAATAAAGATGAGGACAATAGTCCGATAACGCAGATAATATAAAAAAATTGGTTTCTTTCTTTTTCTTAGACTATCATTCATTTTGCTTTGTTAATGTTTGTTCTCTTGTTTATTGAATTTTGCGGCTTACTGTTTTTCTTTCTTTTCTTTTTTACTTCTTTAGTTCCATTCGTTCCTTCCTTTTTATTTTTCGTTTCTTTTTCTTTACTAGTAATTAAAACGATGTTTCTTCGGTACTCATGCAGAATGGCATGCAAGAGATAAAAGCATTAGAATTGCATTTTACGTATAAAAAGCATTAGATGACGGAAAGTCCCGAAATACAGAGACAGAGAAATAGAACGCTAGGAAAAAATACAACAGTCGAAAAAAATACAATTCTGGTGCCAGCAAAAATAAAATTTTTTGGCGCTCTCTTTTTAAGATTTTTGTTTTAGGGTCTGAAAACTTTCGGGAATTTCCGTAAAATGTAATGAAATGTAATGCTTTTAAACGTAATCTAATGCATTTATATATTGTGTGCTATTCTGCATTAGAACAGAGGACTGTTCATGTCAGAAGTCACCCCGACACAACACCATGAAGCTAAGAGGTCCAGAAGAAAACAACGGCAACAAAGCATCGGAACATCAACATCTTCAGGGACAGCCTTCAAATGTAAAATCTGTGGTCGAGAATGTTTTTCAAACATCGGACTTTACAGTCACAGGAGGCGCTGTAACTTCAGGGGCACATAAAAACTTTATCATAGTCTTCCGAGACTGAAATGCCAATGTATGTATGTATGCTATTCTGCATTAGTACTGTAAATACAAGAGAATTATCTGCCTTGCTTATCCCCCGGTCATCTTATTGTATAGGTACACACACCGTTTGACACCGATAAAGGTCACCTGTGCGTGTGGTGCTAAATTTAAATCATTTGGTAGGCAGGGAACGAGGAGACAAGAAGGTAAGTGTCAACATGCGAATTTTTTCTCCTCTGTCCAAATTTAGTATTAGCATATTAAAGAAACTATACAATCTTTTGTGTTTATTGTAGTTTCAAGTTGAAGACATGTTTAACGTCATTCCCAGGACATGTAGACCCTCAGCCACCGCCTTCTAGCACCCATACGATAAAATAATATAGGTGCTAGGGTTTGACGTGACCAGCCGATTGATCGGAAAGGGCCTCTCCGACCGACCGTCTAGCTTAAGTAAGGTTCTAAGTGGAGTGTTGCAGGTCATGGACTGCTCATCCACCAAGACTCCGTCCTTAAACATCACGGGTCGCCACCTACGGCCAACAGATGGCCTCATTTGGGGGGGGGCGGAGTCTTACCCCTCTGCAGAGGTGCAGTCGGTGCATTCTAACGCCCCAACCGACAGGGCGGTCTCTCTTCGTGTAACAGTCCTTTAGCTTAAACTTCTTCATTCCCTTCTTTATTCTCATTCTCTTTCCTTTATTCTTTTTCACTCTGTAAGAAGAGTAACACGAATCGACCGTCTCATACGACGTACGAAGTCCAGAATGCAAATGGCGGCGCCCACCAGTCACTAATTAGAGACTTACCGACGGCCTGCCACTAATATTTCCATAACACCATGAACAGTCACTCTAAGTTACTTATCAGTAAAGGGAGGTTACTCTAACCTACCCACACACACTCCTTCTCTGGTTCTGCTTTATTCATTAAATTCTTCATTTTCACTCTTAAATTCAGCACTGGCCACATTGATTCAAAAGGATTCCATTCCACATTTCTTTTACACATGCAGAGGAAGAAATCACAGAAACCAATTCCACAGAAGAAGAAGAAAAAGGATTAAGTTTCTTCTTGAATTAAAAATAAATTGGTCGCATTAATATTTCACAGATGGGCCGAGACTGATGCACGTCGCGTACAGAGAAGAGATTAGGGCACCAATCATGGGGGACGCCAATTAAATTTGCATAAATAAAAATTGGCGCCTTGTCTAACACAATGACAATAAAATGGGTTTCGTCTTTGGCAGATTTTTTTACATAAAAAAATAGAAAGAATTATGTCGAAATATGTACTATTATAAATCTAAAGATTGGGATGTTGTGAATTGGCTTGAAGCCAAAAATGGATACGTCGAAGAAGCTATTCTTTATATACATACATACATATATATATATATATATATATATATATATATATATATATATATATATATAGATAGATAGATAGATAGATAGATACAGACAGACAGACAGACACACACACACACACACACACACATATATATATATATATATAATAGATAGATAGATAGATAGATAGAGACAGACACACACACACACACACACACACACACACATATATATATATATATATATATATATATAAAGTCCATAGAAGAAATACGACACAAGAGTAAACCTGTCGCATAGAGCTCAATGTGTGATATAAGTACAGAGCAAATTTATAAGTAAAAAAATAACAAAAGACTTAGAGATTTAGCTTATAGTCTATTTCAGCTATTTAAGCTCCCTGAAATAGACTATAAGCTAAATCTCTAAGTCTTTTGTTATTTCTTTACTTATATATATATTATAATATATATATATATATATATATATATATATATATATATATGATATTGATAGACATTTATATCTAAGGTAGGGTAGAGCAGATATGAATTCAATGGCGTTTGGTAACGGAGAGTTTCTCGCCAATCCGTTTTTCAAACAAAGTCTCTCTCTCTCTCTCACTCTCTCTCTCTCTCTATCTCTCTCTCTCTCTCTATATATATATATAATGCACACACACATATACACACACACACACACACACATACATACATATATATATATATGTAAGTTCACATGTTCCAAAAAAGGGCTGGATCAACAACACGCAGACCTCAAGCACATCCTGCAAAATAGGTCAAAATTTGAATCATTCTTATATATATATATATATATATATATATATATATATATATATATATATATGGGTGGGTTGTGTGGGTGTGGGTGTTAGAGGATGATACCAATTTTAACTATTTTGAATCGCTATTGTTGATCCAACTCTTATTTTAGAACACACACACACACACACACATATATATATATGCGTGTCTGTGTGCATTTTGGTTACATATATATATATGTGTGTGTATGTGCATGTGTGTGTATGTGTGCATATATGTGTATGTGTGCGCGCGCATGTGTTTTTTCTTTGTGCATGTGTGTGTTTTGGTGAAATAAGCATCCAACAGACTTCATATTTGATGAGTTGCAATATTATGATTAATCGTTTCCCTGCGACTGTGACAATCTGCCAACTTGGGCGTCGTCGACAGATTGAACAGCGGGATGAAATATTGCAAACAGATAGACGAGGCCGACCCGGTGCAGACGTGAATTGAGGCGAGGATTATCCATAAATGGCACACCCAAAGAGACACAAGCACCGGCATATGCACATGGCCAAAAGGGAAAATATTCGGATACCCCAATCAATGGAACGCACTTCGATTTATATATATATATATATATATTATTATACTAAAGTTGAGTGAATCGATGATTGTTTCCTAAAGGCTTTTTTTCCTATCTATTAATAATGGAGATTCGCTTCCGGTTTTTGTCTGTAACAAAAACTATGTCACTGCTTATGTCACATTAAATGTCATAATTGTCATAACATAGAATAAATATACTCAAAATTTGAACATGCGACATTAGACAGTCCTCCTTGTTTTTTTAAAACAAGTTTTAATAAATACATGACTGGTATTATATTTATATATAGTTTGTTTTATTTTAATACATATTTAAAGTTTACATTTCAAATTGTTTTATTTTAATCCTTTAATGAATTTGATGATTTTACTCATTTAGGGTACAAACTCGCTGACATTGAATTTTTTACTCCCACCCCTCAGGCAATATGTTTAAAAAATCTATTTTTACATTGCCCGGAGGGTGTTTTTTATTTTGCTAGTCTAGTTTAATGGAACAATATACACGCCGAAATATTCCTTAGTTCTGGGATTGAGTTATATTTGAAGAAAATTCCATTTTAATTGGTTCTAATTAGTAACAATTTTGCAATTAATTCAAAAACTTAAATATATGGAGGCGCCTTCGCGTAATGGTTATCGTCTTAATAATTAGGATCGCTGACCCTATCTAAATACTGGGCGAAGCTCTTTGTGTTTCCCTTCGTCCTTGGTAAAGGCATGAATTACCTGTTCTTCCCCCAGCCGTGGGTAAATAGTAGGACAGACTGGATTATTTAGCATTGGTTGGTTGGTTGGTTAGATTTTACGGCATGCCAAAACTTATTGAGTTATTTTATGCCAAATACATTTTTTAAAAATATACATATTAAATTAAAAAAAAAATTTTTTAAACTACTTTTTACTGTTTAACTCATAGATGGGACCCTAATAGGTACTACAACTCTGAGCCACTGTGTACCCAGGAGTAATGGTGATTAAGGGGTACTCCACATTTGAGAAATGTTCTCTTATAAGTGTGTGTCAAAAGTCCACTCTTATTTATAGACTCGGCGATAATCATGTGATCATACTCTTGGCCAATCGCAGGCAGTACTCTGCTGCTGATATAATACTTATACGGCTGTACTGGTAATAACTACTCATAACTACTTTGCTTTTCGTGGACGACGGACATAGGATTAAATAACTGGACCTTTAACAATACGCAGGATAGGACTTATTCACTTACCAAAGGATTCCATAACTCAGGACTTACTTACTCTAAGCCCTTTTCAACTGGCCAAGGATGGCATTTAAAAACTTAACACCCCTGAGCTCCAGAATTGGAACTTCACCCTCAGAAAGAGTTTAACGTCATACCCAAGACCCTAAGACCCTCAGCCGCCTTTCAGCACATATATGATAAAAATTGTTATCGTCGTAGTAAATGAACTCGTCGATGCGAGTTCAAATCCTGGACGAGGCTGGTTGAATTTAATATAGCGCTAATACCTTTGGGAAAGGTATGCATCCACCTACTCTTCCTCCAGCTATGAATGAAATGTAGGGCAGACCGGGATCTTTGACGTTGGTTAGGCAGCCAGTCCAGGAAAAGGAAAACTCTGAATTCAAACCTGTTGAACTCTGCTTAAGAAATTGACCTTGTGTCACATCCTACTCGTGCGGAGGAGTTAGTAAATATGTATATGATAAAAAGAGTTGAGGCTTGCCATAAGGGCAATCGTGTTGGGGCAATCATTTAGGTGCTAGGGCTTGAAGTGACCAGCCGATTGATCGAAACGGGCCTCTTCGAACGCCTTTAGCTTTGGTAAGATAACCAGTTTAGGAGAAGGAAAACTGAATTCACCCCCAGCGGTAATTATAAAGATTGGACTTGTGTCACAACCCTGTCGGTTGGGAAGGTGTTGACCAAATAAGTCTTTCAATCAAGCATATCCGCTTGGTAACGGACTGGGCACCGGTTATATGATATGGCCGACTATGAATAAAGATTTTTTTGTATGAATTAACAGTCTGGTAATTCCATGTCAAATCATCCAATAAAAGCTATAATTGTCACACACCCACTTCAATTTTTCTGATTTTTTCAGGTGTGGACTATGTTATCGTTAGATAGTCCCAAAAATTTGAATTTCCAATTCCCAAAATTGGCGGAATTATGTCGATTTTTAGCTCTCCAAATTTGGTGGGTTGGCAAAAAATGGCGACTTTTTGTCATCTATTTTTGTTTTGAGTTTTGTTTAACGGCATATCAACCTCAGTGGGTCATTTAATGCCAAAAAGGTTATTTGGGATTTCAGTCTTTAAAGTAGTGGTTCTATGGAGATATTCGGTTAGGTTCTGTTATATCTTGTTGAAAAGATTGCTTTTTTTATAAAATTTAAGATGTTTTCAGGGTTTGTATTCTTAAAGATGTCCCTCAGGTTTCTTGCTTGATAGTAATTAGTGCGGATATGTTTAAGGTTGTTACAATTTAGAAAGATATGTTTCGTTGTAAGTTGTACTTTGTATGTTGGGCACACTGGGGCATCCTCCCCTTTTAACAGGTACGAATGGGTAATGCTATTTTTTTCTTTAAAATGAGTTCAAGAGCTAGTTTTGCCGATTTATAGAATCGACATAACTCCGACTCCCCTCAAATTTGGAGAGCTAAAAAACGACATATCTTCGCCAATTTTTGGAATTGGAAGCTCAAATTTTGGGGATTGTCTAACTTTATCTTAACCCACAATTGAAAAAATGAAGTGGATGGACTGGATTATTTGATATGGAATTACCCAGTCGTGGAAAAAAAAGGATGGTAAGTTCTCACCAGGTTGGAGTAAGCTGGAAGCAGGCAACATCTCCAACAACACAGGAACGGGGTTACCGGTAACAGAACGCCCGGCAAGATGTTGCATGTTTACAAAGCGGTTGGTCGTCTCTGGAGCGGTGAGCTACCGGATCCCAGCTGCACCAGTCAAGAAAGTGACGCTGGTTGTCAGTGCAGAACCTCACCCCCCCCCCAACCGCTCTAAGGATTTTAATCTCTTCACCTGCGCAAGTTTCCGTACTGTTTCCCCGCGGGGATGTCAAAGTTAAAATCGAAGTCATAAAGAGTCTTCACAGAAATAGAATTGACTAGCACAGTACCCATAAAAAATGCGGGAATCGTTTATGCATAAATCGGCACTTCTGTTTGTCTATGGAGTCGGAATGTCGACGTCAGTTATATAAGTAAAATATATCGATTGAATGAAACCCCTCAATATCACACATGACATAAAAAAAGAACAGAACATATATATATATATATATATATATATATATATATATATATATATATACATATATATATATATGAGAAATGTGAGGAGGTTAATCCGACAATATGTGAAAAAAGTAGACAAACACAGGAGACAATAAACATCCAGTTTCCATAACATCCCGTGTTTGTCTACTTTTCTCCACACACACACATATATATATATATATATATATATATATATATAATATATATGTGTGTGAAAATAAAATGGAAATTAATCCGACAGTATGAATATGATAAAATGAAAAAACAAAAGATGTTTACAAACTGAATGGGCTCACTCTCTCCTGATGAACCCATTCAGTTTGTAAACATCTTTTGTTTTTTCATTTTATCATATTCATATATATATATATATATATATGTGTGTGTGTGTGTGTGTGTGTGTGTGTGTGTGTGAGAGAGAGAGAGAGAGAGTGTGTAGAAATTATATGTATTAATCCTATATTGTGTTGTGGTTTAAACCGAAACGTTTAAACGTGAACTTTACCATCAAGAATAAAGTAACTTTATTTTCTTCTTGGAATACTTTGTTTTTTATTTGATACCAACGAGTGGAAATGGTCCATAATCACGATACCCATGGTATTTAAGGCCTGTTTATTCACAAAAAAATTGCTCTGTTTATAATAATTAAACATTGAGCTCTCAAACGGAACCTGAACTCTACAACAAACTACTGGTAGAGAATAGGATCAGCCTAGAATCACCTTGTATCAAGAAACTTGGTACCACAACAAAGTGTATATATATATATATATATATATATATATATATATATATATAAACACGAAGTATTACAAACATTTCGGTTTATGTGCCCTTCATCAGGACATGAAGTGAAATGTTGTGTGGAGATGGTGGATGACTTGAGAAATAGGAGAAATGCCGGTTATATATGAAGAAGGCGAAGTAACCAGTGTGAGCATAACCACACATTTTATCACATGTCCTGATGAGACGTTATAACGTCGACTTCGCCATCTTTTGGAATACTTTTATTACCCATTTTTTCTACTTACCGTCGGATTTCTTTCCCTACTTATATATATATATATATATATATATATATATATATATATATATGGTGATATTATGATTTCACACTCATAACTTAAAGTTTCTTGGTAATCCAATCATCAGATGAGAAGTGGTTGAGATGTCAAAAACCAGTCGTGAAATGTTTAAAAATGTTAAAAATCAAATTTTTTAGCGTTTATATGAAGCGTTTTTCACGCGATGGGAAATGTAAAGCTAAAAATTGTTTTTTTAAACTGTGGCTTGTTTAACGTTTATGTGACGTGGATTGTATTCACGTGATGTAATTTCATGACGTTAAATTTGTATTTAAAAAACATTATAATCAAACAAACTTGCATTGGTGTTAATGCACGCGGTGTTCAGATGAATTTTTTTTTTAATAAATAAATAGAGCGAAAATTCAGGGATCAATTAGGGTCAGGTGGTAAGTGACACAGTAAAAATTTGTTTAAATGCCTACATTTCGAAACGAGTTCACTTCTCTTATTTAACAAGTTATTGCTTTCATTTTGTAATATGCACAACTTTTCTTCTAAGCAAAGATCGCAACGATATATATATATAAGTAAAGAAATAACAAACGACTTAGAGATTTAGCATTATAGTCTATTTTAGGGAGCTTAGACAAAGTATCTATCTCTCCCGACTCATCAGATGCGAATGACGAATTCTAAATTAAATAAAAAAATAAAAAAATAAAAATCTGTTTTCAAATGCCTTTAAAGTAATAAAGAATTCATCATTCGCATCTGATGAGTCGGGAAAGTTAGACACTTTGTCTAAGCTCCCTGAAATAGACTATAATACTAAATCTCTAATATATATATATATATATATATATATATATATATATATATAGAGAGAGAGAGAGAGAGAGAGAGAGAGAGAGAGAGAGGGAGTGATAATTGAAACGTGAAGATAAAAGTATATCTAAACCGAAACGTAAATTCTTATTTATTCTGTTTTTCTATCTCAGAGTCGGAAGAAACCCTTGGTTTTTCTGGGTGACTAAGTGCCTCTGTTTACCCCAAACTCTTTGCCAAAAATTAGCAGGAGCTTCCTCTAAAAAGAGAGGAGGGCGTAAGAAAAAGGATGAGAGAGAGTGAGACAGACAGACAGACAGACAGAGAGAGACAGACAGAGAGAGAGAAAACAAACAGTGACTGTTGGAATATTGCAAAGACAGATAGAACGGGGGTGGGGTCAGCAAATAAAAGCAAGTGTGTGTGGGTGTCTTACAAAGAGCGCCAACGCACAAGTGAAACCGGATGTTGAGCTCATCCCCCACGAAGGAGAGCTGCATTAAACAAGGAGGGGTGTTCTGAAGGGCACTTCACCTTTCAGCGACATGTAACCACCAGAATAAACCTTGGCTTTTTTAATTTATTGTACAGATGACAATTTCTCTGGATGCCAAAAACTTTAACTGGTTTCCTTTAGAAAAGCAAGAAAATATTATAAATCTCCAGCGATTCTTGAGTTTACCTAAATTATTTGTTATTTCTCTGAATGTTTGAGATGAGGCTTGATGAATAGTATTATCTGCATTATTCGAACTGTTGGCCTCATCTTCATTGTTATCTGTACAAAGTTTCGGTCGATATGCCCTCAGGCCTTCTTCAGGTATTTATTGTCGAACTCGGGAACTTTCTCGGACTAGGAAACCTTATCGGACTCAGGAACCTTCTTTTCGAACTCGGGAACCTTCTTTTCGAACTCGGGAACTTTCTTGTCGTAATCGGGAACCTTCTTGTCGTAATCGGGAGCCACCACAGAACTGTGAACATATAAGGTGCGTGTTGGTGTAATGGTTACCGTCGTAGGAAATAGACCCGACGAAACGAGTTCAAATCCTGGACGAGACTGTTTGCATTTCACATTGCAATAATACCCTCAGGAAATATATGAATCCGATTATTCTCCCTCCAGCTATGGTTAAATAGTAGGTCGGTCTCTTTATTCTTGGTTAGGCAACCAGTCTAAGAGAAGGTAAACTCTAAAATCAAACCTGTTAAACTCCGCTAAAAAATCGACGTTATATCACATCCTGCTCGTGCGCAGGGGTTGGTATATATATATATATATATATATAATTGATGGTGATATTATGATTTCACACTCATAACTTAAAGTTTCTTGGTAATCCAATCATCAGATGAGAAGTGGTTGAGATGTCAAAAAACAGTTTTTTACATCTCAACCACTTCTCATCTGATGATTGGATTACCAAGAAACTTTAAGTTCTGAGTGTGAAACCCTAATATCACCATCAATTATAAATCTGCTCTGCTTTATTAGCATTGAGCACCTTTCCATGCAAATACTTTTCTCATTGTTCATTCACTATTCATTATTTATATATATATATATATATATATATATATATATATATATATATATATATATATATATACTTTTTATTGCCTTTACTACCAGGTCCACTCTGTGGTAGTACATGTTAGGCTCCCATCTATGGTTCAAATAGAAAAAATGAGTTAGAATATTTTTTTTAATTGAGTTTTTGAAAAATTGAGTTAAAAAAAATAAGTTTAAAAAAATTGAGTACCCATCAAGAATGAACCAAACAAAACGTCTGCGGCATAAGATAACCCAATAAGTGTTGACATGCCAAGCGAAGTGAATAAACCTTTGCTTTTTTTAATTCACCGTATAGATGACAATTTCTCTGGTTGCTAAGAAATTTAACCGGATTCCTTTAGAAAAGCAAGAAATTATTTCAAATCTCCAATGTTTCTTCAGTTTACCTAAATTATTTGTATTAAAAATAGATACTTGTGTATGAATTACCTCTTTATTGCCATTATTCCTGTTATAGGTTATATAACCTATCTACATAATGGAATGATCCTACTACTACTATAAATAGCAAAGACAATTGTAGCTTGAAATTAGCGACGTGATTCAGTTCTAGACTGTATTGTCGGACGTAACTTCACCTTCCTTCTATAAATTCTACTTTCTGTGTTCAATACACTTGTGTCAACTTTCACCAGTTTTTTTGTCTTTATTTGTGACCCTTAACAATCCCACAACAACTGGCGACGAAGGATTCGAAAAAACACGCACAGGTTTATCGTTTTCACAACAGCAACAACAGTTAGAGCTAGAAAAATCGTTTCAAGAAAAACATAAATTACAACAGCAGACATTACTTGTTAAAGCAATAGCTGATAGGGGCCAAAATGCAAACAACGAGAACTGGACACTGTAATTTCTACTTTCTCTGTTCAATACACTTGTGTCAACTTTCACCAGTTTTGTGTCTTTATTTGTGACCCTTAACAACCCCACAACTCCCAGGTCCATTCTGATCCGGAGTGGTAGTACCTGTTAGATTCCCATCTATGGTTCAAATAGATCTGTTTAAAAATCATTAGTGTTAGACAAGAATACATGGTACTATATAACTGTAAATTATTTGTATTAAAAATAGTTTTAAGAAAGGGTTTACTAAGAAGTATTATTAGCTACTTGAAACCATTTAACTGGTGATCTGGGTATGACGCTAAACTGCATCTAGTGGTGAGGTTCAAGTTCTGAACTTCTGAAGAGTATGGATTACACTTTCATTGCCATTAATCCCAGATCCAGACAAAAACATTCACTATTTCTGAATACAGGGTCAGGCAAAATGATCTGACACATTTGTAGGTTAAATATAAGGCAAATAAAGTAAAGAAACAAAAAGTGTTTTTATTTTCGAAAAGTACATATAATGCCATTTTTTTCATATAATGCCATTTTGTTTTGTTTCTTTATAATGCCATTGTTTTTCGTTTCTTTTTCAGTTGCTGTCATGAATTGGACTGGTGAGCATCGCGCTTTCATTGTGGAAACGTTTATCAAAACAAACGAATCTGTAACTGCAACACAAAGAGCGTTCCGTTTGCACTTCAATCTTGGTAGACATGATCCCTTACCAGCTCAAAACACGATCTTGTTATGGGTTACCAACTTCAGAGCTACTGGATCTGCATTGAAACGAAAATCAACCGGCCGACCTCGCACCGCCAGAACTCCAGAAAATGTGGCAGCGGTAAGAGCTTCAGTTCAACAGTCTCCAATCCGTTCCACATTTAAACGCACCCAGGCTCTTAGACTTTCCGAAAGAAGTTTGAGAAGAATTCTTCACAATGATCTTCAAATGCATCCATACAAAATGATGTTGATAAACGTTTCCACAATGAAAGCGCGATGTTCACCAGTCCAATTCATATATATATATATGAAATAATAAAATTCGAAGGCAATACAATGCGTAAAAAATAAAGACAAAAAGATGTTTTATATGTCTAATCGATTTCAAAGCAAAGCTTTATCATCAGAGTTTATTTTCAGAAATGACGTACTTATGTTTTTTTTATTTGTGTGGTTATAATTTCTCTTCTTATTTCCTTTTCCTCTCCTTTTTTTCCTCTCTTTCTTCTTCTCCTCCTTTATGAATGGGCGAATAACTGTAATTCTTATTTCTCTCTTTTTTTTTTTTTTTTTTAAGTTTGTTGAGAACAAGGCTGACATTCGGTAAGATGTTGCAATATGTTGCGACCCTGTGGAGATGTCAAAATTTTTTTGAAAACAAAAATGAACAAATAAATAAAAACCGTTAATAGAAAATTTTTTACATACTTAGCTTTTGTTTCGCTTTCACCTTTCCTTTCTTATTCTTTCTCCCTCTCTTTCTTTTTTTTGTGTTATTTCTCTTCCTTTTTTTTCTTTTTTATCCCTTTGTTCTCTAATTTAATTTTTTTTATCGTAAATAAGTAAATAAAAGATTATCTTAAATTATGTATTAGTATTGATAGAAAAAATAAATAATTCTTTTTTATTATTTTTTTTTAAGAAAATATCTTTTATGAGTACTTTTTTCTCTTTTTCTTTTAAACTTAAATAGATTAAATATTATATTAATTATATATTAAAATATCATATAATAATTACATATTAGGATTGATGCAAAATTCAAAACAATAAAACAAACCGTTCTCCTTTTAAACTTCAAATAGATTAAATATTATAAATCAAATATTTGAATTACAAAAGGCATAATGTTTTGCTTCAATTATATATTTTATTTAACTATTTTTTTTTTCATTCTTTTGCTGTTATTATTTATTCTTATTTTTTTTTCCTTAAATATTTATTAATAGTTCTAGACTGACCGTAATCCTAAGAGGGTATTATGGTTTAAAGAAATGGTGTCATGGTTTAAAGAAATAATATCATGTAAAGGAGTTAATAAGTATGTCAATATTGTTAAATTAATCGTAATTAATTTTTTTTATTTTCTCTATTATCTTTTTTTATTCTCAATCATCCCATCACTATATATATATATATTTAATTTCAATTTTCAAAAAAAATTTTTTTTCTTTTTTTTCCCCTTTCATAAATTTTTTCTTTTTTTTCCCTTTCATAAATTTTAAACCTACCAACTATCAATAGATTAGAATTAAACTCAGAATACACGATTAACTAAATTACACGTTTCATATATAGCCTTTTTTTTTTTTTTTAGTATACATATTTCCACATAAATATGTATTTTCCCTATCGCAAATTTTAAACCTACGAACTATCAACTGTTTGCATATTTGAATTATGTAATACATCTATAATAGATATCTATTAAGACATACCATTGATTCTCAACATTTCATGCACTCACAATATGAAAGGAAAATTTTTTTTTTTTTAAATTGAAATTAAATATATATATATATATAGTGATGGAATGATTGAGAATATAAAAAAAGATAATAGAGAAATATAAAAAAAATTAATTACGATTAATTTAACAATATTGACATACTTATTAACTCCTTTACATGATATTATTTCTTTAAACCATGACACCATTTCTTTAAACCATAATACCCTCTTAGGATTACGGTCAGTCTAGAACTATTAATAAATATTTAAGGAAAAAAAATAAATAAGAATAAATTATAACAGCAAAAGAATGAAAAAAAATAGTTAAATAAAATATATAATTGAAGCAAAACATTATGCCTTTTGTAATTCAAATATTTGATTTATAATATTTAATCTATTTGAAGTTTAAAAGGAGAATGGTTTGTTTTATTGTTTTGAATTTTGCATCAATCCTAATATGTAATTATTATATGATATTTTAATATATAATTAATATAATATTTAATCTATTTAAGTTTAAAAGAAAAAGAGAAAAAAGTACTCATAACATTTTTTTTAGTATACATATTTCCACATAAATATGTATTTTCCCTATCGCAAATTTTAAACCTACGAACTATCAACTGTTTGCATATTTGAATTATGTAATACATCTATAATAGATATCTATTAAGACATACCATTGATTCTCAACATTTCATGCACTCACAATATGAAAGGGAAAAAAAAGAAAAAAAAATTTTTTGAAAATTGAAATTAAATATATATATATATATAATATATAGTGATGGGATGATTGAGAATAAAAAAAAAGATAATAGAGAAAATAAAAAAAATAATTACGATTAATTTAACAATATTGACATACTTATTAACTCCTTTACATGACATTATTTCTTTAAACCATGACACCATTTCTTTAAACCATAATACCCTCTTAGGATTACGGTCAGTCTAGAACTATTAATAAATATTAAGGAAAAAAAAATAAGAATAAATAATAACAGCAAAAGAATGAAAAAAAAATATTTAAATAAAATATATAATTGAAGCAAAAACATTATGCCTTTTGTAATTCAAATATTTGATTTATAATATTTAATCTATTTGAAGTTTAAAAGGAGAACGGTTTGTTTTATTGTTTTGAATTTTGCATCAATCCTAATATGTAATTATTATATGATATTTTAATATATAATTAATATAATATTTAATCTATTTAAGTTTAAAAGAAAAGAGAAAAAATACTCATAAAAGATATTTTCTTAAAAAAAAAATAATAAAAAAGAATTATTTATTTTTTCTATCAATACTAATACATAATTTAAGATATTCTTTTATTTACTTATTTACGATAAAAAAAAATTAAATTAGAGAACAAAGGGGATAAAAAAGAAAAAAAAGGAAGAGAAATAACACAAAAAAAAAGAAAGAGAGGGAGAAAGAATAAGAAAGGAAAGGTGAAAGCGAAACAAAAGCTAAGTATGTAAAAAATTTTCTATTAACGTTTTTATTTATTTGTTCATTTTTGTTTTCAAAAAAATTTTGACATCTCCACAGGGTCGCAACATATTGCAACATCTTACCGAATGTCAGCCTTGTTCTCAACAAACTTAAAAAAAAAAAAAAAAAAAGAGAGAATAAGAAATTACAGTTATTCGCCCATTCATAAAGGAGGAGAAGAAGAAAGAGAGGAAAAAAGAGAGGAAAAGGAAATAAGAAGAGAAATTATAACCACACAAATAAAAAAACATAAGTACGTCATTTCTGAAAATAAACTCTGATGATAAAGCTTTGCTTTGAAATCGATTAGACATATAAAACATCTTTTTTGTCTTTATTTTTTACGCATTGATATCTCTCTAATTGCCTTTCGAATTTATTATTTCATATATATATATATGAATTGGACTGTGAACATCGCGCTTTCATTGTGGAAACGTTTATCAACATCATTTTGTATGGATGCATTTGAAGATCATTGTGAAGAATCTTCTCAAAACTTCTTTCGGAAAGTCTAAGAGCCTGGGTGCGTTTAAATGTGGAACGGATTGTTGCACTGATACTCGAAACTGCAGCTTATCGTGGTGACACGCTAGACGCCATCACCTTATTAGCTGGTAGAATTATCATGGACTTAGCAAAGGATGGTTCTCGGCTCAGGGATTGATATTTTCTGATTTCAAAATCTATAGTCGGAGTAGCTCTGAAAGTTTAATATGAGGTTTATCACGCGCCACTGAACTAAATTCGTGTGTATGCGCTCCGGTAGCTCGGCGCATACATATGTTTCCATTTACGTGTACAAGAATCTCAAAAAGTGTCAAAAAACGGAGACGACCTCTTATGAATGTTCAGCACTTACCACGGCAATAATCGTCTCTAGTTTTGTCGGCACATAACGAATACGTTCCCTCCAGCAATCGCAACTCGCAAGACGGCGTGATTCCTTAATGCGGCTTTACAAACCGAACGTCCAATTAGTAGACAGGCAAAAAACTGCAAAAGAATCCGAAGAATCCAGAATCAGCCTATATAAAAGAAAACACCGAAAAATAAGCACATATATATTGTGCAATCATATGTTAATAGAAAAATAATCTGAGCCCATGTGTTTGCTCTCAGTACTATTCGAATCATATGAAATACTTTTCTTTCTCGATTTAGTCCTCCCTACTGGTTGCTCTTTGGTTACTATTTCTATATTTTGTGTTCTTCTTCTCATTTTCTTTAGTTTTGTTAACACAGCATTGTATTTGCATAGTGTCCGAATTTCTAATTTGATTATGTTTCATATACCTGAACGACCATTACATATGTTCTAAGCTAAAATTGAACAACTTACATTTGATACGTCGAACACCTTATGGTTAAAGCCTAGGTCTCTAACTCGGAATAATATAACCTCAGATATGTGGAACGCCTATATTTATTCGATATATAATTATAGGAAGATGCTAAAGTGCGCTAATACAGTAGAGGCGTAACAGGGAATAAAGTACTTATAGCTACCCCGAAGTATTCATAATCTAAGTAGATACTGAATTAGATGACATAGATTCTCACGATTTGAGATTTTGTATTATAGTCAGTTTGGGCTTTCGTTTGGCTCGCTCTTTTTCTACACGTTTGTATTGTTTACTCCATATGTCGACCTTGCTCCGGTATGTACCTCATAGTCAGTATATGATTGTCCGTTTAAACCATCATTTTTACTTCAACTTTGTGGTCACGTCGGGTAGTCAATTTGCAGAAAAAAGTAATCATAACCGTGATGCGGCGTGCGAACCGAACTAAATTCTGAGAGAAACAAAAAAAGTCACGAAGGTGCGCTGGCGACGGACTCCTTCAGAATTAAACCAGAACCGTGGTCCATGTATTTTATTCCAGAATACAAGAGAATACTGTCACACTTTAATTCATCAATTAGGAGGCTCTTGAAGAAACGAACTACGAGACACTATAAAGCTTGTGATTGGATTGTTACATGTGGAATAACGTAATGACACTGGTGGGAACCCAATGGATTTGTCGCCTACTTCGACTCGACCGCTTACTATCACCGTTGGACTGAGGGAACGCACAATAAATCAAGATAGTTTATAACTCTACGCATAGTTATCTCTTGAAAACGCTTTTCACAAAGGAAACCTACAACATTAGCAAAAATGGACGTTTGTAGATATTGATAAACTTGAACCTATGTGTGTGGGTAAGATCCACCCGGGACTTACCGTGAAGCTTCTTCTTCAATTTATAATCTGTCATACATGGTTGGTATTTGGTATTAGTCGCTACATCGCAATTAAAAGGAGAAAATTGCATATTTCAGAATAGTTTTTCAGTACTAGTTTCGTTGCTAATCGTTGTTGAATATACTTTTAGTCAAAAGTATGTCCATAGAGTAAATTTAGTGAATACTTAAATAATGGATATTTAAATTAACGTTTATAGTATATCAGAATACGATTTATCGCGTTCCCGTGATAACGTTAGATTATATAACAAACATACCTCAATGTGGGTGGATGTTTCCGTGGATGTATTATAGAAAATTGCTTCAACTCTCGGCTAAGAGTTTCTCTGGACTCCTTAGCCATTCATAAACCCCTCCTAACTTTTGATGCCCGAATATGCTAGGCACTGTAGCTTGGGTCGACCTCCTTTTGTTCATACCGAATATTTTTTAATTTTTATTTATCTTTTTCGTACAAAATCTCCGTGGACATGTATAGTTACAGATTTGCCAATTTTGTCACGTATTTTTTCTTGTTTATCTGTTTTTTTTATGGCTAATAGGTTTTCAGTATTTTGTTTTTGCTCTTATTAATAACTAATGTGTACATAGTCATTTAAATATTTGTTTGAAATGAATCTTCGCAGTACCTAAGATGTTGTCAGAAAACTTTTTACTTTTTTTTTTACGTTTAACTGTTTTATATTTAGATAACATAACGACAATATTTGTAGGTGGAACATAACTGTTGAGAGAGATAAATACTTTGTCCTTATATTGGCTTGTTACTTTATTAAATTGTATTTTTCTTCCAGTAGAGTAACAAATAGTTTGTGAGAGTGAATAAGATAGAAAAAATTAGGAATTAACCCTAACTAGATACGAGTATTATGCATCAAGGATTTTAAATTAATTTATAAGACACACCAATATTAGAATGGCTATGGCTAATTTTCACCCCGATATAAAGAAAAATAACAAAAAATTATGATAATCAGAAAACTGTGACTAAGAAAACAAGCAACACTAATAAACAACTGGACTCGACTTTTTGAAATGTTTTGCTTTTCTCTAATATTTTTCTTTTTTCGAATGACGGTTGCTACAGAATGTGATTTTAGTTCTATTGTAGAGCTTATACATCTATGTAGCATTTATGTTTATGTATGTGAATGAATCTATTCCTAATATATTAACGTAGTTACAAACTTGAAAAAGTAAGAAGACGATATATTATAGCACGAAAAAAGTTCAAAACAAATCCAACAGAACCAATATTTGCAACTTTGTGTAATCTCAATCAATTAACTGGTATACATGAGGAATTTTATTTTAAGACACCTCTTCTCATACCCCCATAATTTTTTTTTTCTTTTTTTTTTTTTTCTCCCATTTTTTAAATTTGTTTTATCAACTTAGCACAGTCATCTATTTTCACACCATTTGTTCTTTTCACTTGTCTGTCTCTTTCAAAACTAAATCCAAAGCGAAAACTATCCAATTCCAATGTACATTTCACATTAAATCCTACTATACAGGCTGAATCAACAAAAGCATACTTTCATATTAGCTCTCTCAGTATCCTCTTTCTTTTTTCTTCTTTTTTATTTGTTTTTTTTTTTTCCAATTTATCTTCATTTAAAAAAAATTGTCTTTTAAACAAATATTTTTGTGATCACAAATATGGCAATAATAAATGATCCAGTTAACTCTTATAATCCTGTTGATCTATCTTTATTCTTCAGTACATGCAGTACCTCGCACATCTATCTTCTCTTCTTTTAAGTATTCATTAAAATAATTGGCTATAAATATCGTCCTTTTTATCTTCGTATCTTGTTATTTTACCCTTATTCTTATATGACTCTTTTCCTTGTTAAATATGTTTTATCATATTAATTACTATATCATTAAGCTAAACTCCTATCTTTGTGGCATATAGTATTTTCAGGTGCGCACAATTCAATACTGACTCGGCGGGTGGAATTTAGCGGTATAGGAATGTTATGTAGTATACGGAGGACAAACATTGTTTACTTATTCAACTCATATAGAATGCTGATAGCTTTAAATTATGTGTTCTGTTATTGCATTGATTTGACTGAATTAGTCTCATGTAATTTGATGTGTCCCTCATACTTAGTTTCTTCATTATTTTGTATTTTAAGACAAAAGCCGTCTAACACCCTCCTTGTACCACCAGCTATAGTATTTTGTTCTAGAACTTGAAACTTATTTCATTTAGGGAAAATGTGGTGANAAAAAGAGAGAGATTAAATATAGTAAGTAATTTTTTTTATTGAAATAGATCACTAAGAAGGCCTGAGCTTATTCTAGTAGTGACCAGGTTTGAATTCAGAGTTTTCATTCTCCTAGACTGGTTGCCTTATTAAGGTTAAAGATCCCAGTCTGCCCTACTATTTATCCATAGCTGGGGTGAGAATAGTTGGATTCATACCTTTCCCAAGGGTATTAGCGCTATGTGAACAGTGGCTTCGTCCAGGATTTGAACTCGGGTCGACGAGTCCATTTCCTACGACTCTAACCATTGCACCACGGCCTCCAACATAACAAATTGTCTGCGGCATTAAATAACCCAACTAGGGTTGACATGCGAAGTGAAGCGAATAAACCTTTTTTAATTATCGTATAGATGACAATTTCTCTGGATGCCAAGAACTTTAATCAGATTCCTTTAGAAAAACAAGAAAGTATTTTAAATCAGCAAAATAAAAAAAACAAAGCAAAAACAAAACAAACATGGAGATAGGCCCTGTTATGGTTTCAACACATGAAACAATGATTAAATAATATCTTAATTTTTTTATGAATTTGATTGAAATACTGGTCCAGATAGATAGATAGATAGATAGATAGATATTAATACAATAAGATAGCTATATATTGATTTAATAAGATAGATAGATAGATAGATAGATAGATATGCGAAGACTGGTTTAGATAGATAGATAGATAGATAGATAGATAGATAGACCGAGACTAAGCGACAAGTGGATTTTTCTTTCAGTTGGAAAATTACAAATAATCAAACAATGGTCACGGGATTGAATAATATTTCCGCAAGAAGAATCCTTACATTATATCTGTGAAACCTTAAAGGCGAAATCTTTCCAGGCCAAAATATGAATCGTAGTAGGTTTTATAAAGGACAAAAACCTAAAGATAAGAGGGTAAATTTGCAAACATGTAAACTTCATGCAATAATATCAGTCAAATTTCCATACTGTACCCGAGTTTGACAAGAAACACTGTTACGTACTGACGTTTTCATAGTACCAATCGATATAATGTTGTATACCCTTTTCTTACTTCTTGCTTCTAGTTGTCTTTTCTTCTGACCGGTTTTGCTATTCTGATCGTTTATCATCTATCTTGGTCTGGTCTAGCGTCTGGTGTTGACTTTCTTGGGGACTTCGGGTCTGGTCTTCTATGGGGATTTCTCGTTATCAGAAGCCCTGTGTCATTGTTAGTTTTTAGGTAATAAACACGACTTCGATTTACGTTGATGTTACTTTATTTCCAAATCCCCAAACCAGACATAACATAGCGCGCGTATGCAGAGTTACAGTTTTAGACAGAGCATCATGGCTGACTGCTCTGCCTGACGTCTAACTGCCAACTGGGGACTCTGAAAAATGTCCCACGTGACTTCACATATTTGGCGGGCTTCTGTAATTTTCCATAGAAGGACCCGGCCATGGTATGAAAGGGTTCATCCCCTCAGAATTACAGGGGATTGACAATAATCTTATGCAACCGCATAGATTATGTAACAACACCTGAAGAAGGCTGGAGGGCATTTGTTGTAAAACAAAATTCTACGACAGTCAATTATCAAAACAACGTTTTTTTTCTCCATATAATGAAATATAAAATTTAATGTAGAAGAACATTATGTGACTATTTTTTGTTTGTAGATAATTTTCTCGTAAAACTCTTGTAAAACTCTATATGTTAGATAACTTTAAATATATATTAAAATAAAACAAACTATATATAAATCAATAATACCTGGCATGTATTTATCAAAATTTGTTTTAATAAACAATATGGACTGTTGAATGTTACATACTTAATTTCTGGGCATATTCAATACAGAGTTGTTCTTTATTCTATGTATTAAAGATTTTGATTATAAATTAAATACTATTGATAAACTTAAATACTCATTGATAAATTTCTGAGGTAATAGTTCAAATGATAGTGTCATGCATTATCCCACATTCAAGCATTCCTTCCTTTGTGAAATGTCAACTATGTTATTTTTCAAGAATGAATAGGTTTTATTCTCAAGATGTTTCATATATAAATCTTTCAAATGTATGAGAGATGATCGAATCATTTAATGGACTTATTTGACACAGGCAAAGGTTTCACGACACAAAAACAAATGCAAATAGTCTAAAAGACACCTGCAGACTTTTTAATACCTTGTATTTTTAGGTCTACAAAATGATTAGGAAACAAATTCTCTATTTGATAAAATAAAGTAAAAAAAAAACTACCTAAATCATTTCTATTAAGAATGTGTGTGGATTATCTCTTTATTGCCATTACTCCCAGGTCCACTCTGACTCGAAGTGGTAGTACCTGTTAGGTTCCCATCTAGGATTCGAATAGATCTGTTTAAAAATAATTAATATTAGATAAGAATACGTGGTAAATTATTTGTAGTAAAAATAGTTACTTGAAGCTGTAATTGTTGTATACCAATAAACGTATATGTTGTATACTCTCTTTATTCCTTCTGGTCATCTTTGGTAACTTATGTTCTTCTTCTAGCGTCTGGACTTCATCTTGGGGACTTCCATTGGGGATTTCTCATCTATCATAAGCCCTGGGTCATTGGTAGTTTTTAGATAATAACCCAAGACTTCGATTTGCTTTAGATCATATTTTATTCCGAAATCCCACCAGACAACTGCGCAGATTGTGAGTATGGCAACGCGCCTAAGTGCGACTTGCTCCCTTCGCGGTTTTGGCCGATACTGAACTAAGTCTTTCTAATCTAGACCGGAAGGGGGGCTTCTCCACCGATTCTCACGGTATCCACCGAAAGGAGGATCAAGATGAAGTCAAACCGTGTCACACAATCCTTCAAGGCTGCCGGCTGCAACTTATAACAGCCATTTTGTTTTCTACACTACTGTACATAAGTGTTAGTGTACTAACAATTATGTAACATAATGGTTTACTAAGGATTATTATTAGCTACACGAAACCATTTAACTGGTGTGCTGGATATGAATCTAGTGGTGAGGTTCCAGTTCTGGAGCTCTGAGGGGTATGGAGTACACTTTCATTACCATTACTCCCAGGTCCACTCTGGCCCAGAGTGGTAGTACCTGTTAGGTTGCCATCTATGTACACCACCGCTCTTCCATCATAAAGTAAGATGTAAATTCTGTGTGGTCTTTAGTTTATCAGACGAACTAGTAAAATAAAAAACGCCCTCTGGGCGACGTAAAATAAATATTGCCTGAGGGGAAGGGTGTTGAAAATTTAATATCAGAGAGTTTGTATTATAAGTAAAGTAAAATCATCAAATTTATTAAAGGAGTAAAAAATTAAAAAATTGAAATGGAAACTTAGTTCTGATAACTTTAAATATATATTAAAATAAAAAAGACTATATATAGATAGATAATGGCAGGTATGTATTTATTAAAACTTGTTTAAAAAACAATGAGGACTGTCTAACATTGCATGCACAAATTTTTTGTGTATTCTATTTATGACGATTTTAGGCAGTGTGACGTAAGCAGTGACGTAGTTTTTATTACAGACAAAAACCGGAAGCGAATCTCCATTATTAACAGATTATCTATCAGTATGTCCTTTTGTGTCCCTTTTTTCCTTTTTATATATTTATTTTCTTATTTTCTATTATTTTCATTGATTTCACCGACTACTAGTTTTGCGAAAGTTTCACGGTATACGTTAAGTGTCTATTTTCTACCGTCCTTTTAGTTCAGAAAAGAGCTTTTCGAGTTTCTGAGTTTGTTTGTCTCAGACGCCATTTTCTTGCCCGATACATTTTGGCGCGATATCACGTTTCTCGGTAGCAAACAACAACAAAAAAAAATGGCGCAGGTATTTTTTCTATTTAATCCCGCGTTCACACAAGGAGGTGATGGGGGGTATAATGGGATACGATTCAATGTTACCTGGAGACCTAGTGGTCATAAATAGAACTATTCACAAGCATTACTCACACACACACACACACACACACACACAC
>CM042163.1:56598128-56613128 GCA_023376005.1 Doryteuthis pealeii
ATATATATATATATATATATAACATCATACTAAGATAAAAAGAAGAATCTACATGAGTAAGACATTATCTATCTAGTTTCACCGAACTCTACCGGTGTGGAAAACCCCCAGTTAACTCAGTTATATATATATATATATTATATATAGAAGAGAGAGAGAGAGAGAGAGAGAGAGAGAGAGAGAGAGAGAGAGAGAGAGAGAGAGAGAGAGAGAGAGAGAGAATTTTACGGAGCAGGATATATATTATATATATATAATATATATATATATATATATATATATATATAATATTTTTGTACACGAGATTTTATAACATAAACGTGGAGGAATCATGTGTAATTTGGGAGAATATTTTATTAAGGATAAAATAAAATATTTTATATTTTATATTTTATATTTATTCCTTAATAAAATATTCTCCAAAATTACATATGATTCCTCCATTTTAGTGATATATATATATATATATATATATATAATATATATATATATATATATATATATATATATCCTACCCCATATAATTCTGTTGACTTTTCTTTAAGCCACTTCTTCACTTAATATTTCACTTCATCGTCACTAGAATAATGTTTGCCTCAGACTATCATCTCTTCGGCCCTGAAATAGGGTTTGAAAGGCAAACATCATGTATATATATATATATTATATATATATATATATATATATATATATATATATTGCCAACGGAAAAAATAACATTTTCTTCAATACTTTCTCATCTTTCGTTTTCATTTTGGAAAAAATTGCAGTTCAGTTTAGCCAACGCCGTATTCATCCTAATGCCCTGATGATGGTTTATAAAAAATACTAAAACGTTCTAACGTTGAGGTCACGATCTACAAATAAATTCATCTTTTGGAATACTTTTTTTTCTTTGTTGAAACCTCCGCAAGTGGTGTAGGGAAGGTCTCCAATATATTTTGAAATCACAGAAACGTTTATTTTTTATTGTCAATAATGTTCACATCAATTTAAAGTTTAAACATGTATCTGTTTTTCGACATAATAGCCATTTTGTTAACGTCAATCATGAGTTCAGTCAGAAACGACTGCCAAGCTAATATTGAGCGCGACAGTGAGGCGCGCGCAGGGGCAGGCTGCCAAGCAAAACTGAGCATGGCAATGAAGCGAACAGAAGCAGGACCTTACTTTTTGGATTATCCTCGTTAATATATATATATATATATATAATATATATTATATATATATATATATTTGTGTGGTGTGTGTGTTGTGTGTGTATATATATTGTGTGTGTGTGTGTATATATAATATATTATATATATAAATAGAACGGTCAAGCTTTCAAATGATGCGTAGTGTGCGTCATTACCTCCAGCGTACGGAGAAAAATAACCAAATATAAATATGTCAAATTTATCCGAACAGCCTATACATATATATATATATATAATCTCAAATAAAGTAATATGGTACCAATTTACCGTTACTAAAGTGTCATGCGTATGAGGAAATCCTCAAACGGTTAAATATCAACAGAAACAGTTTATCCAGCGTTTGTATAACGACGCTGGACAAATCACATTTTGATATTTAACCCTCTGAGGATTGTCTCATACGCGTGGTAAATTATTACCAGATATCTGTTTGAAAATATTTTTATCTTATTTATTCATTTAAATAATTTTTTGAAAACTGGTTTATCGGCTTTTTTTCACACTGGTAGAGTTTAGAAATAAAGAATATATATATATATATATATATATGAGAAGTAAATACACAAGCGATGTGTTTTGATATGGCTTTTTAGCCGACAATTCTTGGAAGAATATGTTCTTATTTTGAAAGTTAATTAATTAATAATTAATTAATTAGGCGGGCACACCTATTCAAATGTAAGGCTAAATAAATCGAGAAAAATCAATCTCTGTATGTACATTTCGGCCTATTAATTAATTAACTTTCAAAATTAAGTACGACTTCAATTAAGCACATATTCTCCCAATATATATATATATATATAATAAAGTTATCCGAGTGGCCTAAAGTTGGTATCAGTCAAACAGCAAGGAAGTCTATCCCATTTTCACTAACGCTAGACCAAGGAAATTGTTTTCGTGTCTGAGGTTGAGGGCAAGATATTTTGATATTTGTAATATAGATAAATGAATATCTTGCACTGAAGAAGAGCGTATAGTTAAATGTTATGTTTCTCAATTGTTATTATTGTTTTATTTATTTTTGTATTAAAATAATAGTGAATACAATACAATGTATAACAAGAAAATTCTTGTCGAAACACGTTTTTTTTCATTAATCTTTCAATATAATTGTCGGATTCACTTACATTTTCTTACTCACTCCACACCAACACACACACCACACACACACACACACAATAAATATATATAATAAGACACACACATTTACACAACACATATATATTATATATTTATATATTATATATATATGGTGGACTCTCCTATCAAGAACGATAGATGAGGTCAGCAGTGAGTGATTTGATTCCTCCATGAAATAATATATTATAATATATTTATTATATATATATATATATATTATATTATATAATATATATATATAATTTATATATATATATTATAATATATATGAAGTGGTCAACAATGTGTTTGAAATGGTGAAGGTCAACAATTTTTTGGGAGATTATGTGCTTAATTAAAGTCATACCTAATTTGTAATTAATTAATTATAATTAAATGAATTAGGCTGCATGGTTTAAAATGTAAAGATCAGTTTAAAATAAACGAGAAATTTGGTGAGCAGCTAGTGTTGGTTAGAATGTCGCCTGTCAGCTGACAGGTAGGGTTGAATCATGCACAAGCATGCTGTCTAAGTTGCTGATGAGGCCTATATAGGTGAAATGACATACAGAGATGATTTTTTTCGATTTGTTTACCTTTCCAAAAAATATATATATAATGTATATATGTATTAATATATATATATATTATATATATTATCAGTTACGCAGTAGCATGGATATGCATGAATTCTTGCACTTCTATCATTTTGCCCTGGAAGGTTTCTACGCAGCAAAGCATCCTTGCATAGATGATATATGTAAGTCCTTGATGGCGGTCCCATTAGTATTCGCATGTGGATGGTTCAAGGAGAAAGTGCTATGAGTCTGTCTTGCTTCTAGCAGTGTTGCTGGTAGTTCGTCTCACATACGGATGGTTTTGTGAGATTAGGGGGCAAGTGGCAATACAGTGTTCTTGTGGGTGGTGTTTCACGACTAGTTCAAGACCTGTAAGAGCCATTCTTGTGCAGTTCATCTAGTTATTCTCAAGCACTACGTTAGGATAGTGGTGCATCCACCATATGAGTATGATAATAACAGCCTGGAAGAATTGTGTTTACCTGTCAGTTGAGATGGAATTTTCCTATACTGATATATATATATAATTAAGTAATCCAGACATGTGTTTAGAAGTTATACTTTATCAGTGTGTTATACTTAAAGTCGCTGGCGGTTGAGACAGAATGAACTTTCGTTGCATCTTTACTCGTCAAGGTATATATATATTATAATTATATATATATATATATATATATATATATATGAGAGAGAGAGAGAGAGAGAGAGAACGTACAAAAATATATCCTATTTTTTTATTTTTTATTGATGCCAATAATTTCTTGGTTGGCTAAACTGACAATGGTCATTAGATGTGTTTCGGATTTATGTTAATGGAGTGTCGTTTGGATTTTTTGTTCATAAGAATATATACGAATTTAGTTGAATAAAATAATGTTGAAGAATAATTCAATATATTTGTAAAATTATTTTTAATTTTAAAAAATAGTGATATAAATATTGTAAGTGGAATCACAAACAGAAATGAGTAATATGAGTGGTGGGTAAGAAGGTTCATAGGTGAAATATTGTATAGATCTATTATTTCCCACTCAGCCCTATCACACATACATCACAAACAAACACATTACACACAACATATCACATCTGCATACATCGAACACCAAAACACACCACACTCCCACATCCATCATATCTAAGGCTCAAATGATAAAAATAAATGAAACCTAATAACAACCAGACTCCATCCATTCACCTTGAACAATCCATACACTATGTAAGATAACTCTGAAAGATTGTCGTAAATTATAATCATCCAATATGAAGTAGACATACAAGATGTTCAAGGAATATTACTCTTCTTAAACCCCTACATTTCCTCCTAATATCCATATAAACTTATATATATATATATTATATATATATATTATATAATAATTAAGAAACCTAAGGAAGCATAGAGAACCTACTAATACTAATCAGGGTGAAAATCGCTCCTATTTAGCCCCTGAGGCAACTAAGCAAACTATTAGAGTATATCTGATTCAGGTTTTGGTAACTTTTATTTTCATCTACTTAGTACTTGAGCATTTTTACCATTTGCTTTAGATAATCGAGGTGGTATATATATACTAAGAGAGAAAGAGAGAACAGGAGACTAGAAGAACAGACAGACAGAGAGACAGAGAGCATAGGAACGACACCAGATTCATCATTAATATATATAATTTTTTCTTTGCGCCAATGTTTATATATTTCGTTTGGTACAACCTCTGTGCTTTTCTTCTTCATTTTTTCCCATTAATTTTTAGCTAGTATTTTACTATCAACATTATTGCCGCTTTTTTTCTTACCCAAGTTACAATAATTTTATACTTAATATATATAAATAATATAATACATAAGTAATATAAGGTCCCCTAAAATATTGGTTTTCTGTAATGTTCAATGAAAACCCTAGGACCCCCTTGAAGAAATCGATTTCGTCACTAAAATATTTAGAGTCAATATACATATGTATTAACAGCATATGGTGTTTATGATTAACACGGCCCCCTCCACACTCAGAATTCTGAATTGCCCATAATATGCATCACCCTACCCAAACCCAGACCACCAGCCGCCTAGCACTTCACAAATCGGCTCTGACAAATTCTCTATAATAAATCGTTTGTAAATCCAACGTTGCTGTAACTTTTCAAAGGTCCTCTTCATCAAGACATGTGTTGGTTATCTTTAAAAGAATATTTAATTGTTCCATAATTCGCAAGAAATCGCTTAACTAGAGAAAACAGAATCCCAACCTCGTTTATAAGTAATAAATTTAATCCTTTTGTTAGACAGGATTGAAGTTACAACACAGAACTTATATTAACACCCTACGCACGGCTGTTAACACAAGCGCCTATAAGTAACACCATCCACGACGTGACTCATCGGTTGGTGCAAAAAAATGTGTTATCCCATCACATTCCCCTCCAAGTGGGCCCTCAGCACTGGGCATAAACGCACACTGCCCCTTAAATCGGGGCATTGTCATGGATAGCCCGGAATCAACCTCTAATTAGATCAATGTCCAAGGTCCAAATCACGTTGACCATAGTCTTACATGCACTCATACATCAAAATAAAGCTGTCTCTGTGATCACTCCCTACTTGCTCCACATATTCTTTCTCATCAATAACATAGTCAGAAATTTTACACGGCAATATATTACTACATATACGTAATATATATATATAATATATATATATATATATTAATTATATATTATATATATACATATACTCTAATATAAAAAGAAGAATCTACATGAGGTAGACAATTATCATTCTCAGTTTCACCGACTTCTACCGTGTTTGGAAAACCTCCATTAACTCATTAATGTCATTAATATATTATAAGGAGTCCAGAAGAGAGATTAGAGAATAAAAGAGAGAGAGATAGAGAAACTTGGGAAGAGACGAAGAGAAGAGAATTACGAAGAGAGAATAGAATTGGTAACTATAATTTAGTTTATTTATATATAACTATATATTATATATATATATGATAATTATATATTATTATATTTGTTGTACACGAGAATTTGTATACACACTAATACTGGAGGAATCATGTGTAATTCTGGGAAATTGTTATAAGAATAAAATATAAAATTTTTTATTTTTATATTTTTATCTTATTCCTTAATAAAATATTCTCACCATACATATATTCTCCACTTTATAGTATAATTAATATATATATTATTAATATATTATATATATATATATTATATATATCCCTCCCCATATAATTCTGATTCTAAGATCTTCTTCAAATTTAACTTCGTCGACCTACTATTCACTCACGAACAACTATATGTTTGCCTCAGTACTATCATCTCTTCGCGCCCTGAACATAGGTTTGAAGCATAACATTATGTATATATATATGTTATATTATATATATTAGTATTATTATTAATATATATTGCCAACAAAAAACATTTTCTTCTAATATTTTCTCATCTTTCGTTTTCATTTTGAAAAAATTGTCTTTCATTTAGCCAACCGCCGTATTCATCCTAATGCCTGTCGATGGTCTTATTAAAAATACTAAACCTAACTTGAGTCCGATCTACAATATAAATTCATCTTTGAAATACTTTTTTTCTTTGTAAAACCTCCGCAGTGATGTACTGGAAGGTCTATCTCTAATATATTTTGAAATCACAAGAACGTTTATTTTATGTTCAATAATTTCACATCAATTTAAATTTAAACACGTTATCTGTTTTCATCATAACTAGCCTTTTGTAACGTCAATCATGAGTTCAGTAGAACAGCTGCCAGTTAAATAATTGAGCGCCGCATGGAGCGCGCAGGTTCAGCTGCCAGCAAAACATGAAGCATGGCAATGAACAACAAAGCAGACCTTACTTGTTATATTATTACCATTTCCTTTTTCTTAATATATTATTTATATATAATATAATATATTATATATATACCATATAGTATTTAGTGGAAAATGTTGGTGTGTGTTGTGTATGTATATATTTATGTGGGGGTGTGTACTGAATATATTATAATATAATTATATAATAAGACGGCCAAGCTTTCAAATGAGCTATGTGCGTCATTACACTCTCGTACTGGAATAAGAATAACCAAATATAATATGTCAAATTTATCCCAACAGCCACATATATTATCATAATAATCTCTATTAGAATATGGTACCAAGTTACCGTTACTAATGTCATGCGTATAGAAATCCTCAAACGTTAATCTCAACAGAATACATTTATCCTTGTCTTAGTAACGACGCTGACAAATACAATTTTAATATTAACCTCTGAAGAGATGTCTCATACCTGTAAAATCATTACCAATATCTGTTTAGAAATTTTTATGCTATTTTTCATTAAATATTATTGTAAATGGTTCATTCGGCTTTTTTTCACATCTGTAGATTTGAAAATAAAATTATATATATATATATTATATATGAGAAAAATACCACAAGCGATTGTGTTTGATGATATGCTTTTACCGACAATTCTTGAGAATAGTTCTATTGAAGTTATATATATTAATAATATTAATTAGGCGGCACTACCTATCAAATGTAGGCTAAATAACATCGACAAAAATCCAATCTGCTGTTATGTACATTTCGCTATTATTAATTAATTTCAAAAATAAGTACACTCAATTAAGACAATAACTTCTCCATATTATATAATAATAATATAATAGTTACGAGTGCCTACATTCGTATCAGCTTCAACACAAGAAGTCTATCCCATTTTCACTACCTGACCAGAAAATGTTTTCTGTTGAGGTTGAGGGCAAGTATTTTATATTGTAATATAGATAAATTAATATCTGCACTGATAGAAGAGCGATATAGTAAATGTTATGTTTTCTCAATTGTTATTATCTGTTTATTTATTTTATTTGTAAACATAATAGTATACATACATGTTATCACAAGACAAATATCTCTTGTCGAAACACTTTTCTTTTCCATTAATCTTTCAATATATTCGATTCACTTACATTTTCTTACATCACTCACAACACACACACACACCACAGCAACATCCATCACACCACAACACATAAAATATATATATACACTCAACACACACAGCACACACAATATATTATATATATTATATTACTATATATATATGTGACTTCTCGATCAGAACGTAAGCTGAGGTCAGCATGAGTGATTTGATCCTCATAAATGAATATATATTATATAAATATATATATTATAAATAAATATATATAATATATATTATATATGTATATATATATATATATGAATGGTCAAACAAGTGTTTAAATGTAAGTTCAACATTTTTGTAGATAGATCTTAATTAAATCTCACTACCAATTGTAATAATTAATTATAATTAAATGAACTTGCTGCATAGTCGGTTTAATGAAAATCATTTAAATAAACGAAAATTCTGGTGACGCTAGTATAATGGTATAGAATGTCCCTTCAGCTGACAGGGTTTCAAATCATGCACAAAGCACTGCCCTGTCTCTAGCTCTGCTTGAAGCTACATAGCGTGAAAAATTGACATACAGAGAGATCACTCTTTTTCCTGATTTTTACACTCTTACAAAAATTAATATATATATTATGTATATTTTTAATTTATATATTGATATATATATTCTGATCATAGTTTCATGTAAACCTATGCAATAGCTGTATCTCATAGATCTATACTCTGCTCTCCTTCTTGGAAGTCTTTCTACCGCAGCAACAGTCATCCTTCATAGAAATGATTCAATGAGTCCTTGACTGCGTCCACATTAGATGCATGTGAGGCTTCCACCAGGAGAAGCCTTATGAGCCTTCTCTTCTTCGTCCAGCGATGTCCTTGCATCCTAGTTCGTTCATACATCGGATGTTTGAGACTAGGGGCAAGTGCCATACAAGCGCTTCCTTGGTTGTGTTCCACGACTTAGTTCACACTGTACGGCATTTCTTGTGCAGCTTCCATCATAGCTTTATTTCAAGCAACTACTTTAGATCCAATGGTCAACTCATACTGCTATATGATAAACCACAGCCTGAGAAGAATTGTCGCTTTAACCTGTCGTGAGATCGATTTTCCTATCTAGCTAATATATATATATAATAATATATAATCACAAGACATGTGTTATCAAGTATCACTTCTCATCAGTTTGGCTATACCTTAACCACTACCTCCGGTTCGACCCGAAAACTTCGTCGCCAAACTTCTGTTACAGCGAAATACTTTTATGTATATATATAATATATATATATATTACTAATATACTATATACGGAGAAGAGAATGAGANACGATGTTCGCAATCCTCTTACTCGTACGGTAATATATATATATATATATATATATATATATATATATATATATATAGAGAGAGAGAGAGAGAGAGAGAGAGAGACGTACCAAAAATATCATCCTATTTCTTTTCCTATCTTCGTTCCTATCTGAACTGCAACAACATAACTTTCTTGGCTTGGCTAAACTCGACCAATGGTCCAAATTAGACTTGTGTTTCGGTTCTTTCCATCTGTCACCCTGGAGTGTCGTTTAGCGATCTTTCTTTGTTCAAATAAAGAAACAAAAATAATATACGAACTTAGCTTGACATAAAATAATGTCGAAAGAATAACCTTTCAATCATACTCACTCGTACAAATATCATTATATCTCATCTTCAAAAAAATAGATGAATAAATAACACTATTGCTACAGTCCGGCACTCACAAACAACGAAATCCGCAGTAAACTATGAGTGTGGGCTAAGAAGGTCATAGGCTGAAAAATAATTGTATCTATCACCATCTATCTATCTATCTATCTATCTATCTATCTTTCTATAAAGAGCAGTTTGTATGTATTAATGTATGTCTGGATGAAACTACGAAAATAAACCAATCCACGATATATATATATATATATATATATATATATATATTATATATATATATTTTGTGAATAAAAAGGCCTTAAATACCATGGGCATCGTGGTTAAGGACCATTTCCACTCGTGAGTATCTAGCGCGATACTCACGAGTGGAAATGGTCCATAACCACGATACCCATGGTATTTAAGGCCTTTTTATTCACAAATAACTTTGCTCTGTTTACTATAATTAAACATTGAGCTCTCATACGGAACCTGAACTCTACAACAAACTACTGGTAGAGAATAGGAACAGCCTAGAATCACCTTGTACCAAGAAACTTGGTACCACACCAAAGTATATATATATATATATATATATATATATGTGTGTGTGTGTGTGTGTGTGTGTGTGTGTGTGCGTATCGTGGATATATATGGTTGGCATCCTTCCGATGGAGTAGTGTCAAGGTTTTTTTTTTTTTTTTTTTTTTTGATAACTTGAACTACATAGCCTGGGCGGGTTCATATGGAGGGTGAGCTGTTGCCCATGCAGCAAATCCTCCCTCTCCACACTGCCGCTGTGATCCAAAGGAAAGGTAAGGGACCAATGCAGTTTGGCAACGGTAGTGTCGCATGAGTTCATGGGTAGCACTGGATTTCAGCATCACACCACCTTAGGGACTTCTGCAGCTCCTGATTTATTTTCGGGGTTTACTCCCCTAGCATTTCCTTGAAAGGCAGTAGAGGTTCTGTGTCGGATATATATATATATATATATATATATATATATATATATATATATATGGGAATAAAAGGCCTTAAGTACCATGGGTATCGTGATTATGGACATATATCAGTGATCTGAGGAAGCTCGTGAACACACTCGCGAGTGGAAATGGTCCATAATCACGATACCCATGGTACTTAAGGCCTTTTTATTCCCAAATAACTTTGCTCTGTTTACTATAATTAAACATTGAGCTCTCATACGGAACCTGAACTCTCCAACAAACTACGGGTAGAGAATTAGGACCCACCTAGAATCACCTTGTACCAAGAAACTTGGTACCGCACCAAAGTATATATATATATATATATATATATATATGTGTGTGTGTGTGTGTGTGTGTGTGTGTGTGTGTGTGTGTGTTGAAAAGATAAATAAATAAAGGAAAGCAAATGTTGAATAGATAAAAATGGTTTAATGAAATGCTAACACGTGTTTCGGTCGACAGTTTGTCCATGTACCCATTGTATTCTATTTATCACTATTTTAAATATGAAATAAAATAATAATACAAAAATAAAATTTTTAAGTATACAAATAAAATGGCCTTCCTCAGGGCAAGGTGTTTGATATTTTGATCTATCGGTGTTACAGTGCTCCTTGTATAAGTTGAATTTTTCTGTGAAAATAAATTGGAGTGTGTGGAATTTAAAAACAAAATCTTCCGGATCTTCAAGTCGTCACAAGTTTTGTCGTCAGACTGATACGGACAACCGGTTCTCCGGCTGAAAACAGTCATTTTTCTCCAAGAGAAACCGCCTCGGCTTTTATGCCTCCTCACTGGCTGAAGCACTCTAACCAACAGGGGCGACAGGGCGCTTACCACGAGTCACCACTCGCAACATGAAGGTTATGAGTTCAATCCCAGTAGTCTCGCGTGGTAACTCACTCCACCTCTCGCTGCAGAGTTTCCCTCGTATATTAAATGTTAATAGACGCTATTTGGTTTGATTTCTTTGTTTAATGGCATACGAACCGTCGTGGATTATTTAATGCCATAGCTATCCATACAGAATAACAGTAGTAGTACTATTTAACCTATAGCTGAGGAGATGTGGTGTTTCATATCGTTTCCAAGGTATTAGTCCGAAATTGAATATAACAGCGCGACTGGGGTTCGAACTCGTTTACTGTGATGTCACAGTTAAGCACATTAATCACTACGCCACAGGTAGCCCCCTCCTTATAGACGCTGTCCCACTTTTAACGTTATTCTGTTTCCATGTCTTTCTTTTGCTATTATTAAAGATATGATTATTCTCAACAATGATAGTCGCCATCTTTCTGACCGTGGAGTCAGTTCAACTTAATAATGTTGTATTGAATAATATCCCCCGTTTCTTCTTCTTCTTCTTCTTCTTCTTCTTCTTCTTCTTCTTCTTCTTCTTCTTCTTCTTCTTCTTCTTAACGCTTGGTCCGATTTTCTTTCTGATAGACAATGGTGTGGAATGGATAACGTTAAATCTGGTAAACATCTCCAGGAAACGGTCCAAGAATAGTCTCCATATGTTTTATTGTTGGCGAAGAAGAAGGGCTGAAAGAATTCGTAGAAGCATCAAAGAACACCTGCTATGGTTTAACATCTCGTCTCGCAAACCATTCATAGTACAGCGAGGTTCTCGTTTTGAGAGCCCAAATATTGCAGCCATGCACTATACTATGAAAGGAATACGAAACGAGTTCAAATCCTGTTTGCATTTCACATAGGGCTTATATACTTAAAAAAAAAAAAACTATCAGCATCACTGTGTGTGTATAGCTCCAAATTAATTTATTGTAGTCAGCAAACTTTTTAGAAATTGAATTTTATATGCAACTCTATTTCTATTTAAGGTTTTCTCTCTCTCTCTCTCTCTCTCTCTCTCTCTCTCTCTCTCTCTCTCTCTCTCTCTCTCTCTCTAGTCACCCCACTGATTTTATATGCAACGCTATTTCTATTTAAGGTTCTCTGGAAGCAATCTAATATCAAAATGTATTAATTCAGCAATGAATGACCCGAAATGGGTTGATATGCCGTAAAAACAAAACAACCAGCCAGTTAATTATTTATCTTCGGCAAATCATCTCTCTCTCTCTCTCTCTATATATATATATATATATAATATATATATATATATATATATATATATATAGTGTACAATACATTTAAGTTGCAACTGCTACCATTTGTTTCTAGGCAGTATCGAGTACTTTATTCTCATTTCTCCCATACTAACAAAGGACTAACTATATATATATATATATATATATATATATATATATATATATATATATATGGTAGAAATATAAGGAATGAAAGAAACAAAACTCAGACCAAAATGTGTAGCATATTTCGCTGGAGTTTAAACTCAGCTTCGTCAACATTTGTCTGAGTTTTGTTTCTTTCATTCCTCATATTTCTACCACATTCTGTCGGATTCATTCCAATCCTCTCTCCTCATATATATATATATATATATATATATCAGTCTATTTATATCTATCTATATCTTTTCTCACTCACACACACACACACACACACACACACACACACACACACACACACACACACACATGCACATACGCGCGCGCACACACACACACACACGTGTCCTGGGTATGACGTTAATGGCATCTAATAGTTAAGTTCCAGTTCTGGAGCTCTGAAGAGTGTGGAGTATCGCAATTACTCCCAGATCCACTCTGATCCAGAGCGGTTGTACCTGAAAGGGTCTCATCTATGGATTAAATAGAACAAAATGAGTTCTCATCAAGAATGAGTAAAACAAAACGTCTTCGGCATAAAATAACCCAATGGGTTGACATGCCGTAAAAATCCAACGAATACACACATACACACACACACACACACACACATATATATTATATATATATATATTCATATCTATCTATCCCAGTCTATCCTCATCTGTCTTGATATGTATCTATATCAGTCCTCTCTTATCTATCTATATATCTATCTATCTATCTATCTATCTATCTATTTCACTATCTATCTATCTCAGTATTCTCATGTGTATCTATCAAAGGCTATTGATATGCATCAAAATATTTATTAGCCGATACACCAATCCCCTTGCGTCTCCTTTCTTATGTAGGATATACGAATAAACTCCAATTAATTAACTGATTGATACATGAATAAATCATGATTGGGAGAGTCATTGCTACGGACAGACTGAGAGAGAGAGAGAGAGAGAGAAGAGAGAGAGAGAGAGAGAGAGAGAGAGAGATAGTTAAGAAAAGACTACTATATATATATATATATATATATATATATATATATATATACTAGCTAAAGTACCCGGTCCATGACCGGACTAAAATGAAATTTGGATCACCAGGGAGTGAGAGAGAAAGTGGAAGACAGTAGTTAGAGAGGGGGTAAGAGGAAAATAATTCTTGAAACTAAAATCATTGAGAATTTGTATATTTCAGGATTTGTATTTTTTGTTTTATAGTTTAAAATTATTTCATATTATTATACAACAAATTGAAAGTATTCGTTTGTATATTTGTTTGTTATTGTTTTAAATTTTTTGTACATAACAACAATTCACATTTAGTTCTTAATTGCATGTTGAGTTTAAAAAGAAGCTGAGAATCGAAAATTTAAATTCTTCGTATTGCAATATCTATTTTTGCTAAAACCTAAGATAGTATTATAGGGACCACCAATTGATCAGTTTAGGCCATCTTGAATAAAACGGAAATATTTTGTTATTATTTATAATTAATTGATTTTTCATAGAATTTAAAAAAACGCTTATCGTAACTTGTTTTTAGCTACGTTAATTTTCAGTTGATTTAACAGTGCAAAAATGAAAACATTGTTTTTCAATCATAATTTTCCTTATTTCCGTAAGCTGAAAAAAGTTAAAGAATCATCAGGAGTTTATTTAATGTTTTTTCTTTAAATGGAAAAAAATTTTTCAAGAAAATATAAATTTTTCTGCAAGTTTCATAGTGTTAAATATAGGGGGGGGGGTAAATTTCACAGGGTAAAATTGGTGGTACCTAGTATTTTAAAAACATTGTTTAAAAACGTTTTGGTGGACCTGATTATCTGGACTCCCCCCCCATCTATTTTTTTCCCTTCAGTTGATTATTATCGATTACACACCAATCTATCAGATTGAAAAAAAAAATTCTTAAAAGTTCTTTATTATTTGAGTATTCACGGGTGCTCATTTCCTCGTATAAGTTTATAGTAAATTGATCCCCATATCGGAACCGCTTGAACGGAACCCAAATTATTTATTTATTTTCCCATTAAACTACCCCCAACCCCTACCCCCCCCCTAGTTAAAATTAAGTTTTATTACAAAATTTATATTAATTACAAAACATCAATTTTCATAAAAGTTCAAATGTCACCTATGAAATCTCTATTTAAACATGCCAATTTTTCAGAACTGAAAAGTTGCACTATAAACTCAGCAATGTTTATTGACTTC
>CM042163.1:56618128-56629071 GCA_023376005.1 Doryteuthis pealeii
TCAAATAAAATGAGTGATATTTATTCCGTGATAAATTTTACTTTTCCTTATATCAACAAAAACCCTGAAGAAGATCTACTAAACAGATTGAAACACTGCAACGTTGGCTGAATAAATATCTCATTTTACTGAACCTGTGTGTTTTCAAATTTTTCACTATATTTCATACCGTCGGATTCACTTCCATATTCTCTTCATATATATATATATATAAATATATATAAATATATATATATATATATATAAAATATATATATATATATATATATATATATATAAATATATATACGACGATATATTTTATAAGACGATAACCGTTACGGTAAGCATACCTCATTATTTCTTTTTTTTTTTTCTTTCTATCTATGCTGTTTTAATTTCAGTTCGTGTTGTAAACATTGTTTAAAGAAATTATTTTTATGATTTGATCAATAAAATCAATTGATCGACATAATCGATCAGAAATTTTATTGCTTAATTTGATTGGACCACTTTTCTATTGTGTGTGTGTGTGTGTGTGTGTGTGTGTGTGTGTTTCTCGCTCGTGAATTCTCATTCGTCCTCGAAAACTCTTCTCGAATGAACGCGTCAAAATAATTCTTCCGATTCTCAATTCGCACAACAACAACAACAACACAAGATCCAAAATGAGACATGTCAGCACTGATTAAATTATCCATCATCGCTTTGAGCGAACAGCCCCCCCCCCCGCGCGCGCCTTCGCGCGTTTCTACCTACAAAAGGCGGGAAGGATCATTTTGACGATGATTAAATAAAAAAAAGACAACTTTTAATTCTATCTTCCGCCATTTTAAACAGTTAACGTCTCTCCTCGACTTGTCAACGGTCGGTTGGTCAAGCAACGACCAAATTGATTTTCAGGTTAAAGAATTATTCTAAAGTATGAGGGAGAGTCAAATATTATCCGCACTTTCGCCATACTGTTCTTTGGTTTTTTATTTTGTTATTTTGTTATTTTTGATTTCTGTTATTTGATTTTTGATTTCTGTTATTTTTGATTTTTGATTTCTGTTATTTGATTTTTTTTTTCTGAGAACCGAAACAAAATTTGCAAACATTTGTTCAAATTTCCCAATTCAATTTTTCTGAAATTTTGTCCAGGCATGGACTATCGTGAAGTTAGACAATATTAGCTGATGTTTTAGTTAGTTAGGAAACTAGTTCCAACCAGAGATGAAGCAGAATAGACGTGTTCTGCTGAGGTTGACTCTCCGCGCGTCAGGATGGGCAGAAATAAATCTTTGATCAAGAAAAGAAGTCTTGTAGTTTATTAATTGCATAACTTTAAAAGAAGCCCTTAGAAAAAGAAGACTAGACAAGACGACAGGCCAAAGAAGAAGGGAAGAAAACAGCCACTAGACGAGAAAAGAAATGAAGCAAGTAAGACACAACACAGCTCTCTCTCTCTCTCTCTCTCTCTCTCTCTCTCTCTCTCTCTCTCTCTCTCTCTCTCTCTCTCTCTCTATTATATACCCGATGTTGGGTATATACGACGGTGGGTATACAACACTGACAATTTTACTTTTTTCTGGATGATATGTTCTATATTGAATGCTTTCAAGAAAGGAACAAATAATTAAGAATAAAGTTTTTACTTTTTTCAAATAATTGTGAACTTTATTAATACATTGGCTCTTAAAATATTGATATTTCAACTATGTATGAAGTGTATCCATATAATGGCGTCCAAATTGCGAGGGAGAATAAAAATTATCCGCATTTTCGCCATATCTCTGTTATTGTCATACTGTGTTAATACTGTTGTACTCACGTGAGCCAGATCGTGCCATTTTGCTTGCTGTCTTTATAGCGTAGACAATACCAAAGAAGTGGTTCGATTTATCTAGTCGGACGGAGTTCTTGTGCAAGAAATTAAATTTTGACCCTACTACTAAATGGTATATGCACACTAGGGGAGGTTGATTTTTCACTTTTAAAAAATTCATAAAATTCTCTCTAACATTGAAAGCTGTATGTTGGTATGATAAATACTGATACAAAAAAATAGATCTCTCCAACACAAATTCGCAGGTATCATTTTACAATGTAGTATAGAATTTGTCAAATCATCCAGTCGGCTAAGTTAAAGATAGATCAAACGTCAAAAGCCCTGATGGATTTTACGCTCTGGTTCCCGTTAGTGACGAGAAACGAAATACCTCCTGGGATGTTATGTGATATATATATATATATATATATATATATATATATATATATATATATATATATATTATATGACATCCTATTCATCCATCTAATATAAATTTTCGTGGTTTCGTTAAAAAAAAGTCGGTGATGATATCAGACAGGTTTTACAATCTGACTAACAGCCCTGCCACCCGTATTATATGAGGGGGTGATAATGCGGGGGTCCCAGTTCCCAGCGTGTCGTCTAGATTTCAAAACCAAGGGAAAGTAATAACGAGAGTAAAGATTTGAAAAGTTTTAACTGGAGTAAACATTATTCCAGCTGTTCGCTTAGGCTCTATCACCAGGGTGTGTCTGTATCATTTCTAGGGTGTCATTAAAAATTTGTGGGTAACGAGTGAATCTAAACTAAGGCGTAGTCTGAAAAAAAAAAGGTTGAAGAAATCAAACGAAGAAAAAAGAAAGGTGGCAGGAAATGATAAGACATTTCAGAAGATATCAACAAAAATATTCAACGATAGACTTGGTAGTTACAGTTTTCCGGCCGTAAAATATGTAGCAATTTTTATACTCTTCTGATACTACAATGTGATTGGTTTATTTCTCTGAATTTTTTAGATGAGGCTTGATAATTAGTATCATTTGTATTATTCGGACTATTGTACTTATCTTCATTGTTATCTGTACAACGTTTCGGCCGATGTGCCCTCCAGCCTTCTTCATGTATTTCTTGTCGAACTCGAGAACCTTCTCGTACTCGGGAACCATCTCGGACTTGGGATCCTTCTTTTCTGATTGGTCTATAATTTTTACTTGCAAGAATATGCGTCCTTCGGTTTGAAATGCAGTAAAATCCGACCAACCATACAACCACTCTGTAGGGGTTAGAGTCAGCGTATTCTATGCTCTGTCGACAAGGGACAGGTTACCTTTTGTGAGAAATGATTGTGATATCCCGTTCTAAAGTAGCGTGCCATTTGATTTTTAAGGTGGTGAACGGCTGCACTCGGAGGTTTAGAAAGCTTCGTACGGCCTTATGGCTGTATGTTTCCCACAACAGGAGTAGATTAAATTCGAGTATGCGACCTCCGGGTTGACATGCAGTAAAATCCGACCAACCAACCACTCTGTAGTGGTTAGAGTCAGCGTATTCTATGCCCTGCCGACAATGCGCAGGTTACCTTTTTGTAAGAAAGCATTGGGAAATCCCGTTTTAAAGTAGCGTGCCATTTTGATATTTAAGGTGGTGAAAGGCCGCACTCGGTGGTTTAGAAGGCTGTGTGCGGCCTTATGGCTGCATGTTTCCCACCCCTGGAGTAGACAATTAAATTCGAGTGTTAGGGAAGGGCAATGTCTAAACAAATTAAGACTATAAATAAGATCACAGTTTATTTGTTCGGTGGAAAAGGAAATAAAGAAAGACTATAAAATTACCGGCACAAAGTTTTATTTGGAAAGATCCTGAAATAGCATTTTTTTTTCTATTGAAAAATATAAGAGAAAGAAGCAATCACAATAATACGGTTACGTGAGTTTCATACTTTTATGGATTGTTAATATCTTATATCTTTCTTTGTATCTATTTATTTATTTTTATTCTCACTGGTATCTTTTTTAAACTGTCCCACTTTTATGTATCTATATATCCATATCTATCTATCTCATCTCTCTCTCTCTCACATCTCTCTCTCTCTCTCTCTCTCTATATATATATATATATATATATGTGTGTGTGTGTGTGTGTGTGCGTGCGTATTTGGTTTCGAAGGCTATCACAATGCAAGTGTAAAGAAAAACGAGGTAACTATTATGTTGTTCATATTATATATATATATATATATATATATATATATATGAAGTAGTCAAACAATGTGTTTGAAATGGCGAAGGCCGACAATTTGTGGAAGATTATGTGCTTAATTAAAGTCATATATATATATATATATATATATATATATATATAGCAAAGTCGTCGGGTTGGCCTAAAGTCGGTATCAACCAATCAGCGAGGGAGTCTATCCCCTTTTCACTAGCGCTAGACCAAGGCGATTGTTTTAGCGTCTGGGGTGGAGCGCCACACCTACAATCAGCTCCTTACTTTACCGCACAGATCCATGTGCTACTAATTTTTAACCAGATGGTGTTACAAGATGATAACGGTCGAAAGATTAAGCAACACCAGATAATCAGGATTTACGTTTACGTTGCATTTCATCTTGAACGATTTGGAAGCTTTTCATTTTTAATCAGAGGGTGTTTCAAAATGATAACGGTCGCAAGTTCAAGTAACTAGAGTATTAATATATGTGTTCTAGTCGAGTGGAGAACTAAGTATTTTTCTCCAAAAGGCCACGCAACCGATTCTGCATCTTATCAAAGTAGACAAAATAAGCTGAGAATAACTCGTTAGGTCAACTTGTCTTTTATAAAGGTAAAAACAAAGCATTTGGTTGTTAGATACTTTCAAGAACAACAGAATTCTTCTACAATTTTTGGTGTGGCCTTTGTAATTAATTCGTTTACTGCAAATGAATGTTCCTATTCTCTTCCATTCCGTAAATTTGATTTTGTATCGGTAATGGTCTCCAATTACGCCCCCCCTTTTTTCCCCTTTTCTTTTTTCCCGCATTTATTGTTAAACGATTTTTGGAAACGATCAAAAAGTGTCACCTTGAAATTCTATCAAACAAATAAATATAGGCATTATTAATACACTTGTTCACTAATCTTCCGACCGTTATCATCTGGTTAAAAATAAGACCGTTCAAATCGTCCAAAACGAAAATGCAAAAATATAAATCCTGATTATTTGGTGTCGCTTAGAAGCCGAATTCTTATTTATTTGTTTTGTTTTACGGCATATCAACCACGGTGGGTAATTTAATGCCGGCAAAGTTTTGACATTTTCGTAGCGATAGTTTGGAAGAAAAAAATGTAAACTCAATTTTTTAACTAATTTTCTATTTAAGCCATAGATGGGACCCTAACAGGTACTACCACTCCGGGTTAGAGTGGACCTGAGAGCAACGGTGATGAAAGGGTGCTCCAGATTCCTCAGACCTCCAGAACTGGAACCTCACCATCAGAGAGTTTGACGTAATACCCAGGATATTAAGACCTTCAGCCACCGCCTAGCACCCATATGATAAAAAAGGGTTGGGGCAGCTATAAGGGCAATAGGGATGGGACAATCATATAAGTGGTAGGGCTTGTCGTGACTAGCCGATGGATCGGTTGGGGCCTCTCCCACCGCCCGTCTAGCCTAAGTGAGGTCCAAAGTGGAATGCTACATATCATGGATTGCTCAGCTACTAGAGTTCCACCCTTAAGTACCACGGGTCACCACCTACGACTAGTAGGTGGTACCATTGGGAGAATTTTACCCCTATTGATGTATTCTACTGCCCCAGCCGACAGGGCGATAGAAATGTCTCCCCATTTTTGCTATATCCTTTGTGTTGTGTTCTTAAAAGGTATACAATCAGAAAAAGTTGTAGTCGAGTGGAAGGACCAGTCAACATATTCGTAGATTTAAGATAGAGGGTTTTATTGCAGAGAGATACAATAAGACAGACGAGGAATAGTTAGGTACGTTACTAATCCTCGAAGCCAACCCAACGTAATGCCGTGCTCACTATATATATAGTCAAACCACACGGGTGAGAGAGAGAGAGAGAGAGAGAGAGAGAGAGAGTGTGTGTGTGTGTGTGTGTGTGTGTGTGTGGAATATTCCAGCACAACATTTGCAATTGATGTCATATATATATGTGTGTGTGTGTATAATATATATATATATATATATATATATGTGTGTGTGTGTGTGTGTGTGTGTGTGTGTGTGTATTTGGGCAGCATTCTTTCATTTATGCATGTCGAATTAAACAAACCATCCTTAAACAAAATTAATTTTCAATGCAGTACCCACATTTTAAAATGTCTATAGCACTTTCCCCCTGATGGTGGCACTTCGAAGTGCCAAAAGTACTCGGGATATGAACTTCGGTGGACTAATCCACGAATTCCATCCAAATATTTAAAAAAGTTGGCCAGTAAACTTGAAAAGATCACCAATAAAATCGTTAAGACCTGTCTTTTGTTTAATTCGACATGCATATATATACCAACCCCTCCGCACGAGCAGGATGTGACACAAGGTCAATTCATTAAGCAGAGTTTAACATATTTCAATTCAGAGTTTTCCTTCTCCTGGACTGGTTACCTAGCCATGGGTAAAGAGTCCAGTCTGCCCTGCTATTTACTCATAGCTGGAGGGAAAATTGGATTCATACCTTTCCCAAGGGTACTAGCGCTTTGTGAAATGCAAACAGCTTCGTCCAGGAATTGAACTCGGGTCGACAAGTCCATTTCCTACGTCTCTAACCATTAGACCACGCGCCTCCACAATTGATGTCATATATGCTTCGTTCAAATGGTGACCTAAGAGTTTTGTCAATCGCTTTAAACCGTGTTCCATCAATTCTTATTTATGTCATTTAATAAATTTGATTTTCTGTCGTTAATTGTTTTCAATTATGTCTTCTTATATTTTTTTTTATTTTTTTTTACAAGTAACGCCTCCCGTTACAAAAAAAAAACAACTATTTTTCTGATTCATTTATGAACACATCACAAAGATGAGAAAATACACAAGAGATTTTCTTCTACCAATTAACATAATCGATATAAATTATTGATTTTTTTTATCTAATCGTTTTCAGCCATGGAATGGGATACAACAAATAGGAACAAAAAGGAAAATATAACAGAAAGAAGTTAAATGTATTCTTAAACACTACAATATTTAAAAGAGTTTTATAATTTGCTTGAAGCATAGTGTTTAAATTGGTTTGGTGGTTGGTTTTAAAGGCTATCACAATGCAAGTGTAAAGAAAAATAAAGTAACTAGGATGTTGTTTGTTTAGCTTTCATTTATTCTTAATATTTCGAGATAAAGATCTCTTCGTCAGAAGATTTCTTAATGTCCGGAGCTGTTAGCTTGCTGTCCATTATGACTGTCTTCCTTGAAATTCTCTGCGTTTCTATGTGTAAGTCTGTGCGTGTGGGTTTATGTGTGTCTATCCAAATGCCAAGTATCATTCCAGGTTTGGCCTTCCCTTAGTAATTTATTTGTTTATTTGTGTTTGTGTGTGTTCTTCAGGTGCAGCTGATTTTTTACGGTTTATATTGTTTGTTGTGTGTGTGTGCGTTGTTTTGGTGCGTGTGTGTTATGTGTGTGTGTGTGGTGTTGTGTGTGTGTGTGTGTGTGCCGTCGTGGCACGCCTCTAATATTTTGGATGTAACAAAAAACAAAGCCTTTTCTAAAACAAACAACACTGTAATATATGGGCTAGGTCACAGCAATATCATGTGATCATGGGAAGCGGTTACAATTTCTGCATATTGTCCAGCTTTGTGTAGACAGAGGGAGACGCACAATAACCAACTTTCTATTTTTCGAGGATCTCACATCAATCGGGAGACTCCGTAATTTTTTTTACCTCCCTTATTTCTCTCCAATGGTTTTTAGCTAATTTTATATATATGCACCATTTCATTTCATAAGATTCCGGTCGAACAGGACCCCCAAATTATATTTTGAGTGTGCTTTGTATGTGTCTGTGTTGTGGTGTGTGTGTGTGTGTGTGTGTGCGTTCATTCTAGATAAAGTTGATTCTTCTCAATTAAAATAATCATTGACTTTCTGTTCGTACCAGAAATCTGTTCATATAATTATATATATATATATATAATATATTATATATATATATATATATATATATAATTCTATCCCTAATATAAAGGGAGGTTTGTGCTGTATGTATGTCCGGGGCGAAACTAATGAAAATAAAATAATCAATGACAAAGTAAATATGTATAAATATTCACTATCACCAGTTCTTGTTTTTTGAGTAAAAATACTGAAGATTTGATTTATATTCGTGAAAATAATTTAAAAAATAAAATTTAAAGGATAACAGCATGGAAATCTTTTTGCATTTTATATTTTAAATAGGCGACATTAATTTTTCTTTTCAGTGTGTCTGGATCAATTCAAGGTCTATTTTTTACATAGGAATTTTAATGGGATATACTACGAAGATCCAACTCGCGATTCAATAATAATGGATCTGTAATACTAACGTTTTTTACCTCCCCTACTACCAAGGCAATACCGGGTAGCCGCTTCTAGTATAACATAAAGAGAATGAATGTGAAAAGTATTAGCATATAAAGTTGCTCAATGCTAAAATGGCAGAGCAGCTTTAAAATCAGAGATTAAATATTCATGGAGTTAATATTCTGTAACTGCATGAAACTATAGTTACGGAATATTAACTCCATACTATTAATCTCTGATTTTACCACACACACACACACACACACACACACACACACACACACCACACACACACATATATATATATATATATATATATATATATATATAAAAGTAAAGTCGTCGGGGCGGCCTAATGTCGGTATCAGCCATGCAGCGGAGGGAGTCATATCCCCTTTCTACTAGCGCTAGACCAAGGAGATTATTTTAGCGTATGAGGTAGAGCGCCACACCTACCATCAGCTCCTTACTTTACCGCACAGATCCCTGTGCTACTCATACGCTGAGTTGGCGAGGGTGGGTATCGAACTAGGAACCTTGTGGTTTCTAGCCGAACGCTCTACCGACTGAGCTAACCCGGCCCCTTATATGGAGGCGCGTGGGCAAGTGGTCAGAGTCGTGAAAAATGGACTCGTCGATTCGAGTTCAATTCCTAGACGAAGCTGTTGGCATTTCACATAGCGCTAATACCCTTGGAGAGGTATGAATCCATATATTCTCCCTCCAGCTATGGGTTAAATAGTAGGGCAGACTGGGCCCTTCAGCCTTGGGTAGGTAACCAGTATAGGAGAGGGATAACTCTGAATTCAAAATTCCTGAGGTCGGTCGTTGATTGGGTTTGTGGCAACCCTTGATGCACCAATTATCTCCTATTGACTGTGCCAAAAAAGTGTGGATGATCCAACACAAGCCTTCACCACTATAAACAAATCACTGTGTGGGTGTTCATTGAGTGTATGAACCCCTCATACGTCGAAAATCGACGGAGAGTCCATATATATATATATATATATTAATATATATAATATATATATATATATATATAATATACATATATATATATATATAATATTATGGGACTCTCCCGTCGTAATGGCGTGGGTATCATTTGACAAGCTTTAATTTTCCGCTAGGGAGGTCAGCTGTGTACTGTGGCCGAGCGATAAAGTGTTTCACTAGGTTTCACTGTGTCTGCTGAAGTCCCGCGTTTCGATTTCTGTCGGAGGGAAATCGTAGTATATTACCGCTGATGAGACTTAATAAAGTCGAAACAGTTCTGTACGGTATTCTACACATCGAGCCATCCTTTGTTGGGATTTACACTTGTCAAGTTCATTTCTAAGAAAAATGTATCGAATTTTATGCGATACATGCGTTGTAAGTGCCTTCAAGTAAAAATTTAATATATATATATATAAGGTGTGCCAAAAAATTATCGAGATTTTCGGTACTTTTTGACATACCTTGTATTCTGAAAAATTAACGTTCCATTCATTCTTCATTTCTATCTTGGTAAATACAGCTTTAAACTTGGTACTTTTTGACACACCTTGTATTCTGTAAAAAAATTAATCAATGGAACGTTATTTTTTTTTCAGTAAACAGTATACAAGGTGTGTCAAAATGTTTTTTAAAAATCTCGATACATTTTCACACACACACACACGCACACACACACACACACACACACACACACACACACATTATTATATATATATATATATATATATATATATATATTGGTTTTAAGAAATAATATGTATCAACTAAAGATATTTGCATTCTATTAATGGATCGATTAAATGTATCTGGAGTTTCAAGAAAATGGATGTATAAGAGAAATGATTAAACTTCTATTTTCATCCGGGTTCTAATGCAATTTCGAATGTTTTAATGGAGCGAAAAAAAATTCTGATAATCTTCTGGTGGAAAATATAAATTACCATTGGCAACAAACAAAACAAAACAAAAAGTTGGAGAAAAAAAATGAAAACAATATTTTTACTTATTATAGATAATGAGTAAAAAATGATTTCTCTATATTTGCAAATTTATCTTGAAAACAAAAGTGTGAAAAAAGAAAGAAAGAAAAGAAGAAAGAAAGAAAAAAAAAAAGAAAGAGAAAAAGAAAGGAAGGAAGAAAGAAAGAGAGAGAGAGAAAGAGAAAGAAAGAAGGAAAAAGAAATTATATGTTATATATACATAACTGTTTATGTATCTTATATATCATATCATGCATAACTCTTTCTCTTTCGCTGTATAGAACGTTTCTTCAAGTGATTTTCAAAAAAAGTTTCTTTTTCAAACATCTTCAGAAGTTTTCCGTGTTCAACCGCATCTTGATTTTAAAAAACAGCAAGGATTTACTCTTGACGAAGGCCGTTATTTCCTTGTTATACTATTTTAAAAAAATTGTAGTTTTCTAATTGTTATGTTATTTTATTTTGATATTTAAAATAATAATAGATAGAATACATGATACTTGGATAAACTCCCTTGGCCGAAACGGTCTTGTCAGTAAAAAAAATAAATCAATCCTTATTTATCCATTCAACATTTTTCTTTCTTTATTTCATGTCAACATTTACAATGCTTCGGATCGCTTCCATTTTCACCTATTCATAATGTGTGTGAATAAAATGTTGATATCTCTTCC
>CM042163.1:56629171-56634171 GCA_023376005.1 Doryteuthis pealeii
GTGACAGTACTGTAAGAGGTGTCTGCCCCTGTTTGAGATGTGGGGTTCAGAAGAGTTATCAGATTCCTTGTGCAGGCTTCGCAGTAGAGGCCAGACTTTTAAATGAAAATTCTATCTCTTTCTTTCTAGGACCAGCAAAGCACTTCACATCGTCTTGCCCGCTTTGCCTCTTAACCTTTAAGTAGCCGGCTTTTTCCCCCAGGCCAGCTATCAGTAAGTGACATTCCTGGCAGAAAACTTTGTATACTTCTTTAGGCGAAGTCCTTTTCTTTATACTGTTATATATTTGGTGTCACTGATGTATTACTTGCTACATTTGCAATAGTATATGTATTCCTGTCCTGAATGTATTTCTTATGTGCCACTATTAATATTGTGTTTTGTATATCTTAAACTTCTTTGCCGAATATTTCTTTATTGATGGACCCACGCTGGAAGCGGAACCCTGGCATTCCAAATTAAGAACCATAAATCTTACAGTACCAAAGAAATTTAGTCCTTGCCAACGATGCCTCCCCCATATGGGATTTGTGCAGTAAAATTACATATCATTAGACCTTTGTGTCATCAAGTTTACAAGATAGTTTCTCGCTTATCCATTACATGAATAGTGACAAAAATGCGGATAGAACGCGTCCTGCGCCCTGACACGCAAAAACTCTAAAGACACAGTAAAATCGTGATCCATGCGTCCCAGTGTTTCTTTTATCTCTCTCGCCATCTTCAAGGCTCGACGTGTAAAACATTTCAATTGTTTATTGAGAAATGAATTACACAGGATAACGGTACAAGGTAGGAGTTAGACCAGCTTTAGGTTGTTTCCCAGATCCTAGATAAGAACCCCCTACAATCTATTAGGAAAAAACTATAGTTGGGACCCATTATTTTCCCGGGGACTCACTCAAAGCAAATATGTGCGTCCAGGACGCCACTAAAATCAAAAAGCTATCAGCATCACTGAGTGAATTCGCATCCTCACTGGATTTCCCATACATTTAGCGAGGACCGGTATGAACAGGAAACTTTATGGTTTTTTTTTCGGATATTTAATGACGAGCTAAACTGGTCCTCTTGGAAAACAGCAAACCTACAAAAAAAGAAAAAAAAAGTAGAAACCTACCTTCCTATTACACGAAACCATCAAGTTGAGACGAACAAAGGACATGAGTACACTCATTGGAGAAGCAAGGACAGAACTCACTAAGTGGCATCTCCAGTGCGTCACCTAGCGAGCGAGGGATATTCTAGTTTAGGCCGAGCCTGCAAAAACCTACATTTAATATATGGAAGACAAAATTATTTCCCTTCGAGTCAGAAAATCTATATATAAGGAGGAAAACTTGTATTCATTTCAATGTAAGTAACCAATTTGTTTCCAGAATTGGTTATATTTAATATTACATTTAGTTAAATGAAGCAGCACACAAAACCATTTTTAACACTCCTGGGTTAAAATACATTGTGTGTGTGTGTGTAACACAACACATGTGTGTATGCGAGCAAGAGGAGAAAAGGCGAATGTTAACCATATAACTGGATATACTAGTATAGGCCGACTTGACAAGAGAGTGTCTACATTCAATCAGTTCGTACAGATTCTGGATGCGTGAGAAATTCTGGCTCGCTGGCTGGTCTGGTTGGTTTACGGCATCTCAGCCCTTGTGGTTATTTTATGCCGCAGAATGGTTTTGTTTCTATTCGATCTTGTTGGGTGATACAATGAATAATTAATTAAATAAAAAATAGGTCATTGTTTAGCTGAGGTTACGACACTATAAGAAATTGAAGACTGCGGCGATTAGCGACACCAGATAATCAGGATGTGCACTTGGCATTTCGTCTCGGACGATTTGGACTGTCTTCATTTTTAACCAAGGCGTTTCAAGGTTTACAGAAGTACCTTTAAGGAACACGAATATTATTATACAAAATAAAGTTAAAGTCATCAGGGTGGCTAAAGTCGATATCAGCCAAGGACGGCGAGGAGTCTAGTTCCCTTTTCACTAGCACTAGGCGAGAGAGGTTGTTTTGCGTCAGAGGCGAGGCGGTGCCCACACCTACCATCAGCTCCCTATTTTACCCACAGATCCCAGTGCACTCATTACACTGAGTTTGGCGATAGGCCGGTAGATCGAAACCGACACCTTGTGGTTCCCTGCCGAATAGCTCTAAGCGACTGGCCACTCCAGAAATAATAAAATCCGAACATCTTTGATTTAGAAGAAAATTAAACTTCTTCACTATAAAGGAAAATCTATAGTAAGAGTTTAAATTATTTACGTGCGATAGTGTATGCGGCTACGTGACTTTACACCATGAAAATAAGATATGGGATATGTTTTTACGAGGTTACATTATATCAAGCGAAAAAGAGAATAATATCTAAACTTGCCTATTCTTTTTATTATCATGCCTTTTTTCTTTTCTTTTCCCATACATGTTCTAGGTCGATTATTATCACTTTGAACGATTTAAAAGTAAGCAACACGAAATGAGAATTTAAAAAAAAAAGAAGAAAAAAAAAAAGAAAAAAAAAGAGACGTGACCTTCCCGGGCGACAATTATTTCATGGATAGCTTGTGGTATATCATGTGATTTTTCAACCTTGCTGCGACCTCGTCACCCTACCTCCCAATGTTGAGGACGGCAAACAGGTTTGACATGAGAAACAGGATACCACGCCTTGATCCCTAAACAAAACGGGCCAAATGGACCACCAGCGTCGGATAGTATCATAAAAGCCAAAAGGGATTTTGTTATTTCCTATAACTCCCAACCTAAAAGAAGGAGAACCACTTCTGAAGTAATTTTATCTGTTATTAACCTACCCCATTATTTTCCTATTAAACTAACCCTAACGCCTAAACCCTAAACCCTTAACCTAAGCCCCGTCGTCTTTTTTCCTAGTAGATGCAATAAATAATAATTAACGGATAAACAAATTATTTCAGATTGGTTCCTTTTTGCGTGGAGCAGTTATAGGAAATTACCAACATTTTTATTCGTGTCAAAATACACAAATTGTTGAAAAATACAGCAACAAAAAAAGATTAATCAATTTTAATGATGATAAAATTATCAACTTAGTGACAGCCAAAACAAGTCTCATAAATATCAATCTATCTATCTATCGTATCTATCTATCTATCATTTCGATTATATTTGGTCCCTGTACATGTTATTCCTTAAATACATATACTTCGGTGCTCTTCTGGTCCTAGTACACGGAAGTATGCAAATATCGAAGCATTTAGTATTAGTATACACACACACACACCCACACACACATATATATTATATTATAATATATATTGTGTGGTGGTGTTGTGTGTAAGTTCATCCACATACACCGTGTTTCGACGTTTCACGTGTCTTCAGTGTGGCAGACACAGCAAGAAGCGCGCGTCCATGAGTGAAAGGCACTGACTTACGTCTGCCCGGACCGTTAACTCTTAGCCATGCCAACTTGCGCTGCCAGGAGCGGTGTTTTAACGTGTTAATACATACATTGTGTATATACTTTACGATCACACCAGAGAGATCAAAATATCTGTTAAATAGATGAATCATATAATAATATTATATAGTATATTGTATATATATATATGTGTGATGTGTGTGTGGTGTTGTGTGTGGTGTAAAATGAAAATGAAAGTGAATCCGGACGGTATGGTGAAAAGAAAATAAAGGAAAGAAAGTATTGAATGGAATATATTTAATCAATTTTACTTACACATGTTTCGGTCAGGAGTTTATCCATGGTACATTATATATCTATTATCATTTCTTAAATAACAAATGAAATGAAATGATAATGAATAGAAAAAATGTAGAAAATGTTCAGGGAACACAGGAGTAAATCCTTATTTTTTAAAAATAAAATTATCGTTGGAAAGCGATAATTTTTGAAATGATTCGAAAAAATAACTTTAAAAAAAAAATCACGTGAAGAGAGTCTTCAAATTATGTATCACGTTCAATATATATATATAATAATATATATATAAATAGCATAGATATTCTTCTTTCCTCTCACACTCGTACAAAACACACACTCCAATAAACAGAATATGGGTACTCTCTTCCCCCTCTCTCTTCTTTATTATCATTAGGATATATGAGGTGTATATATTATATATAATATATATATGATATATATATAATAATATAAATATATAGAGAGAAGAGAGAGAGAGAGAGAGAGAGAGAGAGTATATACTGTATATATAAATATTTATTTACTCTCTCTCTCTCTCTCTCTCTCTCTCTTCTATATATATATATATATATACTATATTTATAATATATATCTTTTCTCTCACACTCTGTACAAACACACCACTGACATATATATACTTCTCTCCCCCTCTCTCTTTCTTTAATCTGTGTATATATGTCAGTGTATATAATATATATATATATAATATATAATAATAATATATTATATAGAGAGAGAGAGAGTGTATATAATATGTATATATAAATATTTATTTACTCTTTCCCTCTCTCTCACTCTCTCTTCTCTCTCTCTTCTCTTCTCCTCTCTCTCTACAAATATTCTATATATATAATTATATATATATAATAATATATGAATCTTTCCTAGATTATATATTCATATATATATTATATATGTATGTGTGACGTTTAATAATAATGGGTCGTATCACTCTCTCTCTCTCTCTCTCTCTCTCTCTCTCTCTATCTATGTATCTATCTATCTATCTAGCAATCTATTCAATATATTACTCCCTTTTTTTTCATTTTTAACAATTTTAAATCTTAAAGCCCTTACCAAGTACTAATCCATACAGCGAGACAAGCCAGGTAAAATCAACAGTTCAAATAATTAAAATCAAGGCTAGTTCCGTCTCTTCTTATTGCATCTCCTGCCATTTCTGTTCGGCGAGTGCCAGTATATATAAAGTGCAACCAACGAATTAGACTACGGGTTCAATTTGGTGAATCAAATTCACAGGCATGAAAATCAATTACAGGAG
>CM042163.1:56636671-56646671 GCA_023376005.1 Doryteuthis pealeii
GTTGGAGTTATAGGAAATAACCAAAATCCTTTTGGCTTTTATGATACTATCCGACCTGGTGGTCCCATTTGCCCCGTTTTGTTTAGGGATCAAGGCGTGGTATCTGTTTTCTCATGTCAAACCTGTTTGCGTACCTTCAACATTGGGAGGTAGGGTGACGAGGTCGCAGCAAAGGTTGAAAAATCACTGATATAACAAGCATCGCCCATGAAATACGAGCTTCGTGGATATATGATGCGAGTTGTCGCCGGAAGGCACGTCTCTTTTTTTTTCTTTTTTTCTTCTTTTTTTTTTAAATTCTCATTTCGTGTTGCTTACTTTTAAATGTTCAAGTGTATAATCGACCTAGAACATTATGGGAAAAAGAAAGAAAAAAACATGATAATAAAAAGAAATAGGGCAGTTTAGATATTATTTCTTTTTCTTGATATAATGTAACCTCGTAAAAACATATCCCATATCTTATTTTCATGGTTAAAGTCACGTAACCCATACACTATCGCACGTAAATAAATAAACTCCTACTATACATTTTCTTTTATATGAAGAATTTAATTTTCTTCTAAATCAAAGATGTCGGATTTTATTATTTCTAGCAGTGGCCCAGTCGCTAGAGCTATTCGGCAGGGAACCACAAGGTTCCGGTTTCGATCTACCGGCCTATCGCCAACTCAGTGTATGAGTAGCACTGGGATCTGTGCGGTAAAATAGGGAGCTGATGGTAGGTGTGGCACCCCTCGCCTCTGACGCAAAAACAACCTCTCTCGCCTAGTGCTAGTGAAAAGGGAATAGACTCCCTCGCCGTCTGGCTGATATCGACTTTAGGCCACCCCTGATGACTTTACTTTTATTTATGTATATATTAATATTCGTGTTCCTTAAAGGTACGTCTGTAACACCTTGAAACACCCTTTGGTTAAAAATGAGACAGTCCAAATCGTCCGAGACGAAATGCAAAAATGCACATCCTGATTATCTGGTGTCGCTTATCGCCGAAGTCTTAATTCTTATGAGTGTCGTAACCTCAGCTAAACAATGGACTATTTTTTATTATAATTAATTATTATTGTATACCCAACAAGAATGAATAAAACAAAAAACATTGCGGCATAAAATAACACAAGGGCTGAGATGCCGTAAAATCCAACCAACCAGCCAGCGAGCCAGATCTTCCTCACGGCATCCAGAATCTGTACAGAACTGATTGATGTAGATTTTTGCAAGTCGGCCTATACTAGTATATCCAGTTATATGGTTAACATTCGGCCTTTTCTCCTTTGTCGCATAACACACACACACACACACACACACACACACATGTACTTTTAACCCAGGAGTGTTAAAAAAATGGTTTTGTGTGCTGCTTCATTTAACTAAATGTAATATTAAATATACACCAATTCTGGAAACAAATTGTTACTTACATTGAAATGAATACAAGTTTCCCCTTATATTAAGATATATTTCTGACTCTGAAGGAAATAAGTTTTGTCTTCCATATATTAAATGTAGGTTTTGCAGGTCGGCCTAAACTAGTATATCCATGTGTAGGTGACCATGGGAGAATGCCACTTATGAGTTCGTCCTTGCTTCTCCAATAGTGTACATCATGTCTTGTTCGTCTCACTTGGATGGTTTGTGTAATAGGAGGTAGGTTTTCTACTTTTTTTTTTTTTTGTAGGTTGCTGTTTCCAAGAGGACCAGTTTAGCTCAGTCATTAAAGTATCCGAAAAAAAAAAACCACAAGTTTCCTGGTTCAATACCGGTCCTCGCTAAATGTATGGGAAATCCAGTGAGGATCGAACTCACTCAGTGATGCTGATAGCTTTTTGATTTAGTGCGTCCTGGGACGCACATATTTGCTTTGAGTGAGTCCCCGGGAAAATTAATGGGTCCCAACTATAGTTTCTTAATAGATTGTAGGGGTTTTATTATGATCTGGGGAAACAACTAAAGCTGTCTAACTCCTACCTTGTACCTTATCCTGTGTAATTCATTTCTAATAAACAATTGAAATGTATTTACAGTCAGCTTGAAATGGGCGAGAGAGGAAAAAGAAAAACACTGGGACGCATGGATACGATTTTACTGTGTCCTTTTAGAGTTTTGCGTGTCAGGGACGCAGGACGCGTATCTATCCGCATTTTTGTCACTATTCAGTTGTAATGGATAAGCGAGACTATCTTGCTAACCATTATGACACCAAAGGTCTATGATATGTAATTTTACTGCACAAATCCCATATGGGAGGCATCGATTGTAAGGACTATTTCTTTGGTACTGTAAGATTTATGGTTCTTAAATTTGGAATGCTCAGGGTACCCTTCCAGCGTGGGTACACATAATTACAAGAAATATTCCGGCAAAGAAGTTATAAGATATAACAAACACAGACTTTAATAGTGGGCACATAGAAATACATTCAGGACAGGAATACATATACTAATTGCAAATGGTACAGTAATACATAGTGAACAAATATATAAACATGTATAAAGAAAATAGGACTTCGCCCTAAAGAAGTGATACAAAGTTTCTGCAGGAATGTCACTTACTGATAGCTGGCTGGGGGAAAAAGCCGCTACTTAAAAGGTAATAGGCACAAGCGTCTAAACGATGTGAAGTGTTTGCTGGTCCCAGAAGAAGAGATAGAATTTTCCCATTTAAAAGTCTAGGCCTCTACTGGCGAAAGCCTGCAACAAGGGAAGATAACTCTTCTGAACCCCACATCAATCAAAACAGGGCAGACAACCTCTACAGTACTGTCAAAGTGTACCAACTGTGTACTAGATGTCAGCAGCTCATTGGGTTTACAGAATGCATGATCCTGTTCAGAATACTTGTTCATGTTCATTTTTTCTGGCAGTTTATATACGGATGCAAATATAGTTAACAATATAGTTAACGTCTTGGCAGGTCGGATTAGCTCATTCGGTAGAGCATCCGGCTCGGGAACACAAGGTTCCGGGTTCGATACCAGCCCTCGCCAACTCAGCGCATGGCTTGAATATGTGGTAAAGTGGGGAGCTGATGCTATGTGTGGCGCTCATACTCAGACGCAAAAATAATGCCCCCGGTATAGTGCTATCGAACAGGGGAGAGACTCCCTCGCTGTTCGGCTGATACCAACAATAGGCCACACCGCTAATTTTATTTACTTACTTTTGAGGTCTTGGTATATCATGCTTCGCTTCAGTTTTTCGGTAAATAGTAGGGCAGACTGAGTTCTTTAGGTTTTGTTATGCTACCAGTCTAGGAGAAGGAAAATTAAAATCAAACCGGATTTATTCGGCTTAAAAAATAGTGAAATAGATCACTAATTAGAACTGAGCCTATTCTAGTAGTGACCACTCCAAGCGGAGTTTAACAGGTTTTTCATTCAGAGTTTTCCTTCTCTTGGGCTGGTTGTCTAACCAAGGTTAAAGAACCCAGTCTGTCCTACTATTTACCCATAGTTGAAGGGAGGTAGTTTATACCTTTGACAAGGGTATTAGCGCTATGTGAACTGTAGCTTCGTCCAGAATTTGAACTCTAATCGACGAGTTCATTTCCAACGACTCACCATTACATCCGCCACGCCCCTCCAACAGGTGACCTTGTGTCACATACTGTTCGAGGTGGGGGGTTGGGTAAAACACAATCTTTCTAATCATTCGCTTTTTTAATTTGGTTTTCTAAGTTAAGCAGTGTCACTAGATTAGAGAACTATGCGTTAAGTTGTCAGGTTTTCGGCACAACTGCGCATGTCTAACATGAAAACGAGGTAAATATTTAATGACGTTTACGTTAGAACAATGCAGATGTAATGCAATCTGAGATTTTTGAGAGAACGACACGTGACTGAGAGAGAGAAAGAGAGAAAGGGAGAGGGGGAGAGAAGGTGTGTGTGTGTGTGTGTGTGTGTGTGTGTGTGTGTGTGTGTGTGTGTGTGTGTATGTGTGTGTGTGTGTGTGTGTGTGTTTATTACAACAAATGGTTTAAAAATAAAAAAAATTAAAAAAAAAGCATACAGTGAACCAGCTGAGACTGTCAAACGATTTTTTTGTTTCGTCTTTTCTCTTTTCGCGTAAAGTTACCCCCACCCCCACCGCCCTCTGCCTCCAGATTGAAATTAAATTTGCGAAGTAATAACTGAGGTGAAAGAAGAAGAACAAGAACAAGAAAAAAATGGTAACGAAAGCCAACAACAACAACAAAACAACAACAAAAAAATAATAATAATAATAATAATAATAATAATAAGAAGAAGAAAGAAGAAGAAGAAGAAGAAGAAGAAGAAAGAGAATATAAACAAAGAAGAAGAAGAAGAAGAAAAAAAGATAGAAAGAAAGAAAGAAAGAAAAAGAAGCTAAAGAAGAAGAACAAGAAAAGAACAACAACAACAACGAAAATGAAGAAAAAAAAGAAGAAACGAAAAAAGAAAAATAGATGAAGAAAAACAACAAGAAGAAGAAGAAGAAGAAGAAGAAGAAGAAGAAGAAGAAGAAGAGAAGAAGAAGAGAAGATAAACGAAGAAGAAGAAGAAGAAGAAGAAGAAATTAACGAAGAAAAAGAAGAAGAAGAAGAAGAAGAAGAAGAAGAAGAAGGAAAGAAGAAGAAGAAAGAAAGAAAGAAAGGCAACAGAAGAAGTAAAAGAAGAAGAAGAAGAAAAAAGAACACCAACAACAACAACGAATATGAAAAAGAAGAATAACGATAAAAGAAAAAATAGATCAAGAAAAACAACAAAGAAGAAGATGAAAAAGACAACAACAACAACAACATGAAGAGAAGAAGAAGAAGAAGAAGAAGAAGAAGAAGAAGCGGTGGGGTGTATCGACTTCGAAAACTGATCGCACAATTAGGCGTCGGGGGGGGTGAAGGTGAGGGGATGGATGAAGTACGAAAAACTGAAATCCGAAACTGGCAGCGTGAGAAGAAAAGACACTAGAAACGAGAGAGATCGATCCAGTGAAAATGAAGAAAAAATAGTCCAAGGTTGATACGGAAATTTTCTTTTAGATCTTATACAAAAAAGCTACTCACCTAAATACACAAAAATGAGTTCTATGGTGGCCTTGTGCCAGACTAAGTAGAGTAAGATTTATATATTAATACTCTTGTTCCTTAATCTTGCGACCGTTATCATATTGCAATACCCAATAATGAAACGGTCCAAATTTTCCACGATGAAATGCAAAAATGTAAATCCTGATTATCTGGTGTTGCTCATCTGCCGAATTTTTATTTCTTATGAGTGTTCTTCACCTCAGCTAGATAATGGATCATTCTGTTTTTATTATAAAGAAAGGAAAGAAAAAGGACATGCTACACAGAAAAAAAAATTGGAAAGAAAGAAAGAAAGAAAAGAAAGAGAGGAAAGATAGAGAGAGAGAAGTTAATCTGTTTCTTTCGAACGCAATGAAAAGAAGAAAAAAAAGGAAAGAAAAAAGAATGAGAAAGAGTTGAATCAAGATTATTTTACTTTTTACATATTGAACTATTTAGCAATAGCTCTTAAGTAAACATATCAAATGTTGTGATTATTAAATTATCATATTGTGGTATATCCACAGGTCCTGCTAGTATTGGACTATTTGCAATTGCTCTTAAGTAAACATATCAAACTTCGTAATAATTAAATTATCATACTTATGGTATATCCACAGGTCCTGCTGGAAAACATTTTTACAACCGGGGCTGGTTTAGGGCCGATTTCGCTCAGTCTGCAGAGCACCCGCCTTGGAATCGCTAGGTTCCTGGTTCGATATCGGTCCCCGCCAACTCAGCGTATGAGAATCACAGATCGAATAATCTGATCTGTGTGGTAAAGTGGGGAGTTGACGGTAGGTGTAGCGCTCCACCTCAGCAAAAATAATCTCACTGTTCTAGCGCTAGTGAAGACGGGATAGACCCCCTCGCTTTTCGGCTGATACCGACAATAGTCCACTCTACAAACGTTTTTGTTTTACAACCCGGCTGGTTTGCGAGCGTTTCTACTTCTATAAGGGATTACTGTACTTTCATACATAGGGCGCCTCCTGTGGTACAATGGGTCGCAGACAGCGTATTGTTTGCATTTACCCAACCCTCCACTACGGGCAGGATGTGTCACAAGGTCAACTTTTAAGCGGGTTTAAATTCACAGTTTTCATTCTCTTAGACTGGTTATCTAATGTTTTATACTGGATCATACAGTATTAAGTATACTAGTTCATTCAAGTACAGTTTACGCCAGACATAGAGTAACTCATAACAGAGTGTTAAAACATCGAGGTAGATGGTTCGCGTAATGGTTCCGTAATCTTCATAGTCTCATTTATTTGCCTCTCATCCCACTTATGAGGGCGTGACACAAGGACATTTTTATGTCGGCCCACCCACAAGCCGAAGCTCATGGGTGGTAAGCACAAAAATGCGTCGATCCCGTCAGCATTCCCCCTCGAGGGGGCGCCTCAGACACTGGGCAATAAACCCGGCCCTGTCCCTTTAAATCAAGGGGATAGGCATTGCCTGGGGTATAGTCCCCTTGGACCAATGCTGTTAATTTTACTTAGCTGCTCCAGAGGCCGAAGCACTCTGGAACAGGCCCCGAGGGGCTTTTGCAGACTCAGGGATATTTGCCTCTCATCCCACTTATGAGGGCGTGACACAAGGACATTTTATGTAGGTCCACTCACAAGCCGAGACTCATGTGTTGATCCCGTAGGCATTCCCCTTCAAAAGGGGCACTTCAGGTACTGTGCAATAAACCCAGCCCAGTCACTTTAAAGCAAGGGGAAGGTATTACCTGGGGGTAGTTCTCTGGGATCGATGCTGTTAATTTTATTACCTAGCCGCTCCAGAGGCCGAAGCAGAAGAGGTAACCACCCAATGTTTTAAAACAGCAGTGTTTAAATAATCCTGGACCAGCGTGTTTACTCTCTACGAAAGGTAAACTAGGCTAGTCCACAACAACTAACAAAAGCTAACTAACCCACAGCCCTACTATCTATTAATAATGGAGATTCGCTTCCGGTTTTGTCTGTAACAAAAATTACGTCAAATTACCCAAAATCGTCATAACATAGAATAAATACACTCAAAATTTGAACATGCAACATTAGACAGTCCTCATTGTTTTTTAAAACTTAAAACTTTTTTTTTAAATACATGACTGGTATTATATATCTATAGTTCGTTTTATTTTAATACATATTTAAAGTTTACATTTCAAAATGTTTTATTTTTTAATCCTTTAATTAATTTGATAATTTTACTTACTTAGGGTACAAACTCGCTGACATTGAATTTTTTACTCCCACCCCTCAGGCAAAATGTTTCAAAAATGTATTTTTTACATCGACCGGAGGGTGTTTTTTTATTTTGTACTAGTTCAAATAAAGTTGGTAGAAGAAGATATGGATTCATGTTTTTCCCAAGGTTTCCAAGAGCCAAGTCTACTCTACTATTTACCCATAGCTGGAGGAAGTGTAGTTGGTGTCGTACCTTTCCCAAATGTATTAGCGGTATGTGAAATGCAAACAGCATTGTACAGGATTTGAACTCGGGTCGACGACTTCTTTTGGTATGACAATAACCATTACACTACACGCTCCCATAATAAAAAAAAGCGTATATAAGAAAAAATGGAGGCACGTGGTGTAATGGTTAGAGTCGTAGAAAATGGAGTTCAAATCCTAGACGAGGCCGTCTAAATATCACATAGCGCTAATACCCTTGGGAAAGGCATGCACCAAACTGTTCTCCTTCCATCTATGGGTAAATAGCAAGGCAGGCTGTGCTCTTTAACCTTGATTGAGCAACCAGTCTAGGAGAAGGAAAACTTTGAATTCAAACCTATTAAACCCCTCCTAAAAATTACCTTGTGTCACATCCTGCTCGTGTGGACGGGTAGGTAAATATGTATATAAAAAAAAAAATTATGTATGAAAAGGTATAAACGCTACTTGAAATGCAAACAGCTTCGTCGAGGATTTGAACTCGGGGCACCATATCCATGTTTACGACTATAACCATTACACCACGAGCGTGCATAAGTACGCGTACCTGAATCTATGCCAAACAAAAAGAATTTCGCTTAATAGATTAGTGTTTCTTATGGATTTTTGTTTTCTTCTACGTTTTTTTTTTCTTTCTTTCTTTTTATTTTTTTACCATGGAATTATCAAAAATCGAACTCTTATCTCATCCTTCGCAGCTGTTCGATCTTTGATCGACATTAATTAGAAAATCATTCACAAAGAAATTGATCGTGTCTCATCGTCAAGATAAAAGCCAGAAGAGACAAATAAAAGCCTTTCTATCAATTTCCAGCCTCCATCTTTGATTCGTGATTACGTACTCGTCGACCATCAAACATTAATCCACTATTCATTAAAAGGAATTCAGATCTACTTTGCACTTTCCGCCCGGCCATGCGTGGCTTATTGTGTACTAGCAGAGATACCCGGCGTTGGCCAGGATATAAATTATATCAAATATATTAAACTATCATCAGGGCAATATCACGGATCGATATCATGAATTTCTCTCCCAAAAATTATTTTCAAGTAAAAACCTAATATATATATATATATATATAATATATATATATATATATATATATATATATAAGGTTAGGTAAACAAACAAATGTGTTTTTTTTTTTTACGGCTTTAAGCCGACAATTTTTGGAGGATATGTGCTTAATTGAAGTCGTACCTAATTTTGAAAATTAAATAGTTAATAATTAATGAATTTTAAGCGGGCATATTGTTCAAATGTAAGGCTAAACGAATCGAGAAAATGTCAATCCCTGAATGTACATTTTGACCTATTAGGTCTCATCAGCAAGGTTATAGACATGGAAGACTGCTCCGTGTGTGACTGGAAACCTCGACTATATATATATATATATATATATATATGTGTGTGTGTGTGTGTGTGTGTGTTGTGTGTGTGTGTGTGTGTGTGTGTGTGTTGAAAGGAAAAATAAAGGAAAGAAAATGCTGAATGGATGAAATAGATTTTATTTTACTGACACGTGTTTCGTATTTGATTGCTTTCTTCGAGGGATGCACATAAAATATTCTTAGAGAATACAAAAAGAAATGCTGACTGAATGATACACTTGTGGGATATTATGTCGCGTTGAGGGTCATTTATTAATGATCTATCGATATAACAGAAGTAATTAGATTGGTAGAAATAGAATGAGATAGATATGTTACATAATTATTAGATACCTAATATTTATGGCAATAGTGTAGAAATCATAATGGCGATTAGTACAGCTGATGGCCTTGAGAGTGAGTGACGGCGCTTGACTTCACTCTCACCTTGCCTTCCAGGGATAAATCGTGAGAACCGGAAGGCATAGAAGACCCTGTTCCGGTTTAAGGATAGTAAGTAACTCAGCAGTTAGCAAGTAGGAGCCGAGCTCGTTGGATGTAAGTCTCATGTGCGCAGATGTCTGGTTTGAGGATTTACAAATAAAGTAACATCAAAGTAAATCGAAGTCTTGTGTTTATTACCTAAAAACTAACAATGACACAGGCGCTTCTGATAAGGAGAAATCCCTAACAGATAGATAGATAGATTGACTGATATGAAAAGTATATAACAAATACAGAGAGAGGGGAAAGAGAGTGTGTGAGTAATAGACTGAAAACAGATAAAGAGATATTAAGAGGGGGGCACAACAGATTGATAGATAGATACACAGATAAATGCGAAGAAATCTCAATAGTGAGAAAATGAGAGAGAAAGAGGGTGGATAAAGAGGGACATTGTTACAGAAAAGAATAGACTGAAAAAGATAGATAGATAGATAGATAGATAGATGTAATGAACAGCGACACAGATAAATAATGGACAGACTGACATAGAGAGATAGAGAGATATGACCAGATAGATAGATAGATAGATAGATAGATGGATATGAACAGAATGGCATAGATAGAGAGATAGAGAGATGTTAACAGAATGGGACAGATAGATAGATAGATAGATAGATAGATAGATAGATGTAAGGAACAGC
>CM042163.1:56649171-56671671 GCA_023376005.1 Doryteuthis pealeii
AAGAAATGTTTCAGGTAATAAAAAACGGGAAAGTAATTAACAAGGAAATGATGGATGATGGGTTTGTTTTGTTTTTTTGTTTTTGTTTTTTTGTTACGGAAGTATTGTGGGTTTTAGTAGTGTGTGAATGCACTACGCTGTGAAAGGAATTAAGAAGGTCGTGTTACACCAGTCACCCAAACAGAAAGTGATAATGAGGCCTAGTTTTGTAAGAAGGATTTTGGAAACAACGTTTGGTTCACAAGAAGTGATAGTATGCTTACTGCTTTTAGAGTGAGTCGGTTCATATAATAGATAGATAGATAGATAGATAGATAGATTATATATTCCTTTATGTTTGGGGAATTCTCTTAATATCTATCTATGTATCTATCTGTTTCAGTCTTTTTATATTAATCTATCTGTTGCATCCCCTTCATATTTATTTTATCGGTCTTAGTCTATTCATACCTATCTATCTGTTTCACAGATAGATAGATAGATAGATAGATAGATAGATAGATAGATTATATATTCCTTTATGTTTGGGGAATTCTCTTCATATCTATCTATCTATCTATGTATCTATCTGTTTCAGTCTTTTTATATTAATCTATCTTTTGCATCCCCATCATATTTATCTATCGGTCTTAGTCTATTCATACCTATCTATCTGTTTCATAGATAGATAGATAGATAGATAGATAGATTATATATTCCTTTATGAGAAGAAAATATTTTAAAAATATAACAAACACAGGATGTTATATTTTTAAAATATTTTCTTCTCATATTGTCGGATTAATTTCCTCACCGTATTTCCATATTCCTTTATGTTTGGAGAATTCTCTTCATATCTATCTATCTATCTATCTATCTATGTATATATCTGTTTCAGTCTTTTTATATTAATCTATCTGTTGCATCCCCTTCATAAAATCGGACGAAACGTTTCAACTCTCAGATTTGTTTTGGGTTATCATTTCTTGTTCACCATCTTTTACCTACCTCATAGATAGATAGATAGATAGATAGATAGAGAGAGAGAGAGAGAGAGAGAGAGAGAGAGAGAGAGAGAGAGAGAGATTCATACATACGTATACACTGAAATGACGTAACCAGTTTAGGATGGGTAGATATGAAGACACATGCGTGAAACAGGCAATAATTGCAAGATGATGATCCTTGTCCTCATTTCTACCTACGACTAAATTTATTGTGCGAGGGAAGAAATGATTAAACCTAAAAGGTATTATATCACAAAAACATTATATATACAAAATCGCCCATAAGTAATAAGTGACATTAAATGTACAAATTTACCCGTTTTTTACATAGAAAATAGGTTAATTTCTATCTTTCATTATCCAGGGCAGAAAAGCAGACTCTAATGAGAATAATGGACATTTTCTATACTTTTAAGGGCCGGGTTAGCTCAGTCGGTAGAGCGTTTGGCTAGAAACCACAAGGTTCTTGGTTCGATACCGGCCCTCGCCAACTCAGCGTATGAGTAGCACAGGGATCTGTGCGGTAAAGTGAGGAGCTGATGGTAGGTGTGGCGCTCCACCTCAGATGCTAAAATAATCTCCTTGGTCTAGTGCAAGTGAAAAGGGGATAGACACCCTCGCTGTCTGGTTGATACCGATATTAGGCCGCCCCGACGACTTTACTTACTACATAAGCATATAAGAAATATTACATACTACACAGTAACAAAATTTGTCTTACATAGTGTTATCCAGAGCAAAGTATGAAGGGGCCATTCTCTGTACTTTTACAACAAGAGCAATTAAGAAATAACAAATACTATGCAAGGGTCGGTTTAGCTCAGTCGGTAGAGTGTTCGGCTGAAAACCTCAAGGTTCCTGGTTCGATACCGGCCCTCGCCAACTCAGTGTATGAGTAGCACAGGGATCTTGGCGGTAAAGTGAGAAGGTGATGGTAGGTGTGGCGTTCCACCTTAGACACTAAAAAACAATCTCTTTGGTCTGGCGCTAATGAAAAGGGGATAGACTCCCTCGCTGTCTGGTTGATACCGACTTTAGGCCGCTCCCACGACTTTACTGTACTTTTACTTATACAGGAATAGAATTTATATTACATAGTGCTAATATGCTAATATAGTGCTAATAGGAAGTACGTGGTGTAATGGTTAAAAACATGGGAAATGGACTCGTCGCCCCGAGTTCAAATCCTGGATGTGGTAATTGCATTTCACTTTGCGCTAATACACTTGGGAAAGGTATAAATCCTACTCTCCCTCCAGTTATGGATAAATAGTAGGGCAGACTGGGCTCTTTAACCTTGGCTAGGTAACCAATCTAGGAGAAGGAAAACTCTGTATTTAAACCTGTTAAACTCCGCCTAAGAAATTGACCTTGTGTCACATCCTGCTCGTGCGGAGGGGGATGGTAAATATATATATTACATAGTGCTATTGATACATGTACACACACGCGGGCACAAACACACACACACACACGCATACACATACGCATGTACAGGCATATACACGCATGCCCAGAAAAATGGAGAATGCTTTAGATAGATAGATAGATAGATAGATCTACCATCCCCCTCCGCACGAGCAGGATGCGACACAAGGTCAATTTCTTAAGCGGAGTTTAACAGGTTTTAATTCAGAGTTTTCTTTCTCCTGTACTGGTTACCTAGTCATGATTAAAGAGCCCATTCTGCCTGCTATTTACCCATAGCTGGAGCGAGAGTTGGATTCATACCTTTCCCAGAGGTATTAACGCCATGTGAGATGCGAACAGTTTCGTCCAGGAATTGAACTCAGGTCGACGAGTGCATTTCGTACGACTCTAACCATTAGACCACGTGCCTCCAAAGATAGATAGATAGATAGATAGATAGATGTTCTGCTAACACTATTCCTATAGCGAAATATGTAAATCTTACTTTCTATATTGTTTCCCTGTACGTTCAAATTATCTAAGCTGTGTTACTCCTGCGCTGAGTTAGCGAGGACCGGTATCGAACCTGGAACCTTGTGATTCCTTGGCGATCTATCTATCTATCTATCTATCCGTTGCCTTCTTTTAATCTGTATTTAACTCTTTCAGTCTTTTCATATCTATATTAGTTTATTTATATCTATCTTGAAACAATTGAACTGTGTGCAAATTATTTGTATTAAATAGGAATACCTGATATCATGGAACTGTCCAAAAAAGAACACTTAAGAAACAGCTACACCTACAAATGTACGATGAACGTGATTCTGTAACCTCTAGGTACCAAATAACCCTCGACGGTTTGACATACCATTAAAATCAATCTAATTTGAGATCATTATTCTATTAGGAAGGTCGGTTTAGCTCAGTCGGTAGAGCGTCCGACTAGGAACCACAAGGTTCCGGGTTCGATACCGGCTCTCGCCAACTCAGCGTATGGGTAGCAAAAGTATATGTGCAGTACAATGAGGAGCTGATGGTAGGTGTGGCGCTCCACCTCAGACACAAAACAATCTCTTTGGTCTAGCGTTAGTGAAAAGAGGATAGACTCCCTCACTGTCTGGCTTATACCGACTTTACTCTTACTTAGTTATTCTATTAGCGATCGGTTTAGCTCTGTTGGTTGAACAACCGCCTTGTAACTACAAGGTTCCGGGTTCGATACCGGCTCTCGCCAACTCAGCGTATGAGTAGCAAAAGTAAATTCTGGCCATTCGCAAACTCAGTATGACAATAGCACAGGTTGGGAAATATTATCTGTGCAGTAAAGCGGGAAGCTGTATGTAGGTGTGACGTACCACCTCAGATTCAAAAACAATCTCCCTGGTCTTGCACTAGCGAAAAGGGAATAGACTCCCTCGTTGTACGGCTGATACCGACAATAGGCCACACCACCGACTATTTTATTTTTGCATTGTGAGTGAATAAACTTGTATTTGGACACAAGAAAATCACTGCAATTCGTACGGCGCGTTGTAGTGTTGTGATCAACGAGCGAGTCAATTACAGCTGCATAGTGGGTTCGATCTTTGTTAGTTGCCCCCTTACTTTTGGCTTTATGCCAAATCTACGCTACGCTGGGATTTGTTAGCTTTACAGTCAAGTCACGCTAAAAGCACCGGTTGTCGACATCACACACATATTAAGCAGCGATGAGTCTTGTACTTGTACTTATATAGAGGGGGGAAGGGGGAGCACTTAGGAAACAGCAGGTACTCTGTAAGCAACCTGAGGCTTCTATGTCAGGCTTAGCAAAGATGTGTAAAACAAAAACAAAAAACAATATACACAACATCTAACTAACAAGTATCGCATAAATGTTTTATAACTTACGAGCAGGGATACCCAACGTTATGGTGGGGACAAATATGACATATGAGCTTTTTTTTCTGTTACATTATATTATCCATAGGAATTTCTTTGTAGTTTTTTTGTATATATATATATATATATATATATATATATTATTATAATGGAGATTGTGTGTTTTTCTGTCTGTAACCGAAACTAAATCACTACTCAAGTCGCAATTCCCTTAGTTATTGACGTCACATTCACCATGAATTCATCCTTATTTTAACCTCAATTATTAATAAAATTGTTTTACATTATTAATACTTTTAACCATATCTACATACTAACAACATGCAATTATATCTATATATACAACAAAATAGCGGTTTACAGTGTGAACGGGAAGGCTAATTTACATATTGATATTAAAAATGTGATTTTAATAAATATGTGCTTAGTATTATTGATTTCTAACTGTTTGGTTTTATTTTAATGAATATAAGCAAAAAATCTCTTCAATGAATCTTAAATGAAATTCATTAACAAGAAAAAATAACTGTCATTTTATTCATCACTTCCTCTTTTAACTAAATACTTAAATTAGAAAAAATAAAAATGAAAGACGAGAGTGATGGAAGAGTAGTTTCAGTTGTTCTATTTTTCGATTATACACCCCTCTGTTTCAAATCTTTTTATCTGCATTTTTATTTAGTTTCATTAGCCTTTCTATTTTAATAGATATTTTATTACATTAAAACTTAAATACTTGCACCCGGAGGGTGCATATATTTGCTAGTATATATCAATAAAGGAAGGAAGAACTCAACACCGTAATTCCATAATAAATTTATTTCGACCAAAATTGGGGCCCATATAAATCCAAGTTGATTTAAACCGGGTCCCCAAATTTTCGTCTCATCAGATGGGTCTAAATTCACTTATGGACTAGCACATCACAAAACCCCCCAAAAAGCTGAATATTAAAAAAAATATATAAATTCAAACAAAAACAAAATATAAAAAATATAAAAATATTTTTAACAGTATAGGATTGTAACTATAGAAACAGGAAGCGAATGAGAAAAAAGAGATACATTTCAAGGTTGGCTTCTTAGGGTGTCCAGACAGACAAAAAATGACAAGACAGAAAAAACAGAGTAGTATATTAAAATATAAATAGACAAGTAAATATTTTTTTAATTTAAACATTAGAGAATAATGATGTATAAAAGAAAATACTAGTTATGATATAAATAATAAAAATAAATTAATAGTAAGATAATTTTGGGGAGCCGGTTTAAATCAACTTAGATTTATATAGGCCCCAATTTTGGTCGAAATAAATTTATTATGGAATTACGGTGTTGAGTTCTTCCTTCCTTTATTGATAAATATTGCTCTGTATATAATCTAAAAGATTATTATACATTGAGCTCTCTTCAGTGATTTAAAGATTCGCTGTATTTATACAATATTAGTACAGTGGATCTTAGAAATCACATATAGAATCATTCCTTACTACCAAGTTTTGGATAAATCTCTTATATATATATATATATATATATATATATATATATATATATATATATTGGGGAGAATATGTGCTTAATTGAAGTCATACCTAATTTTGACATTAATTAGGGTTCGAATCACACACAGAGCAGTTTTCCTGTTTATAACTCTGCTGAATGAGGCATAATATGCCGAAATGTACTTACAGAGATTGACTTTTCTCGATTTGTTTAGCATTACATTTGAACAGATATGCCCGCCTAATTCATTAATTATCAACTAATTAATTGTCAAAATTAGGTATGACTTCAATTAAGCACATATTCTCCCAAAAATTGTCGGCTAAGGTCATATCAAACACATTGTTTGTTTGTTTACTTCTCTCAATAACGCCCCCTTACCTATTATGGTAGAGGCGTGTAGTATCATTTGACAAGCTTAATTTCGCTAGGATGGTCAGCTGTGTACTGAACTTTGGTGGACTTATCCACCAATTCAACCCAAACATTAAAAAGTTGGCCAGAAAATTAGAAAAGAAAAAAAAAAAACAGAAGATGTGCCTTTTGTTTAATTCTACATGTATCAATGAAAGAATGCTGCCCAAATACACACACACACACACACACATATATATATATGTATATATGTATATATATGTGTGTGTGTGTGTGTGTGTGTGTGTGTGTGTGTGTGTGAGGTATCCAAGACTTGGTAGTAAGGAATGATTCTATATGTGATTTCTAAGACACACTGTATTATTATTGTATGATCCAGTATGTACAAATACAGTGAATCTTTAAATCACTACAGAGAGCTCAATGTATAAGAATCCTTTTAGATTATATACAGAGCAATAATTATCTTTAAAGGGAAGGAAAAACTCAACATCGTTATTCCATCATAAATTTATTTCGACCAAAATTGGCGCCTTTATAAATCTAAGTTGATTTAACAAAGCTCCCCAAATCAAGTCTCATCAGATAGATAATCATCAATAATTTGAATTGCATAACAGAAAAATGTTCTCAATGTAGAATCTTCTCCCCACTCAAAAATTTTTTTGACACGATGTATACATTAAAAGACTGTCACTATGGTGACAGGAAGTCATTGCAAATGAGAAAAAAGAACATTTTTCAGGGCCAGGTTTTTTTAGGGGTAGTAATCAGTGAACACCCCTGCCATCTTTTGTTTTGCCTCTGAACAAAACCCTGAGACTGGTACTTAATCCTTTTGCTATATGGAACCATACAGGTAAAAAAGAAATACTTAGAAAATGTGGTACAACCGTAGGGGAAATTTGTTAGGAGTTCAACCAGATGAATGCTTGATGTTGACTTTGATAGATACCGAAAATTAAAGTTTCCCTATCTATAAGGGCCGGGTTAGCTCAGTCGGTAGAGCGTTCGGCTAGAAACCACAAGGTTCCTAGTTCGATACCGGCCGGCCCTCGCCAACTCAGCGAATGAGTAGCACAGGGATCTGTGCGGTAAAGTAAGGAGCTGATGGTAGGTGTGGCGCTCCACCTCAGACGCAAAAAACAATCTCCTTTGTCTAGCGCTAGTGAAAAGGGGATAGACTTCCTTGTTGATTGGCTGATACCGACTTTAGGCCACTCCGACGACTATATATAAGTAGTGGCAGAAAAAAAGGAGGGGGTAGGAATGGTCAGCTTCAGAGGCGCAAAATTGCCCTAAGCTTTTGCGTTGCTATAACATTAAAATATATTACCTAACTTTTGTTTCTATACTCCTGAAGTATGAATGCGCGGAATTTGAAAGTGGGCTGGTAGGTGAGACTTTGTGTTATGACCTGTTTAAGCGTCAATAAAAAAAAATACTCAACACGGAGCTAAAATGTAGAGAACAGATGTACTCAACAATATGTCAATGTACAATTGATGAAGGTTTCCTTGTTACAGCATACACGAAGAACATGTATCTGCTACTTCTCACTTGAGTAGCTTTGCTCTGTTAATATATGCCCTTTGGGTAAGTCCAATGTTCGTGTCATAGGTGAGTCACCTACAACACTTTGAAAAATCTGAACAGTTTTTATTAGCCTCTGGTGAGGATGGGAATGCCGACGGACCGCCTATTGGTCTTGTTGTTTCGGCAGGGATAGATGATTCATTCTTTTCGTGATTTCACTCTTTGTATTTTTGTCCAAGGTCTATCCCTTTCTTCTTCTTCCTAGCTGTACCTGTACCCAGTGGCGGAACAAAAGGGGTTAGGGAGGGGACAGCTTCAAGGCAGGCGTAAAATCGCCCTAACTCCAAAACCTTTACGTTACTATAACATTGAAATATATAGCCTAACTTTTGCCACTATACTCCTGAACTATGAATACGTAGAACAGGAGTATAGTGGCAAATATATATGAATACGTAGAATATATATGAATATATATATGAATACGTAGAATTGAAAGGGGACGGGTGGATGAAGCTTTAAAGAATCTGAATCACTATTTATTAGCCTCTGTAGGGGGGGGGTGCCGAGGGCCCCCTTTTGGTCTTGTTGTTTCAGCAGGGATAGATGATGCATTTTTTCGTGATTTCACTATTTGTATATTTGTCTAAGATCTACCTCCTTCTTTCCCTTTCTTCTTAGCTCTACCTGTACCGAGTAGGGGAACAAAGAGGTGTCAGGGAGGGGCTACTTCAGCGCGTGTGCAAAATCGTCCTAACCCTCGAACATTTCCGTTGTTATATCATTGAAATATATTGCCTAACTTTTACCACTATACTCCTGAATTATGAACGCGTAGATTTTGAAAGTTGCCGGGTAGGTGAGGCTTTGAAAAATCTGAATCAGTATTTATTGGGCACTCAAATGTGGCGCCGGACTGAGCTCTGCCCCTACCCTGGGTCACAATGTTGGGACATTACTGTATATACATGTTTACCATCGCCTCTGTACAAGCAGGATGTGACACGAGGTCAATTTCTTAAACGGAGTTTAACAGGATTGAATTAATAATTTTCCTTCTCCTAGACTAGTTGCCTAACCAAAATTAAAGAGCCCAGTATGTCCTACTATATATCCATAGCTGGGGTGGGGGAGAGAGAGAGTAGGTAGATGTATACCTTTCCAAAATAATAGTGCTATGTGAAATGCAAACAGTCACGTCCAGGATTTGAACTCGGGTCACTGTATTCATTTATTGCCACGATAACCGTTAAGCTGCGAACGCCTCCATAATTGAAGAACTTGACAAAAGTCATTTAAAATTTGGAAAGATTCGAAAGTAGTTTTGGTAGTAAGAGAAAAACAAATGAAACAATTAATAATGATAAAAAAATAAATTAGCAAAACTGCTGATAAGGGGAGATAAATCGATGAATAGAAGAATGGTGTTCGGACCGACGCCAGTAAGTCACGAAAAAAATGGCGAATTGGCGGGAAAAGAAATGTCAGAGAGGAACGTTCGAGAAATGAAAAGAAAAAGAACAGAAAAGAAAAATAGACAACAAAAAATGAAATAGTCGACTAAAGTAAACCTTTGATAAAAACAAAAAAAAAACAAAAACAAAACAAAAACAAAAACAAAAAAAGTGAAAAAAAAAGAGAAAAAAAGAGAATAAATAATAAAAAGAATCATAAATGGGGATAAAGTAGGTCTACCTACTGTGAGGGACGAACCTGCCACCATTACCATAACAACGTATCATAACCCATTAGACCAGAATAAGATTAACAACAACAAAAAAAGGAAAAGTCGTCAGAGTGGCCTAATGTCGGTATCAGTCAGACAGCGAGGGAGTCTATCCCTTTTTCACTAGATTAGGAGATTATTTGAGCATCTGGGGTGGAGCGCCACACCTACCATCAGCTCCTCACTTTACCACACAGATCCCTGTGCTACCCATACGCTGAGTTGGCGAAGGCCGGTATCGAACCAAGGACCTTGTGATTTCTAGCCGAACACTCTACCGACTGAGCTAAACCGGCCTTTAAGATGAACAACAGAGGTCTATAATTATTTACGAACTGTTTCTTCGCTTACCACAAAACCATGAATACAATGTCAGTTATAATGGAATTCATTAGTAATAGTCTACAGGTGTCACCAAACCACAGCCCGCAGGTCGGATCCGGTCCGCGAAGGCATTTTATCAGGCCCACCGACGGTATTTGAATGTTGCATTCTTTGATACTCTTTTGAAAATAAATATGGTGGTTGAATTTGTTTTTGTGTACGCCACTCATCCATGAATATGACATGGAAAGATAATTTTTGTTTTAAATCTTTTTCTCAGAGCTTTCGTTCTGGCTAGCAAGTATTGACACAATAATAAGGTGGCCCGCGCTCGTTATTTTTTTAAATTATCCGGCCCACCGTGAAAAAAGTTTGGTGATCCCTGGTCTATGAGAATAACCTGTAAATCTCTACACTATAACATGAGCCCAAATATAACCCACATTTAACTTAATCTGTTACAAGGCTATACATATAAGTCCTCAATATATGAGTCTCTTAGACTGGTTGCCTTACTAAGACTGAAGAATCCAATCTGCCCTACTATTTATCCATCTGGATGTGTGTAAAGAGAGCACCCATGGGGGCATTTATTCATTTTAGGTTTTATCCTACTCTACTGGGCAGTATTTGATCACTTTTCGGGTTAAAGAAAAAACGTTTTTATAACAAGTTCTTAATTTCAATATATATATATATATATATAAATTTGCTTCATTAAAATAATAAATTTCAACCACATTAATGCGGCATCTTCAGGTATGAGCAAAGTCATGGATATTGATTCAGTAATATACATGGGTTTTGCTCATACCTAAAGATGCCTCAGTAATGCGGTTGAAATAAAGTATATTAATGAAGCATATTTAATGTTTTTTCCTTCATTTATTGTATATATATATATATATATATATATATATATATATATATATATATATATCCACTGCTGGACCACCCTGTCGGCTGGGGCGTGAGAAGACTCCTCCAATGGGGCCACCTGTTGGCCGTGGGAGTCGACCCATGATGCATAAGGATAGAGCACAGGTGGATGAGCAGTTCATGACTTGCAATACTCCACTTTGGCCCTATCTTGGACTAGACGGGCGGTCGGAGAGGCCCCCTCCGATCAATTGGCTGGTCACGTCAAGCCCTAGCACCTATATGATTTTCCCAACTCTATTGCCCTTCTGGCAAGCCCCAAACCCTTTTTATCATATGGGTGCTAGAAGGCGGTGACTGAGGCTCTACATGTCTTGGGAATGACGTTAAACTCTATCTAATGGTGAGGTTCCAGTTTTGGAGGTTTGGTGAATGTGGAGCACCCCTTCATCACCATTGCTCCCTGGACCACTCTGACCCGGAGTGGTAGTACCTATTAGTTGTATTATCCATTAAGAATTGATTTTTAAGTTGTATTATCCATTAAGAATTGATTTATTTCAACACTCTATCGGCATTAAATGACCCACTGAGGTTGATATGCCGTAAAACAAAACAAAACAAAACAAAACTACTGCTGGAGAAGCAAGTACGAACTCATAAGTGACTTTATCCCGTGGTAACCTGCACATGGATACGCCAGTGTAGGATATCAAGCAAGGACATACATAGATAAACTCTGTGCGGATTCTAGATACTTCACAGTATTTTGTCTAGATTAGACATATATATATATATATATATATATATATATATATAGCAATAGAAATTGTAGATGAAAAACAAATGACCGCAGAAAAGGTTCTGTTTCTAATAAGATGTCTACTTTATGAGCCGCACAGTGCGATCTACGTCAGAAGTTTTCTTATCGGACATTTTTATCAGGGCGGTACCCGAAGCTGATAGCCAACAATTTTGAATACGAATTTTCAAGTAAAAACAGTCCGTTCCCTCTAAGAAATATTAGCGTCTCAAAATCTTCCAACTTATATATCCCTCCCATAAAAACTTGGCCTTGTGCCACATTAAATTTTGTAAACAACAATAAAAAGTGCCCTGATTTTTGTTTTGCCTTTTAGGCAGAGAGCGAAAGCTCGTCGTAATGGAGATTTCTCGCTGATCTTAGCAGACGACACCACGCAGCGAGGATTTTAAAAAATCCGTTTCCTTCATTTTTTTTTTTTTTTTTTTTTTTTGTTGTTGAATATCACTTGGCGAAATCAGACGTTCTGAGAAACCATGGAACCCCGGTGCCAGGCACCAAGATATATTTGGCAAAGATCCATTCCCACTTTCAGGTTTCTATCGATTCAAAAATGGTCCGAAAAGCCAAAGCGAAACATTACAGATGTTTAAGACACTCAGGACAATAAGAAAAATATTTTAGAGAGTTAATCTATCTATCTATCTATCTATCTATCTATACATATATAAAGGGCAGTTGTGTGTATATGTATGTCCGGAGGGATCTTCGAAAATAAAACAATTACCGACAAAGTGAATATATATATACACATTAAATATTACCTGGGCTTGGTTTTTGAGCCAAAATAATAGACATTTGATTTATATTCGTGAAGATAATTAAAAAATAAAATTTAAATGATAACAGCAGGGTTTTTTGGGGTTTTTTTCATTTAATATTTTAGATAGTAGACATTAACATTTCTTTTCAGAGTAGCTGGATCTATGCAAGGTATATTATTTTACATAGCGGTTTAAATGGGGCATCCCACGAGGATTCAACTCACGATTCAGTAATAATGTATCTGTGGGACTAACTTTGAAAAAAAACACTACTCAGGTGACGCCGGGTAGCTGCTGCTACGTACATATATAAATGATAGTTGGTGTGTATGTATGTGTGTATGTCCGAAGGAAACTATTAAAATAAAACAATTAATGTCAAAGTAAATATAAAAACACATTCAAGGGCACCTCACGTGGTGTAATGGTTAGCAAGCTAGATTAGCAGACCATTGTTAGTGAGTTCGATCCTCACTTCTGGCCTTGTGCCACATCTAAGCTCAGATTAGTAAATAACTATAAATACACATTCACTATCACCAGAGCTTGCTTTTTGAGCAAAAATAATAAATATTTGATTTATATTCATGAATATAATTAAGAAATAAAATTTGAATGATAACAGCAGGAATTTCTTTTTGCATTTGATATTTTAATAGGAGACATTAATTTTTCTTTTAAGAGTGTCTGGATAAACTCAGGCTCTTTTTTACGTAGGGATTTTAATGGGGCATCCTGCGAGACTATTTTTTTAAATCCCCCGCCTTTATCCAGGCGACGCCGGGTCGCCGTTTCTAGTACATATATATGAACGACAGTTGGTGTGTATGTATGTGTGTATGTCCGGAGGAAACTACTAAAATAAAACAATTAATATCAAAGTAAATAGGCATACACATTCACTATCTCCAGATCTTGCTTTTTGTGCAAAAATGATTAAGATTTCATTTATATCTGGGAAGATATTTAGAAATTAGGATTTGAATAGTAAGAGAAGGGAAAGTCATTGGTTGCGTCTGTGATTAAAAAGATATTAAATCCGTCTTAAAAGACCAAAACAATCAATGGATCTGCGTGACTAACTTTTTATTATCCTCCCCTCTACCAAGGCAACGACGGGTAGCCGCTTCTAGTCCAAAACGAAGGGTACTCAGTGATGGTTGAACTCATTATTCATAAGTAATGGACATGCGAGACTAACCTACTAACCATTACATCACGATAGGACACCCTCATTCCCCACCCGTTCGTTGTTGTTGTTGATGTTGTTGATGTTATAGGCATTTACCCAACCCGTCCACCACAGGTAAAATCTGACACAAGGTCGGAAGTATGGTGAAAGCCGAACTCGTTATTCGCTAGTAATGGATCTGCGGGACTAGCTTGCTAACCATTTACCCTCGATGGGACGCCCAACTGATTTAAGCTTAATAAAGCGTCAGGCTAGGTATCACTAACTTTTAAGAGACCATTTCTATTTTCTTGTTTAAAAGTATAACTAATTATATAACTAAATTTAAAACTGATTATATAAATAAATTTATAACTAATTTTATAACTAAATACATAACTAATGCTTGTTAAATTTTAGCGACCACTGTCTTTTTGTCATTATAAAATGATCCCGATTTTTATTTTGATAAAATGGGGAACATAAAATTTGATCCTACCGTAATTGTCCCTAATTAATCAATTATTTTGATTAATGCATTACGATTAACGCTGATGATCCTATTTTGGTGAAACCTAAGTAGGTTATCTATCTATATCTTTATACTAAATCCTATCTGCTACTTTTATACTCTTTATAACCCCGACTTATTCGGTCAATAATTGTATCGACGGTCGAAGTTGCGAATAACTCGATATTTTACTTGAGTTCTCTGGTGATTGTAAAAACGTACATGTACGTAAGTATGTACCAATTAATTGTTCGCATCTTACTGACAGTTACCGACGGCTGAGAGGGTAAGGAGCTTGACAGATGAAAATCCAGTCGGCTTTCGCCCCCGGCTAGAAGTATCTGTTAAATTTGAGGCGCACTGATGAGACTTAAATGCCGAAACGCTGTGTCCGTAGATAACTATATATATATATATATATATATATATATATATATATATATCATGTGTGTATTTGGGCAGCATTTTTTTCATTTATGCATGTTGAATTAAACCAAAGACTCATCTCCTGTTTAACAATTTTATTTGTGATTTTTTCAAGTTTTCTGGCCAACTTTTTAATATTTGGATGGAATTCGTGGATTAGTCCACCAAAGTTCATGTCCCGAGTACTTTCAGCACTTCGAAGTGCCATCATCAGGGGTGATGTGTTCCAGTTTTTCAAATTATATTAATGGATGTGGAGGCTGGAGAGAGGAAAATTGACGAGAAAGGTGCTATAGGCGTCTTAAAAATGTGTGTACTGCATTGGAAATTAATTTTGTTTAAGGATGGTTTATATTGTTTTATGTATAAAGCTTCTAGTATTTGGCGTTTTTGTTTATTTTTTTTCTTTGTGCAAAATGTGTGTATTTTCCGTTAAGATATTTCGGTAACTATATATATATATATATATATATATATATATATATATATATATATATATATATATATATATACCAAGCGTGTTGGTAGATCCTTGCGGAGAGAAAAAAACCAGCAGAAAGTTTGATTGTAAAAATATACTACCAAACATCAACCAGGAAGAAAAAAATTTTTGATAAAAAGAAAGGACCAAGATATTCGTACCAACAAAAAATAATCTATTGGTACAGTATTTGGCCAAAAGAAAAAACAATTTATATGTATATATATGTATATAAGATACATATATATTCATATAAGCGCTAGGAGAAGCTAATATGTAAAAAGTGCTCGATATCTAAGTAGAGCCAAGTAATAAAGATAATCTAATGAGTCAGACGAACCTACTATTAGTTTCGCATAAAGCTCTTCAGGGCTAAAATCCGACTCGGATTTTAGCCCTGAATACCTTTATGCGAAACTAATAGTAGGTTCGTCTGACTCATTAGATTATCTTATATATATATATATATATATATATATATATATATATATATATATATATATATATATATATATATGTGTGTGTGTGTGTGTGTGTGTGTGTGTGTGAACAATATTATTCGGACTTTTTGTACTTTACATGAATTATTTTACCTAACAACAGAACAAAAAAGATTTATTTTAAAATATTTTAACATTTGTCAGACTTTCTATTTCATTTCTAACATTTTCGGATTTTCTAAATTTTGAAAAGGAACGCTAACAGCGCGCGATGTTTCGTTTTTACATTTTTATTACATTTCAAGTGCCGAGAGCCTTTCAAGATCATAAGCTATCAATACCCAATTTGTCGTCTGCTACGAATTTTAAAAACAAATTAAAATTAATTAAATCTATTATTCAAGGTCAAACTGTTGTCTAAAACGATAAGTAGCAATATAATGACTATCATTAAAAAAAGAAAAATATCATTACATATGCAGTTTATTTTTAATACATTTAAAGGGATTTGTTTTGGTCAATTTCGACGCGATCCGCCATTCTGTCTCTTTTTCAGAGGTTTTAAGCGCATGTTTACAATTTTAATATAACATTCGCGATTGAAAAAAAAAACTACCCAAAAATCAGGTAATTATCCGATTTTAATGAAATGTTCAGTTTTGATTTATCAATTAATGAATTTTATAATGCATCGGTTATTTTATTTCAAAACTTTAATTCAATATTTTTGCTATGAAAAATTAATATATAAAATTCATTTAAAATAAAAAATATTCGGATTTTAAGATTAAAATGTTATATTTTTAGATTCTAGAAATAAATATCTATTTAATGCAAACCTTATTTTAGTCAATCAAAGTATACGTTATATAAATGTAGGCCCCCAGCCTTTTTAAGCAGAAAAAATATCGATGTATAATTTTTTTCTTTTATAAGATAATAGCCAATTAAATGATTATCGAAATGAGTAAAAAAGAAATCTCCAAAAAATGTATTATTTATTATTTTTTTACATTCTATTTTCCGATTTTCGGTACTTGTTTTCTTATAAGATATTCCACTTGTATTTACAACTTCGGTCTTTTATCTTTTTTATTTCTACTGTAATTAGTATCAAACAAGGACCAACTCACCAATATTTTACACTCCCAAAGTAAGGGGGGGGTCAAAATTAAGTGACCTGAAAAAAATGAGAAAGATTTTAAATAAAATAAATAATGCATTATAAAGATCATTCATTCATAAATAAAGACTGAAAATTTCATTAAAATCCGATAATTCCCTGATTTTTGGTAAATTATTTTCTGTAGGGGGCGCTAAATTCATTTTGTTGAAAACGCATTTTAGTCCAATTTTGGTATACCTATCGTAAACAAAGGCTCACAAGCTTTTGTTTGTATACATAAATTTCTTTTCTTATAAGTTATGACTATTAATCAAGTTGAGCCTTGTTGACGGTTTAATTAAAACTGAAACCCTTTAGCGTCAGTCTTTGATTTATTTTATTGTTTTTTTCAAAAACTTTATACTTAACTAGAAGCGGCTACCCTGCGTCGCCTAGTTAGAGGTTGTGAGTGTATGGGTAAAAAAAAAGGATTTTGCAAATTCATTATTGTTGAATCGCGAGTTGAATCCTTGCAGGGTGCCCCATTAAAACCCAGCATAAAAAAGACCTTGAATTGATACAGACAATCTAAAAAGAAAAATTAATGTCACCTATTCAAAATACGAAATGCAAAAAAATCATGCTGTTATCATTTAAATTTCATTTTTAATTATCTTCACGAATATAAATCAAATCTTCATTATTTTTGCTCAAAAGGCAAGATCTGGTCATAGTGAATATGTATATATATTTAATTTGTCATTAACTGTTTTATTTTCATCGTTTCCTCCGGACATACATACACACAAACTTCCCTTTATATATGTATAGATAGATTGCATTGGTGGATTCTATATCCGTTTTTCTTCGCGCGCGCACAAACACACACACACACACACACACACAAGCACACACACACACACACATATATATATATATATATATATATATATATATGAGTAATGAAATAACAAAAGACTTAGAGATTTTGCGTTATAGTCTATTTCAGGGAGCTTAGACTAAATAAATAGACTATAATGCAAAATCTCTAAGTCTTTTGTTATTTCTTTACTTATATATTTGCTCTGTGACTCTAACATTAAGAGCACACATTGAGCTCTCAAACTGTGACAGGTTTTAAAAAAAAAACTCTTGTGTCGTAAGGAAGATTTCTTCTCTGGACTTTTGGATATATATATATATATATATATATATATATATATATATATATATATATATATATATATATATATACCAAAATTGAGCACTCAAACTTACATATTTTTAAATATACGGAGTATTATAAATAAATAAATACATAAATAAATAAATAAATAGATAAAGGATATATACCTTTAGAAAATGAATTTATTTTGACTTTGCTGTCTCATCAGTTATATATATATATATATATATATATATATATATATATATATATATATATATATATATATATATATGTATATATATATATATATATTATATAGAGAGAGAGAGAGAGAGAGAGAGAGAGAGAGAGAGAGAGGGAGAGAGAGAAAGGGAGATTTTGTTATTATAATTGATTTTTTTTTATTGTCCCCCATGTAATATTACTTAGCATTTATACTACGCGTTATTCTTGGCATTCACGTTGTTATTATTTTTGTTATTATATTCCTTCCCTTTACTATCGATTATTATTGTTATTATTAGTATTATTGATTATTGTTTTCCATCATCATTCTTTTTTTTTACTTCCTCATTTTTACTTCCTCCATTTTTTTTTCGATTCTTCCTGCAAGCAAAAAGCGCGGGAAACTCTCAGCGGAAAGTTAGTGACGTCTACGACCCCACAGAGAACGAACCCCCTATCTTTCTTTACTTTTTGTTTCTTTTCTTTTTCTTCTTTATTTCTTTTTTTCTTTTCTTTTTTAATTTCTTTCTTGGGGCGTCGATATTGGCGGACTGAAACTCATTTTCCCCTGATGGCCGTTAAATGACGCGATGCCTACGAATAAAAATCCCGCAAAATTGTCCATACATCGGGACATGGTTCCACAGAGCTACATAATTCCAGCCCTTCCACTCCCTGTCACACCCCCCCCCCTCGAAAAACGGTGTTACAGGCTTAACACATTCGCAACCTATCACGTGACTTGTGGCGCCAGCACGTTGTAAATTTCTTTTTCGTTTTTTTTTTTGTTTGTTTGTTTCCTGTTATCTTTATGGTGAAAGCGCAAGAAGATGGGTGTTGCCTCTCTTCGAGTACTGGGGGGTGTTTGGGGGTTCTGGGGAGGTCTCGGTTTTAAGAGGAAATAAACACCAATTGCAAATAGTAAAAGTAAACTCGGCGGAATGACCTATTGTCGGTATAAGCCGGACAATAACGCTAGACTAAGGAGATTATGTTTTGCGTCAGCTCCCGAATTTACCGTAAAAATACAGCCTGTGCTACTCATGCGATGAGTTGTGAGGGCCGGTAACAAACCAGGTACCTCGTGGTTCAAGACACACACACACACACATACATATATATACACACACAAATATATATATATATATATATATATATATATATATATATATATATATATATATATATGCGATTCTGATGATTATTTTCAGAAAGTACGGATGGCCTGGTCTTTTCTTCTTTTTTTTTCCCAGATGTCACTTGGAATTTTTATTTTATTTTGAAAACTGAGTTATGGTTTTTTTCACACCGGTTTAGAGTTTAGAAATTATATATATATATATATATATATATATATATATATATATATATATTAGGTATACACTATTTGTCTATAAATCCATGTTTTTTCAATACAATTTTGATCCCCCGTTTGAAAAAAATTACCGAAAATCAGTGAATTATCCGATTTTAATGAAATTTTCAGTGTTGATTTATCAATGAATGAAATTTATAATACATTAGTTATTTTATTTCAAAACTTTCTTTTTTTTTTTCATGTCACTTAACTTTGATCCCACCCCTTGTTTTGGGGGCGCAAAATATCGGTGGGGTATATATGTGATTGATACTTTTTTCTGCATAAATAAAAAAGAAAAAAGACCGAATGTGTGAATCGAAGAAAAAATTTGTAAGAACCTACTAGGGTAGTAAATAAGTACCGAAAATTGGAAAATAAAATGAAAATAGAATCTAAAAAGAAAAAATATACATCAATATTTGTTCTGTTTAAGAAGGGGGCGCTAAATTTCCAATACAGTTTTCGACCAAAAAAATATGGGTGATTGATACTAAAGGGAAGTAGAAATATTTTTTAAGAATCTAATAATGACATTTTAAACTTTAAATTTTTCTGCTCATATTTTGAATTAATTTTATATATTAATTTATCAAAGCAGAAATACCTAATTAAAGTTTTGAAATAAAATAACCAATGCATTATAAAATTCATTCATTGGTTAAATCAATACTGAAAATTTAATTAAAATCGAATAATTCCCTGATTTTTATGAATTTTTTTCAATCGAGAAAAAGATAAATTCATTTTGTAAATACGCCATTTTTAAACAGCGTTTGGCCATCAGTGATGTAAATTGACTGGAAAAATCGTTTAAATGTATTAAGAATAAATTAAATGTGTTATTTGATTTTTTTTACTGATGCTCATTATGTTACTACTTTTCGATTTAGATTTTGACTTTAAATAATCGATTTAATTAATTTTAATTCGTTTTTTTAATGAATAACAGCCGAATTTTGGGGTATATACGTATATATGTAAAACGTTCTCAATACACTAACTAGTGCATAATTATAAGGACCTACATGAGTCAGATACTATCTACCTAGGTTTCAGTTGAATGGTTCTTCAGGATAATTCTAACTGAAGAAGGTGGTTACAAACGTCTTTTGTAACCACCTTTTGTACTGAACTAGTTAATGGTTGCTTAACATGTTCCTTTCTTTTTCTCAACTACAAATGATTTGCTTAGGTATGATACAATGTCCCCCGTTGTTTATAGTACCTGCTTGAGTGGTCACCCATTTAAGTACTGAACAGCTTCATTGTTGCTTTACTTCGATGATCTAGCGCTTTCAGTGTGACTTGCCATAGTCTCTCCCCCCCCCCACACACACACACAAAAAACACAGTATATAAGGCGTGTCATAAAGCTGTATTTACCAAGATAGAAATGAACAATGAATGGAACGTTATTTTTTTTTTTTCAGAATACAAGGTGTCATAAAAGTGCCGAGTTTGAAGCTGTGTTTACCAAGGTAGAAATGAACAATGATATGAACATTAATTTTTTCAGAATACAAAGTGTGTCATAAAAGTGCCAAGTTTGAAGCTGTATTTACCAAGGTAGAAATGAACAATTAATGGAACGTTAATTTTTTTAACAATACAAGGTGTATCATAAAAGTGCCAAATTTGAAGCTGTATTTACCTAGATAGAAATGAACAATGAATGGAACATTATTTTTTTCGGAATACAAGGTGTATCATAAAAGTATCGAGATTGAAGCTGTATTCACCAAGATATAAATGAACAATGAATAGAACGTTAATTTTTTTCAAAATACAAGGTGTATCAAAAAGTACCTTCAATCTCGATAATGTTTTGACACACCTTGTATATCTGGCATAAGAATGAAAGTAACGGGGTTCCTGGAAGGATTGAACTCACTATTAAGTAGTAATTGATCTTGCCGCAAAGCTTGTTTATTTCATAAAAATTGTTTGTTTACAGTTCGGCTCAAAAGTTTGTTGTTGTTTTTGTTTTTTGTTGTTGTTTTTTGTTGTTTTTTTTTTGTGTGTGTTTTCAAAGAAACGGAACATGTAAATTCCCATCGGCTCAAGATGTTTCCTTTTGCATCTCTTCATCTACATTTTAATAAACGAAAAAAAAACCCTTTGATCTTTGCCGCTTTGGATTCGTCCGTTCCATCTCAGACAAGTACCAAGAAATGGTAAAGGTAATGCCGTTTTTTGGCTTTTTTTTAAGGGGGGGGGAGATATTTTTTCTTTTTTTTTTTTCTCTTTTCCTGACATTTTAATTGCTTGTCTGTTTCTTTCTTTCTTTTTAATCAATTGCTTCTTTCTTTCTTTCTTTTTCTTTAATTGTTTCTTTCTTTCTTTTCTTTAATTGCTTCTTTCTTTCTGTCTTTCTTTCTTTCTCCTTCTTCTTCTTCTTCTTCTTCTTCTTCTTCTTCTTCTTCTTCTTCTTCAATTGTTTCTTTCTTCTTTCTTCTTTCTTCAATTGTTTCTTTCTTTCTTTCTTTCTTTTCAATTGTTTGCTTGTCTGTTTCTTTTCTTGAATTATTTCTTTCTTTCTTTATTTTCTTCAAATGTGTTTTTGCTTCTTTCTTTCTTTCTTCATATTTCAATCATTCTTTATTATTTGACGAAACTTTAAAACACCTCAAAACTCGAAAACTTTCTCTTGATAATAAAGAAAAAAATGACAAAAAACACGAGGTACGTTCTATAAGTAATACCTCCAATTCATTTCTAGCCCTGTCGGCTGGGGCTTTAGAATACACCGACTGCATCTCTGCAGAGGGGTAAGATTTCCACCCAGCAAATGGGGCCACCTGTTGGCCGTGGGTGGCGATCCCTGATGCTTAAGGACGGAATCCTGGTGGATGCGCAGTCCATGACATGCGACACTTCATTTAGGCTCTTACTTGGGCTAGACGGGCGGTCGGAGAGGTCCCCTCCAATCAATCGACAGGCAAAGTCAAGCCTAGCACCTATATGATTGTCACAACCCTAGTGCTCTTATGACAACCCAACCCTTTTTATCATATGGGTGGCTGTGGGTCTTCATGTCTGGGTAAGACGTTAAACTCAAACTGATGGTGAGGTTCCAGTTCTGGATGTCTGTGTAATGGAGCACCCTTCATCACCATTACTCCAAAGTCAACTCTGACCTGGAGTGGTAATACGTGTTAGGGTCCCATGTATGGGTTAAATAGGAAATTGTTGAGATTTTTCTAGATATAAGGTGTGTGCCAGATCCCCGCTCCTCCTAGGTCAGATCATGTGATCTATCTCTTGGCCAACTGGCAGTACTCTGAGGTTAATACAATACTTAACCCCGACCCTACTGGTCATAATTACATGGACACTCTTTGACGACGGACATAGGATTAAATCACTAGACCTTTACCAATACGCAGGATAGGACTTATATGCTT
>CM042163.1:56689171-56699171 GCA_023376005.1 Doryteuthis pealeii
TGAAGTCAAATAATTTAGGAAGAATCGACAATCAGAATATGCGACTGATGAACAAATTGTGATAGATAGATAGATAGATAGATAGAAGAAGAAGAAGAAGAAGAAGAAGAAGAAGAAGAAGAAGAAGAAGAAGAAGAAGAATGTTGAGATAGATATGAGCAGCCTGACTTAGATAGATAAATAGATAGATAGATAAATAGATATGAACAGCCTGATAGATAGATAGATAGATAGATAGATAGATATAGATATGAACAGCGTGACTAAGATAGATAGATAGATATATAGATAGATATGAACAGCCTGACTTTGATAGATAGATAGATAGATAGATAGATAGATATGAACAACCTGACTTAAATAGATAGATAGATAGATAGATAGCCTGACTTAGATAAATAGATAGACAGGTAAAAATGAACAGGCTGACTTAGATAGATAGACGGATAGATATGAACAGGCTGACTTAGATAGATAGATAGATAGATAGATAGATAGATATGAATAGGCTGAGATTGATAAAAAGAAATTGATATGTTGAGATAGCTTTGAAGAGAATGTATTAGATAGATAGATAGATAGATAGATAGATTGGGACAGACTGCGATAGTTAAAGTGAAAGAAAGGTGTTAAGATACCTATGGAAAGAATGTATTGAATAGATAGATAGATTGGAAGATTGAGATATATCTATGGATATATAGGACACTTTAACCATGACTAGGTAACCAGATTAGGAGAAGGAAAACTCTGAATTCAAACCTGTTAAACTCTGCTTAAGAAATTAATCGTTCCACACTTCAATGTGTGTGTACGTAGGAAATAGGCTTGTGTACGCATATTTCTGTGTACGCATATATATATATATATATATATATATATATATATATATATATATATATGGAATTGGAATTGAATCCGACGATATGAGAAATAATTTGAAGAAAAGAAAGCACAGAATGGATAATAAAAGATGAATTTAATCAATATCACTTACACATGTGTTTCGGTCAGTTTATATATATTTATTTATTTCTAGTTTATATATATATATATATATATATATATATATATATATATAATAAAGATAATCTACTGAGTCAGACGAACCTACTATTAGTTTCGCATAAAGCTCTTCAGGGCTAAAATCTGAAAAATGAGTCAGATTTTAGCCCTGAAGAGCTTTATGCGAAACTAATAGTAGGTTCGTCTGACTCAGTAGATTATCTTTATTACTTGGCTCTACTTAGGTATCGAGTACTTTTTACAAATTAGCTTCTCCTAGCGGTTATATGAATATATATATATATTATATACATATATATACATATAAATTGTTTTTTCTTTTGGCCAAATACTGTACCAATAGATTATTTTTTGTTGGTACGAATATCTTGGTCTTTCTTTTTTTCAAAAATTTTTTTCTTCCTGGTTGATTTTGGTAGTATATTTTTACAATCAAACTCTCTGCCGGGTTTTTTCTCTCCGCAAGGATCTACCAACACGCTTGGTATATTAAATTAATATATATATATATATATATATATATATATATATATATATATATATATATATATATTATGAATGTATGGTTGTAGTCTGCAGTGTGGGTGAATAAGGCATTTATGATAATCTACATGCCTTAATCACCCACACTGCAGACCACACACACACACACACACACACACACACACACACACACACATATATATATATATATATATATATATATATATATATATAAAAGAAGGTTCGCAAAAAGGATTATGTTTTTTTTTAATTATTATTATCTTACATATGCGACACGTGTTTCAAATCTTCTGATATCTTCTTCAGACATTAATTAACCATATTTTGGCAGAATGTGAATATGTACATGTATAATTTCTGATATTTGATAGGTCAGAAATTATGCATGTACATATTCATATTCTGACAAAATATGGTTAATTAATGTCTGAAGAAGATATCAGAAGATTTGAAACACGTGTCGCATATGTAAGATAATAATAATTTTTTTAATTCATCCTTTTTGCGAAACTTCTTTTTTTTTAATAGAATATTTAATTTTCTCTCGTTGGACCCATAACAACACTTGTCTTTTATTTGCTTTTTATTATGTTCATCCTTTATTAATTTGGGTACCATTATAGTATGTGGCCTACCTTTTTAATATGGTCTACGAAATCATGTCTCTCTTATAGTATGTTGTCTACCATAAAAAGCATATTATAAGGTTTTAATAATAACTGCTAACCCTAACCCAAACCGCTAACCCTAACCTTATTTCAGAATTTTAAAATATTTTAGAATTAAATAGATTTCTGATTCATGTAAATTATGGATAAATTCGTTTTAATTATTCTTAATTACTATATACTGCTTATGACTGAATTGCATTTCTTGAAATTGAATATATGTGAAAAATAATTATTTTCAATAAATTGCCTAATACTTACATCTATAAATATACTCTTACTGAGGTAGGACACATACAAACCAGGTAGGCCACATACTATAAAAGAATCAAAAAGGTAGGCCACATACTATAACAGAATCAAAAGGTAGGCCGCATACTATAACAGAATCAAAAAGGTAGGCCACATACTATAACAAAATCAAAAAGGTAGACCACATACTATAACAGAATCAAAAAGGTAGGCCACATACTATAACAGAATCAAAAAGGTAGACCACATACTATAACAGAATCAAAAAGATAGACCACATACTATAACAGAATAAAAAACGTAGACCACATACTATAACAGAATCAAAAAAGATAGACCACATACTATAACAGAATCAAAAAGGTAGACCACATACTATAACAGAATCAAAAAGATAGACCACATACTACAGAATCAAAAAGGTAGACCACATACTATAACAGAATCAAAAAGATAGACCACATACTATAACAGAATCAAAAAGGTTAACCACATACTATAACAGAATCAAAAAGGTAGGCCACGTACTATAACTGCACCTTAATTTGTTTTATTTTTTAATCATTTATTTAATTAATCTTTATAATATCATTGATTAATACCCTTATTTGATTTTTTTTAATTTAGCTTTTCGTGTGGAAAATGAGGTGTAAAAAGTTTTTAAACCCGTCTCGGATAAAAATAGGGTGTAGATTTTATTGAACTGTGTTCTTTGCTGGTCACCATCAATTTTTCTATATAAAGGGATGTGCGATCGGTCATTGTACAAACAAACATACAGGCAGACAGGCAGACAGAATCATACAAATATTTAATGAACAAATTGGTTTTTCAGATATTTTAGGAAAGTATCGGCTTCCCAAGATACAATCTTATCTGTTCTGTCCAATCAAAAATTGGGAGAGAATACAAAAATCAGGAAATCTAAAAAATGGTGAGAGACAAATTGATTAGTTGGTTGGGTGAGTATTTTGGTTACTGGCATATCAATCCTTGTGGGTTATTTAATGTCAAATCTTGTTTTGTTTTGAGGGGATTTTTGATAAATGTATTTGTAAAGGAGTAGTTTGTTGGTAAATATTTGTGCTTGGTTGTATAAAAAGTTCGTCGCAAAAAAATCAGGTAAAAGTCGCTGAAAACAATCGCAGTAATTAAAATTTGGAAATCCAAAAAGTCAGGATTGAATGTTTTTAAATTGCTCACGGAATCGACCTGATTCCTAAATGGTATAATATGTTGGACTACGACCCCTAGGAGTAACGTTGAATGATGTGACTGACTGACACACTGACATTTGCAATTATCATTTAAAAAAATTCATTAACTCAATATTTATCAGTATATTAACAGAAATATTTTGTTAGATTTTTCATTAACTTTAAATAATTTTCACTCGCCTCATGTGTATTAATCAGTTAGTAGAAATAACTTTTTATGTATTAATAAACTGGAAGTTGACATTCGGCCACTGCTTTCTAGCACCTATATGATAGAAATAGTCACAGGAAATGGACTCGTCGCCTCGAGTTCAAATCCTGGACGTGGTAATGGCATTTCATTTAGCGCTAATACCTTTGGTAAAGATATGAATTCTACTCTCCCTCCAGCTAAGGGTAGACTGGACTCTGTAACCTTGGTTCGGCAACCGGTCTAGAAGAAGGAAAACTCTGAATTCAAACCTGTTAAACTTCGCTTAAGAAATTGACCTTGTGTCACATCCTGCTCGTGTGGAGGGGTTGATAAATATATATATGATAGAAATAGGCGCGTGGCGTAATGGTTAGAGTCGTGGGAAATGGACTCGTCGACCCGAGTTCAAATCCTAGACGAAACTGCTTACATTTCACATCGCGCTGATACCCTTGGGAAAGGTATGAATCCAACTATACTCCCCCCACTATGGGTAAATAGTAGGGCATACTGGGCTCTTCAACCTTGGTAAGGCAACCTGTCTAGGAGAAGGAAAACTCTGAATTCAAACCTGTTAAACCCCGCTTAAGCAATTGACCTTGTGTCGCATCCTGCTCGTGCGGAGGGGTTGGTAAATATATATATGATAGAAATAGCTATAGCAATTTGAAGAATGATATATATATATTTACCAACCCTTCCGCACCAGCAAGATACAACACAAGGTCAATTTCTTAAGCGGCGTTTAACAGGTTTGAATTCTGAGTTTTCCTTCTCCTAGACTGGTTACTTAGCCATGGTTAAAGAGCCCAGTCTGCCCTGCTATTTTCCCATAGCTAGAGGGGGATTAGCGCTATGGGAAATGCGAACAGCTTGACTAGGATTTGAACTCTGGTCGACGAGTCCATTTCAAACGCCTCTAAACATTAGACCACGCGCCTCCACGCCTTTGAAGAATGATATAGGTGCTAGGGCTTGATATTACCAGTTGATTGATCGAGTCGAGCCTCTTCAACCGACCGACCGTCTTGCTCAAGTTATAGTTGAGGAAGTGTAGCATGTCATAGGACCTCTTAGTATCCGGTTATCCACCACAATCCTGTGCTCAGATATTACGGATCGCCACCCACGGCCAATATGTGGCCCCATTAATGGGTCTTATCCCTCCACAAATGTGGCCTCGTGTTTTTTCAACACCAACCGAAAGGGTGGAGAAATTAAATTCATTGCCTAATTATTAAAAGGTCAGACAGAGCTCCCTCTTACAACAGAGCTTACAAGAAGTGCAACCCGGTCCATATAGGCCCCAGTGGGTGAATAACATTTTGGCAGGGTGAATAAAAGCATAGGGAGTCCATAGTGGGAGAATTTATTATTTGCATTTATAAATCCCTTTATAAAATGTTTTTAAATTGCTCACGGAATCGGCCTTATTCTTAAACTGTATAATATGTTGGGCTACGACCCCTAGGAGTAACGTTGAATGATGTGACTCACTGACACACTGACATTTGCAATTATCATTAAAAACAAATTAATTAATTCAATATCTATCAGTATATTATCAGAAATATTTTGTTAGATTTTTCATTAAATTTAAATAATTTTCACTCGCCTCATGTGTATTATCAGTTAGTAGAAATAACTTCTTATGTATTAATAAACTGGAAGTTAACACTCAGCACTGCTCAAGAAGGTCAAACAGGTCCATATAGGCCCCAGTGGGTGAATAACATTTTGGCAGGGCGAATAAAAGCCTAGGGAGTCCATAGTGGGAGAACTTACTAGTTTGCATTTATAAATCCCTTTATAAAAGAGGTCCACCCTGACTCGGAGTGGTAGTACCTGTTAAAGTCTTATCTATAAATTAAATATATAAAAAATGAGTTATTAAAAATGTGTTTAAAAATGAGTTTGAAAATAATTGAATATCAACAAGAATGAATAAAACAAAACATATTTGGCATAAAATAACCCAAAAGGGTTGACATGCCGTAAAATCCAACCGCTGGATCACGTTGGCAAGACTAATTGCCAAATATCGAAAAACAGTCGTAAAATATCCCAAGCTTTGTGCAACTATTGAATCCAGTTTAATAGCTCAAGTTCGTTTATGGTGGAATGTGGGTTTAGCTATATGCGTTATCTACTAAGCAAACAGAGAAGTACTTTGAACATAGAACAAAATTTGCGGCACAAATTCACAAACCTGCAACCTAATATTCGTGATCTCAGTGCACACCAAACCCATCCTTCCTATTAAAGAATTTATTCAAAATAAAAGTGCGTTTGCATATAAAGTTTACCGATTCTTTTCTCGTGAAAATTGTATTAAACACTGGCAAATTAGTTATATTTTGTAATTTGATATTCAATTAATTTATTTGGTGGTGAATGGAAATTAATTTTGGTCACAAGGGGTGCATCAAGTAAAAAGTTTTTGAAGCCCTGGGCTACACGGAGACGCCATAGTCTAATAGTTACAAAATATCTTAAATAATTGTTTTTAGAGAGCACCAAATTTTCATTTTTGGGACAAAATTTCGTTTTTGTTTAAATTGTGTATGTGTGTAGGTGGGGGGATATCGCAACAATACAAATAAAGTCCTATGATTATTGTATTCTGAGTTCACCTAGTGATTTTCAGCGTTAAACAAGTGATACGTGTGGGTGCCGCTGCCAGCGGTTGAAGTTAAGATAGAGTGTTGGGAGAGCCATTCTGAGCGGTTTAAAGTAGGCAAAAGTTTAATACCAACTCTTGGTTATATATATATATATATATATATATATATATATATATATCAGCCCCTCTGCATGAGTAGGATGTGACACAAGCTCTATGTTTAACAGGTTTGAATTCAGATTTTTCCTTCTCCTAGATTGGTTGCCAAACCAAGGTTAAAGACCCCAGTTTCCCTGAAAATTTGCCTATTGCTAGAGATAGAATAGTTGATTTCATACCTTTCCCTAGGATATTAGCGCTATGTGAAATGTTACCAACCTTGTTTTGGATTTGAACTCGGGTTGACAAGCCCATTTCCCACGCGCCATTTTTGCATTTCAAAGTAAATTGCCGTAAATTGCCGTACATTCCCACTCTTTGTTGACAGTTATCGCATCTTGACGTGTGCACCTTATCTTAGTATGAAGGGCTAAACGTATAAAAAATTATTTTATGAAGCAAAACAAATTACTAATTTAGCATTTCCTTGATGCCTCACGATTTAACTCTTAAGATTATTGAAAAAGAAAGTTGGGAAAATCAGAATTACAATTTTAGAAATTATTTATAATAAAATTTTAACTGAACAGTAGTATCTGCTTTCTGGATATAAACGGGAGAATTATTTGTTTCCAAATAAAATAATAAATTTCTTCAAACACTGTTTGTTTGAGTTTTATTTTACAGAGTATAATTATACATGCGTCACGGATTCGAACCTATTAACTTAAAAATATATATATATATTCGTTTGGGGTTACTAGGGATTAAATTGCTGGCTGTAGTAATTTTTGGAACCCCAGTTTAAAAAAGAAAAAGATTCAAATTTCTAATGCCATTTTCCATGCTATCTTTCCATAACCCCCACCCCCCATTTTTAAGTGTGACCGATTGAAAAAAGGGAAAGAAAGGTCAGATTTTTGATATTGTTTTGACAACAACACAAATGTCATAAAGAGAATTAAGTTTATGTTTACAATTGAACATTCTGCAAAGTCACTTGGTACAAGGGGAGATAATAATGATAGGAAGTGGAAAATGGAAATATGGCTGGTGAAGAAAGACAGGTCAAATAAGGTCACTATCTATACAAATATAAAGGGCAGTTGTGTGTATATGTATATCCGGAGGAAACTTCGAAAATAAAACAATTAGCGACAAAGTATATATATATATATATATATATATATATATATATATATATATATATACTCATTAAATATCGCCAGGGCTTAGTTTTTGAGCTAAAATAATAGAGATTTGATTTATATTTGTGAAGATAATTAAAAAATAAAATTTAAATGATAACAGCATGGATTATTTTCATTTGATATTTTAGATAGTAGACATTAACATTTCTTTTCAGAGTAGCTGGATCAATGCAATGTCTATTTTTTTTATAGGGATTTAACTGGGGTATCCCATGAGGATTCAACTCATTATTCACTAATAATGAATCTGTGGGACTAACTTAAAAAATGCCCCTCTACTCAGGCGACGCCGGGTAGCCACTGCTAGTATAAAATAAAAGAAAGAAAAACTGAATAAGCTTAGATAAATAGAAATAGTCTAAGATCGATAGATAGGTATACACTAAGATAGATAGATAGATAGATAGATAGATAGATAGATATCTGTCAATCTATGCATCTATCTTAGCCTATACATATCCCAAATCGGAGAAGCCACAAAAACAGTCTTTTAGATTTACAAAATTGAGTCAAAGGTTTTGCAATATTTTGATAACGTGAAGCACAATTTGGCAGTTTTCACCGGCTGTAAAGTTACTTGGTACTAGGGGAATTAATTATACTAGGAATAAGAAAATGTAAATATGGTTGATGAAGGACAGGGAATAACTAAAAAAATTTACTTTTTAAATGTAAAAAAGAAAAATGAAAACCTTTTTATCAATATGTTTTACGAATATTTTCATATTTCTTAGAATAAAATATATCCATTTTTAATCAGCGAATCAAATTTGAATTTATATGCAAAATATTCTGCCTACAAATAAGTTAATGTTTAGTTATTAGCAATTACAGAATCTGAATTTAAAATTGTCTTATGCACGAAAAAGTTTTAGAAAAAAATCATTCAAGCGATTAAAAAAAGGGGTATAAATAAAGGTGGATACCCGCATACTATTATTTTCATATTTCTTAGAATGAAATATGATTAAATACATCCATTTTTAATCAGTGTTTTTAAACGTTGTTGAAGGAAGAATAACGAAAAATTGCAATGTTACATTTTATTTCTAACTCAACAAGCAATTGAAAACTGATTTAAAAATTGTCTTACGTACGAAAAAGTTTTAGAAAAAAATCATTTAAACCATTTACAAGTTTTTAAAATATTATTCTCAATGCTGTAAACAAAAAAAATCGCAATTTTTTAGCGATTAAAAAATGGGGATATAAACAAAAACACATACTATAATTATTTTCAAATTGTTAACTGGATTTATATTTAATACAATGAAATTTGAATAAAGGTTAATATTGTCTTCAAAATTTTGAACCATTCAAACGAAGAAACATTATTTGTTGTTTAACTCCTGATTTTTTTTTTTTAAATTTCAGCTTACGGAAATAATGAAAATTATGAACGAAAACAATATTTACCTTTTTGCACCGTTGAATCAATTGAAATTTAACGTAGCCAAAAATAAGTTGACTACCGGCTTTTTAAAAAATGCTATGAAAAATCAACTAATAGTCAAATTTTCACGAAAATGTCGGTAATTATTCATCTGTTGATGAAAATATGTTTGAAATAGGTTTTTTTTTCTTAAAATATATTAGGGGAAATATTTTGACGAGCCCCTATTTTATTTTATGAAATCTGAAAAAAAAAATGAACAGATAAAAAACGATTTTTTTCTATAAAGATGTCTGAATAATTATATCAGAAGATTTTTATAAGTTTCTATACGGGACTTTTTTCAGTTTCAAAAAAACAAAAAAAACAAAAAAAAAAAAACATTAATTTTAAATTCTGCTAAAAAAATGTCAATATTATTAGACACAATTCCGTAAGTATATGACATCCAGCAAAGATTGAACTCACTATTCAGTAGTAATGGATTTACGAGACTACCTTGCTAACCATTACACAATGATGGGACCTCATTTTCTTTACCCAACCTGTTCGTTACAGGTAGGATATGGTGCAAGGTCGAAAGCAAAGGGCATCTAGTGAGTATTGAAATCGATATTCATTAATAATGTGTCTAACCTGCAAACACTTTCACCACAATGGGATGTTATTAATATCAGATAATGTAAACATCTAAATAAACTAATATTATAATACATAAGCTGTTAGCTTTGTTTAACATTAAATATCCAATAAACGAATAATCTTCGTTCTAATAAAAACTCATTTTTAATCTATTCAACCCATAGATGGGTTC
>CM042163.1:56704171-56714171 GCA_023376005.1 Doryteuthis pealeii
CAATCTCCCTAGTTTAGTGCTAGCTTAAAGGTGATACTCCTTCGCTGATACTGAACGCAGGGAACTCCGCTGACTACAAAATAATCATGTACAAAGTTTAGTTTGACTCAATACCAAGTATGGGGTACCCAGTGAGGAACACAACCACGGACATCCTTGTCGGCTGGGGCTTTAGAATACACCGGCTGCACCTCTGCAGAGGTGTAAGACCCGCCCAATGGGGCTACCTGTTGACCATCGATGGTGACCTGTGATGCTTAAGAATGGAACTATATATATATATATATATATATATATATATATATATATATATATATATAGAGAGAGAGAGAGAGAGAGAGAGGGGGGGTACATCTATGAAAAAGCATTTGTGAATTTTTTTTTCAAAATTAAACCATTTTGCGGACATTTTTATTATTTTTTATCATAAAATATTTTCTCTTGTTGGTCAAGCCCCATAATCTTTTACACACACACAGATATATATATATATATATATATATATATATATATATATATAATATATTATATATATATATCAAAATTCGATGACAGCCTGTCTTTAACCGAGAATACGTCACTGCTTACGTCACAATATCCTCAGGAATAGCATAAGTTTATCAATGGGTATTCAATTCATAGTCAAAATCATTAATACATAGAATAAATCTGATATTATTAACGATGTCTCTATGAAAATCTGACTTAGAATTGCCTCAAAACAGCCTATGTTATTAGTGCATTTAAGATCCTGCAATATGTTTTATATATAACTAAGGTATTAAACGTTTACATAATATATGGTGTGTTTAATTTGCAATCTGGTTTAAACAAACAAAACATGGTTCAATATATAATTACTTGGTGTTATTGATCTCTAATATTATTGTTTTAATCTTCTACGAATCGATCCTATGAATGATTTTATATAGAAACCAATTAAAATATGATTAAAGTAAGTGTAATCTTTTTATATGCGTTCTTATTTAATTTCATTAGTCTTTCCAATTTAATATACTTCGTTACATGAAAACTTAAATACATATACCTATAATGTATATATATATATATATATATATATATATATATATATATATATATATATATATATGTGTGTGTGTGTGTGTGTGTGTGTGTGTGTGTGTGTGTTCATAGGATTGATTCAATCCTATGAATTCAATCCTATGAATGATTTCATATAAAATATGATTAAAATAAGTGTAGTCTTTTTATGTGCGTTCTTATTTAATTTCGTTAATCTTTCCAATTTAATATATTTCGTTAAATTAATTCGTTACATTAAATTTATTCGTTAAATTAATTCGTTACATTACGACGGAACAAATGAACATGCTACTATTAAACACACTCGCCTATCCGGATTTTAACAGCATGTTAAACCCACAAAAACACTTGAACTTTTATAATTCTTCTATAATGCTCCCTTTCTAATAATCTATCAACAATTTCTTCAAATAAGAAATTTTCTCCTGAAGATGACCGAAGGTCGAAACTAGTTGAGAATAAACAACATACAAGAAATATTCCTGATTGTCTTAATAATTTTTGTTCACACCATATATATATATATATATATATATATATATATATACGTGTGTGTGCGTCTGTGTGTGAGGATAGGAGGATTTGAATAAATCCGACAAAATGTGGTTAATAATAGAGGAAAAAGTGTGGACAAAACAACTCAAACAAGCAGATGGTGAGGAAATATTTCGTTACACATTAAGTGCGACTTCTTCAGTCCTTTATTTGAAACATTTATACAGCATACATTTGTTTTTTGTTTTTTTATAGTGGAGAAGGTCAACGGGTGAGTGGTGGGTTAAGTGATAAAGTTAGGAGAGTGGAATTGTGTTAGTGTAGTCTTTTATATAAAAAGACTTTTTTTATTTAATTTCGTTAGTCTTTCCAATTAAAAACATTTCGTTACATTAAAACTTAGATACTTACACCCGTCTCCCATGAATTTGGTATGAGCTCTCTTATTGGTAATTTAAATTAACTCTCTCTACTAAGCTTATAAGCAATGATCGTTTCCCCGGAAATTTGATCTCTCAGTGACCGTAAAATACATAAACAAACCTATGTACTTAATAGTTTAAAAACACCAGTCCCCGCAACTGCTGTCAGTGGACGAAGGGATAAGATATCGGGCTACCATACGGTCAGTCTAAGTTCGACCCTAGCCAAAGATAGTTGTGTCTAGCCACACTGAAGAGGCGTGAAACGACGAAACACGTGTCTGTGGATGACTTATATATATATATATATATATATATATATATATATATATATATATATATATATAGAGAGAGAGAGAGAGGGGGGGTCAGAAAAACAGATTATTTACTTACTCCACAACAAAATGACAAATATCCTAATACATTCAACTTATACATATTTACCAACGAGCAGGATGTGACACAAGGTCAATTTCTTAAGCGGAGTTCAACAGGTTTGAATTCAGAGTTTTCCTTCTCCTAGACTGGTTACCTAGCCAAGGTGAAAGAGCCCAGACTACGTTGCTATTTATCTATAGCTGGAGGGAGAACTGATTCATACCTTTCCCAAGGGTATTGGCGCCATGTGATAATGCAAACAGCTTCTTCCAGGAACTGAACTCGAATCGACGAGTTCATTTCCTACGACTCTAACCATTAGACAACACGCCTTACAGACTTATAAGAAAATCAATTTTTAGTAATAAAATGAAAAGGGTGTACTTATTTCTGGGCGTTATTGTACGTCGAAATTCATTTTTTTTTATTCACATACATGATGACATGCGCGCATGATTTGGTCTCCCACAATTTTTAGCAGAGAAGCTTAGCCTTTTCAATATGCGCAGAAGCGTTCGGATCTGCCGGTTGTGCGCACGGGAATAACATATCTCACTGAGGCTGTGTATGCGATCTTCTGAGAGGCTGGGGGTGGAGAGAGAGAGAGAGAGAGAGAGAGAGAGAGAGAGAGTTGACCTTGCCTTGAAATTGACGCAGTACGATTGAGTGCGTTCCACCAAAGTGTCAATGCCCCGTTACTTTCGCTAGCTTCAATAAAGGCGATGCTTAATGTCTTCGGAAACTTTTTTTTCCCGAAGCTTTGTTCCAACGCGAGACTTTCCCCTTTGAACAAAACCAATTCGCTACACTCCTCAGAGGGTATCATATTGTTGCATGGTCGGAATGAACCACAAACACGTCATGTGTATATTGGTACCTGGACGCCTGCTATATTGACCGAGAGGAGAAATAACAGATTTCAGGGCAAGTTTTATTAATAAAAGCCTTTGAAAATCTGGGACACATCCAAACAAATGGACCCGGAATTGATTCATCTTAAAAGTTACAGATTTTCACAATACACCGTCTGACGTCATGTGTTATGTCAGAGTGACTCACCATTTCCAATACGCAATCACATTATTTAACCTCACAAGAATATGCGCCCTCCGAGCGTAAATATTTAAGTTTTAATCTAATATAGGCACTGGCAAAATTAGCCTAAAATACGTTTTTGACAAAATCAATTTAGCCCCCCACCTACAGAAAATAATTTACCAAAAATCAGGGAATTATCGGATTGTAATTAAATTTTCGGTGTTTATTTATCAATGAATGATCTTTATAATACATTATTTATTTTGTTTCAAAACTTTCTGATTTTTTCAGGTCACTTAATTTTGCCCCCCCCCCCTTACTTTGGGAATGTAAAATATTGGCGAGTTGGTCCTTGATTGATACTAATTACAGTAGAAATAAAAATATTAAAGACCGAAGTTGTAAATAGAAAAACGAAAAATTAAGTGGAATGTTTTATGAGAAAATAAGTACGGAAAATCGGAAAATAAAATGTAAAAAAATGATAAATAATTAATTTTGGGGGGATTTCTTTTTTACTCATTTCGATAATTTTTTAATTGGCTATTATCTTATAAAAGAAAAAATTATACATCGATATTTTTCTGCTTAAAAAAGAGGGGGCTACATTTTCAATAGTTTTTCTTCAAAACTTATTACTTTATGTGTCTAAAATAAGGTTTGCATTAAATAGATATTTATTTCTAGAATCTAAAAATATAACATTTTAAACTTAAAATCCGAATATTTTTATTTTAAATGAATTTTATATATTAATTTTTCATAGCAAAAATACTAAATTAAAGTTTTGAAATAAAATAACTGATGCATTATAAAATTCATTAATTGATAAATCAATTCTGAAAATTTCATTAAAATCGGATAATTACCTGATTTTTGGTAATTTTTTTTTTTTTTTTTTTTTGCAATCGCGAATGTTATATTAAAATTGCAAACAAGCGCTTAAAACCCCTGAACAAGAGGCAGAATGGCGGATCGCGTCGAAATTGGCCAAAACAAATCCCTTTAAATATATTAAAAATAAACTGCATATGTAATGATGTTTTTCTTTTTTTAATGATAGTAACATAATGTTACTACTTATCGATTTAGACAAAGTTTGACTACATTTATTTTAATTATATTTTAATTCGTTTCTATATAAAATCATTTATAGGATTTATTTAAATACGTTGAAGAATACAACGATATTAGAGATCAATAACACCAAGTAATTATTTATTAAACCCGGTTTTGTTAAAACCAGTATGCAAATCAATCACGCCATATATTATGTAAACCTTTGTTTCTTAATGATTTATAAGACACATTGCAGGATTTTAAACGAACAAATAACATGGGTTGTTTTGAGGCAAATCTAAGTCAGATTTTCATTGAGATATCGTTAATAAATCAGATTTATTCTATGCATCAATGATTTTGACTATAAATTAAATACGAAAAAAAAAACATACGCAAATCCTGAGGGTACTGTGACGTAAGCAGTGACGTTGTTTCGGTTACAGACATTGAATCTCCATTATGATAAGCTGTTGTTTCAACGTGTATTTTCGGATAGATTTGACTCCACCTCTGTCGGTGAGGCTTAGAATAGGCTAACAATATCCCCCACCCCAAGAGAGTTGTCGAGTGTATGATACTAAACTGCATCTTATGGTGAGGCTCCATTTTGGGGGATTTGGAGAATGTGAAGTACCGCCTTTATTGCCATCACACCCAGTTCCACTCTGACTCAGGGTGGTAGCTCAGTCGGTAGAGCATCAGCCTAGGAATCGTAAGGTTTCTGTTTCGATACCGATCCCCGCCAAATCGGCGCATGAGTAGCGCATATTGGGTAATATGATTTGAGCGGTAAAGTGGGGAGTTGACCGGGAGGTGTGGCGCTCCACCTCAGCAAAAACAGTCTCCCTGGTCTAGCGCTAGCGAAAAGGGGATAAACTCCCTCGCTGTCCGGCTGATACCGACAATAGGCCACTCCATCAACTTTACTTACTTTTATGCTTCATACAGTGAGGGTCAAGTTCTGGAGCCCTGTAAAATGTGGAATACCCTCTTGTTTCCATTACTCCCAGGTCCACCATGATCCGAAATAGTACTACCTCTTAGGCTCCCATCTATGGAACAAATAGAAGTGTCTGGAAATTATTCGCATTCGATGAGAATACTTGATACCATATTAACTGTAAATTATTTGTACACGCAAGTTACTATGTACTAAAATAACTTAAATTTTAATGTACTAAAATATCATATCAAATTAGAAAGGCTAATGAAAGTAAATAAGAATACACATAAAAAGATTTCAAACAGAGTGAGGTATAATCGAAAAATAGAACAACTAAAACTTACTCTTCCATCACTCCCGTCTTTCATTGCTAAATTTTTCTAATTTAACTATTTAGTTAAAATAGGAAGTAAAGAATACAATTACAGTTATTTTCTTGTTAATGGATATCGAGATTTTTGCTCATAAGTACATATTTATTAAAATCAACTTTTTAATACCAATATGCAAATTAGCCTATCCGTTCACGCTGTAACCCGCTATTTTGTTGTATATATCAGTACAATTGCATGTTATTAGTATTTAGATATTGTCAGTACTAATGATGTAAAACAATTTTATCAATAATTGAGTTTTTAATAAAATAAAGTCATGGAGAATGAGACGTAAATAATTAAGGGAATTGTGACTTGAATTGTAATAGAATTTCGGTTACAGACACAAAAACACACAATCTCCATTATATTAAGAATAGTTACTTGAAGCTATGGGTGTTTACTATGAATTAGTATTAGTTACTTGAAACCATACAAATGTGTCCAAATTATTTGTATTAGATAGAAATACATGATATTACATAATCATGTAGGGGAAATCGGTATAAATGCAGAATAGCACGCAAGAGATATCCTTAGAATCACATTTTGCGTATAAATAACATTAGATGTCGGAAACTCGCGAAGTTGGCTAACTCTAATCTTAAGACTAACCCTAACCTTAGCCTCTCAAAGGTTTCGGGTATTTCCGTGAAATGTGAGGCTTTTTATACGTAATCTAATATTATCTCTTGCGCGCTATTGTGCATTGGTACCAGGAAATATTAATAAATAACTACAAAAGAAATGTGAATATGAATGTACAATGATCACTAGTCAAGAAACTCTACGGATAAAATAAACCTGTACGAGTTGTCATGCCGTTAAAATCAATCAATAAATAAATTAAAGAAAGAAATTAAAACAAAATGTATTTTCCAAATAAAATGAGATTGACTTAAAATGAATTAGACTCCTTCATATTCCATAAAAGTATTATTTTCCCAACCCCTCTGCTGTGACCAGGATGTGACACACGGTCATTTTAAGCGGAGTACAGCTGGTTTGAATTCAGAGTTTTCTTTTTCCTTGACAGGTTGTCTTAACAAGACTAAACAACCCGAATCTGCCCCACTATTTACCCTTGCCTATCGCCTATCCCTTGGTCATTAGCGCGAAATTGAATGCAAACAGCCTCATCCAGGACTTGAACTAGGATCTCTAATTCCATTTCTTACGGAAATTACTGTTACACTCCTGTAGATAGTACTGGGGACACAGGGAAACTGTTTCTGCGGCCCTTGGCAACACTGTCGTGTTTGTTGTGCATGCGCAAGTGCCTGTGTCAGCACCTGCACACACTTCGCTGCCACCTTCAGTCTTGACTTAGCAGTCGGATCTCTGATTCCAATTCCTACGAGGATAACTTACACACCTATAAATAAATATTTGTCAATTTTGAGGGTAATCCCAAAATGAAGGTCTCCAATATGCTGGGGGACACAGTGAAACGTGTTCGTGCGGCTATTGGCAACACTGTTATGTTGCTTTTATATGCACATGGGCTTGCCACTGCATAAGTCTCGCTGCCAAGCTTTTTTTCTATAATTTTCTATAATTTTAAAACATAAGCAATTAAGAAATAACATGCATTATCAAGGAACAACAATTCTGTTTCATAGTGTTATTCTTTGTAGTACCAAATCAACAGAGAAAGAAAGAAAGAAAAAAAATAATGATATTAATGAGTAAATTACCGAAAGAAAACTTTTTTTTGTAGAATTAACAAATTCACTTGAACAGGTGTTACCTCTCGGATTTGAGGTAAAAACAAAACAACAGAAATAAGTGAACTTTCATTTAGTATATTTAATGAAAATCTTATATTATATTTCTGTTGTTTCTGTCTGTCTACCCGGGAATGCAATTGGATAAACAAAACCTTGTACCAATCTATATATTGATATTCTTGTTCCTTAATCCTCCGACCGTTATCATCTTGCTACACTTTCTAGTTAAAAATGAGACCGTCCAAATCGTCGAAGACGAAGTTCAAAAATGAAGCTCCTGATTGACGTTACCACCAAGTGTGAAATTTGCACAGTTATTTGGTTTTTGAACGCAAAACCTATGGAAATTCATTTACAAATAAAGGAAATGTATGGCGAATGGTGCATGGATGTCAAAAAACAGCCATTAGTGGTGCAAAGAATTTTCAACTATTGAAGTCAGTTAGTCTACTGTCTACTAGCTAAGCACAACTGAAGCAGTGTCGAAGACAGTTGGTATTTATAGAAATCAAGAATGACACATTCATGCATTTGGGTGATTCCATTCCTTGAGTTTTGATTGGCTGCTTGGTTTCAATGATATTGTGGAGTTTTATAAATACCCTGTCATTATGCAGTAGAATTGCAACAAGACGGGATTGTATTGAGTTACAACCTCTTGTTGCCATGTCTTACCAATTCGACGGTAATTGGAACTTAGTTTGATTATTCTTCATCAACGACGACGAGATTCAACGCTTTCTCAACAAGCATGGTGAGAAACTGATTTGACATGGGCATAAAACTGCCACATCTACAAAAATGCATCGACCGAAATGGTGATTACGTAGAAAAATAAATTGATGTTCAAGCTTTAAAATGATGTAAGCATTAAAACTGGCCTGCATTTTTAAAAAAGTTTCTAAAGGTCAAAGGTTTATCAAATGATATAGGATTGTCGTTCTATGCTGATTTCATAAATACAATTCATTGTGTTTAGTCAGGTCTATTTTTTAAGATGTTCTTGAATAGGCTGTACATAATAATAACACTTATTCAAAAGCCGATTGACTCTACTTGTCACAACTATAACACTGTTCTGTACATTTCAAGTATAACTCATTATTACTATCTCATTATATGACTAGTTTTACATTTCAAGTATAACTCATTATTATCATGGATTACATCACTGACGACAACCACCAGCGCCCCAAATGTAGGAACGTATATTTAAAGTACTATCTCCTTATATTACTAGTTTTACATTTCAAGTATAATTCATTATTACTATCTCATTATATTACTAGTTTTACAAGTTTTATTCCATATTGTTGCCGTAAAACCAACCAACCAACCAACCAACTAAATGAAGGTATGAGATGGAAAGCTGTAATAATTATTAGGAATTGTTTATTCCTAGAATTGACTGCAGAGAAACTGAAATCGGGGAAAAAAATGGGTCACTGCGTCAGTGACTATATCACGTGACCAAACATATAAAAGACAAAAACTGTCCCATCCAGTCAGCTAAGGCTGTAGAATACACCGACTACATCTCTGCATAAGGATAGAATCCCCCAGTTGGCCATGGGTGACGAGCCATGATGCTTAAGGACCGAATCCTAGTGGCTTAGCAGTCCATGACTTGCAACATTATTTTCGCCGTTACTTAGGCTATACAGGCGGTCAGAAATGCCCCCTCCGATCAATCGGCTGGTCAAGTCAAGCACTAGCACCTATATGAGTGTCTCTTATTGGCAAATCCCTAATGCTTTTTATCATATATGCGCTAGAAAGCGGTGGCTGAGGGTCTTAATCTTTTGGATATGACGTTAAACTGTAACTCGAGGTCAAGTTTCAATGCTGGGGCTCTAGGGAGCATGAAGTACCCATCATCGACATTACTCCCAGGTCCACTCTGACCAGGAGTTGTAGCACATGTTAGGGTCCAATCCATAGGTTAAACAGAATTTAATGAGTTTTGAAGAATTGAATACCCAAATAGAATGAATCAAACAAAATGTCTTCGGCATGAAAATAACCCAACAAGAGTTGACATGCCGTAAAAACCAACCAACCAGTCAGCCAGCCAGATACGTAAAAACAGATTCAGATATGAACAAACTGTGATACACAGATATAATTTGGAGAAGCATAGAATAACCCAACAAGGGTTGAATGCCGTAAAGTCCAACCAACCAAACCAACCAGTAACCGTCTACGATTTGTGAGTCCAAAAAAGAAAAAAAAATATGTGCGTGCACATTGAATGAAAAGATGAAAAGGTGTTTTTTGTTCTGATCGCCGCTAATGGAGAAAGTCTGCAGGAAAGAAGAAAAAAAGGCGGGAGAAAAAATGGCGGGAGAAGAAAAGGCGGGAAAAAAAGAAAAGGAAAAAGGAAAAAAAAAAAAGATGGGGAGGTGGAAACTATTGGATATGAAAAACGATTTGAATGGAAAAATGTTAACGGTTTTCTGTCGAGTGAAAAAAAAACGGCTGACATCTCATTTT
>CM042163.1:56716671-56759171 GCA_023376005.1 Doryteuthis pealeii
CAAATTTATTTAATTTATTTATTAACAAATTTATTAACAAATTTATTTAAAAATTTCTAAAATTTATTAAAATTTATTAATGATCTAAAAAAAATAAATCAGAGAGTCTGTTGTAATATTTTGCTGACCATGGCGCCAAGTGTTAGAGCTGTGTCTAGTGGAGGGAACACACTCTTGAAGATGTTTCAGTATCAATCTATCCATATATAAAGGGCAATTGGTGTGTATGTATGTACGTCCGGATGAAAGTACGAAAATAAAACAATTAATAACAAGTTAAATATATATACACATTAAATATCACCGTCCTTGATTTCTGTGCACAAATTATGTAGATTTGATTTATATTCGAAGATATTTAAAGATTAAATATACATAGAAATAGCATTGAATTCTACTTTAAAATAACCAGCATTTGTGAATCTCAAAAGTAAAGAAATCAATACACCCGCCCTCTACCCAGGCGATGTTAGGTAGCCGCTTCTAGTGCATATATAAAGAGTAGTTGGTATGTATGTATGTATGTTTTGAGAAAACTACGACAATAAAACAATTAACAGCAAACTAAATATATATACACATTCACTACCACCAAGCCAGATTAACACAAGGTCTTTTTTACGTGGAGATTTTTATGGGACATCCTGCGAGGATCCAACTCGCGATTCGGTAAGAATGGATCTGTGAGACTAACAATTTTGTTAGATCCTCCTTCTACCCAAGCGACGCCGAGTAGCAGCTTCTAGTTTAATATAAAAAATACTTCAACAATCTAGTAAGTAAAGTCGTAGAGGCGGCCTAATGTTGGTATCAACCAGACAGCGAGGGAGCCTATCCCCTTTTCACTAGCGCTAGACCAATGAGATTATTTTAGTGTCTGAGGTGGAGCACCACACCTACCATCAGCTCCTCACTTTGCCGCACAGATCCCTGTGCTACTCATACGCTGAGTTGGCGAGGGCCGGTATCGAACCAGGAACCTTGTGATTCCCTAGGCGAACGCTGTAACGACTGGAATATCTAAATAATACAAATTCTCTCTTTTTTTTTCTTTTTTTTTGTGGAAGAAACTTTGATCAGCGCCAAGTACAACCAGGACATGGTGCAACCCGTTCTGCTGCCGATCCTGCAACCGGAAGGTGACGTGCACTTCCAAGGCGATGGTGTCCGCCCACAAAATACCCGTGTTATTTGATATGCTCTGCAAGATCTTTGATAACTTACTGGCTGATAAGATCTTCAGACCAATCACCCATTGAACCTACATAGGACATGATGGGACAACGCCCGACTTGTTCACAGTTATCCCAACTGCAATTCTCACCCTGTCGGCGGGGCTTAGAATACGTTGAATGTATCCCCTACAGAGGGATTAGACACACCCTCCCCAAAAAAGAGGTGTCCTGGGTATGACATTAAACTGAATCCAGTGGTAAGGTTTCAGTCCTGGAGCTCTGAGCTTTGAATCACATTGCCCATTACTCCCAGTTCCACTCTTACCAAAGTGGTAGTACCCACTTAGCCCCCCCCCCCGCCATCTATGGCCAAATAAGTAAAATCGGCGGTATGGCATGTTTTCAGTATCAGCTAGACAGCGAGGGAGTCTATCTCCTTTTCACTAACTCTCGACCAGGGATATTGATTTTGCGTCTGCTGGAGCGCCACACCTGCTATCAGCACCACACTTTACCGCTCAGATCGAAGCTGTGATACTCATGCGCAGAGTTGGTGAGGGTTGGTATCGAACACGGAACCTTGTGGTTCCTAAGCGGATGCTCTACCGACTGAGCTAAACCGACCTCTATGGCCATAGATCTGTTTAAAGATTATTTGTATTTGATATGACCATGTGTAAGAATAAAAAATAAAACAACTACATAAAAATATGAATATGAATGCCCTTTGGGTAATCGCGTTCATTGGGCATTGCCCTCGCTGGACAGCTACCACCCACCATAAACTAGGCAGCCTCCAGCCAGTTAGGTGCAGTCCCGCCATGACCTGCTTGCTCCACTGAGTGTATGGTAGGTATATCCAATTTGTCGAAAAATCCATGTTTTTGTTTTGTTTTTTTTTTCAATACAATTTATCCCGTTTGAAAAAAAACTACCAAAAATCAGGAATAAAATAATTGATGCATTATAAAATTTATTAATTGATAAATTCAACAGAAAATTTCATTAAAATCGGATAATTCCCTGATTTTGGGGTGTTTTTATCAATTGTGAATGCTACAATTTATTTTGTAAACACGGATTTTAAGCAGCGTCTGGCGGCCATCTTGATCGAAATAAGGCCGAAAAAATCGTTTTAAATGTTTTAAAAATAAATTACATGTGTAATATCATTTTGCCTTTTTTTTTGTGTTACTACTTTTTTATGTTACTACTTTTTTATGTTACTACTTTTCGACTTAGACAAAAATTCGACCTTAAATAATCGATTTAATTATTCTGATTCGTTTTTAAAATGAATAGCAGGCGAATTTTTGGGTATCCCTAGTATATGGAGCTCAGAGAATTGCCTGGGGGGGGCTAAAAAATGTACACTAAGCAACAGGAAGCACAAAAAACCTCCAGCAATTCGACTCGCAAGCTGGAACGTCAGGACCATGTGCCGTGGCATAACTGATCTGCACCAAATCGATAATGCCCGCAAGACGGTCATCATCGACAAAGAACTTTCCCGACTCAGCATCGACGTGACTTGCCTTCAGGAAACGCCTGGTCAAGAATGGCCAAATCAAGGAAGCAAACTTCACCTTTTTCTGATAGGGAAAACCCTCAAATGAAACCCGAGAGAATGGCGTTGGCTTCGCTGTGAAAAATACTCTTATTCCTTGATAAGCTCTAGGTATAAAATAACCCGAGGTGGTTGACATGCCGTTAAAATCAATCAATCAACTGAATTGCTGAATTGTGTTAGCAGGTACAAACGCGTGAAATGATTTATCACAACATGATATACATCAGCACGATGTGAGAGTACAGACTTGTGTTGACCCCCAAGGAGGATATACGAAGTGTTAAGATGGAGTAAAAGTGCTGCCGATACACCCTGGTTTTGGAGACGGTGCCCGTATTATTCTATAATCTACGAATAATCTATAATCCATTATATATCTGCGAATCTAACTATTCTCCCTCCATCTATGGGTAAAATAGTAGGACAGAACTTTGTTATGGCAACCAGTCTGGGAGAAGGAAAACCTTGAGTTAAAACCTGTGAAACTGCTTAAAAATTGACTTTGTGTCGCATTCTGTTCGCGCTGGTGTAGGGGAGGGGCAAATACATATATTGTAGCGTTCCCGGATACACCACCCTAATTTCCTCGAAGCGTCGGCATTGTCTTCGTGGTGCTTATTTTAAGGACCTGTCGCTAGATAAAACAATGGCGGCGAAGTTACACAAAGAAAAACTTTATTCTATAAGCTTCCACATTAATGTCTGTCTATGATGAAAAGAAATTTTTAAAAAACGGTAATCCTCCTGACCGGTGAAAATTTAGGATTAGTCCTACTGTAAAAAAAAAAGGGGGGTCGCTAAGGGAGTAACTCTTAAGGGATCTTAATCTATTATGTGTAAAATGACATATATCGAGATCTGAATTCAGATCAAGGGGGTCCCGGAAGATGCCATAATGTTTAATCTTGAGTGAACTGAAGTACATATTCAGTGTGTTGCAATTCTATCTCTATCAGTGCATATATATATATATATATATATATATATAATATATAATATATATATATATATATACACACACACACACACACACACACACACACACACATATATACATATATATATATATATATATATATATATATATATATATATATATATATATATATATATATATATATATATAATTTTTTCTCATATTTGCTGGATTTCACTTTTCCATACACAGTCATCATACCATGATAAAGGATGAAGTTCACCCGAAATATCGGAATAAATTGAACCAGGGACAGAACAACAGCTGGATATTGAAACTCTTTTTTTCTGTTTTTGTTTTTGTTTTTTGTTCACTTGTTCATTTCAATAATTCATAATGCCAAAAAACAACGTTCACAAGAACTAAGTTTATACGTAATCAACTTATATATATATATATATATATATATATATATATATATATATATATATATATATATATATATATATAATGTTCGGATGAGGTATTTGGATTATATGTGTCTATGTTTGTGTGGAGTTTTTCCTGAAGACTTTTTATTACCGTTTTTGTTACCGTTTAAAAGTTTTTAAGCTCTGCTACAAGCATTTAACTTTTTTTCTATCTCTTTTTTTCTTTTCTTTTTTTTTCTCTCTCAGACTGCCCCAAAAATGGATAACAACAACAACAACAACAACAACATTAAGAAAAATTAAACACTTAGCAGAAAAAAGTAAAATAGATGAAAAGATTTAAAAACAAAAAAAAAAAAAAAGAAATGAATAAAAATCTAGCAAAATATTCCAGGCGTCGTTAAAAAAAAAAAAAAATAAGAAATTAAAAAAATAAAAGAATTGCTGCGTCTGGACTTTTTAAGTCGGCACAAAACATTTAAACTATCTTCTTTTCCAAACTTCTTTTTTTACATCCTTCAATATATATATATATATATATATATATATATATATATATATATATATATATGTGTGTGTGTGTGTGTGTGTGTGTGTGTGTGTGTGTATGTGTGTATGTGTTTTTTTTCATATATGTATATACATATGTATATGTTTGTATGTATATATATATATGTATATATGAATGTGTGAGTGTATTTATTTATATATGTATATATATATATATATATATATATATATATATGTGTGTGTGTGTGTGTGTGTGTGTGTGTGTGTGTGTGTATGTGTATGTATATGTTTGTATGTATATATGAATGTATTATATGCATGTATATATATATATATATATATATATATATATATATATATATATATATATATATAACGGAAGGAAAGAAAACGAAAGCCAGTTCATCTCTTGTTTGTCCAATCCATTCAGTCGATGTGGGTAACGACGTGGCTCATCCGATAAACACATTAACATATATGGAATAAGAAAGTAAATATTTTCCTGACTTCCAATCAGGCCAGATTGACACAAGGACTTTTTAACTTTCGGACTAATACTCTTAGGAAAGGTATGAACCCCTTTATCCCCCAGTTATGCTTTAAATACAACCAGTACCCGCACCATTCATCTTCAATGACTGTTTTGTCATTAAATAACACACGAAGGTTAAATGCCACCAGACAAAGACACTAATGAAACGATAAAATAAATTAATAATTTTTTTTTCATTTTTTAACTGTTTATGGCAATGGTTCAATCCATATATCAATACTCGTGTTCCTTATTTATACGACTGTTATCATCTCTGGTTAAAGTGAAACCATCCAAATCGTCTAAGATGAAATGCAAAAATGTAAATCCTGATATCTGGTGTTGCTCATCTGCTGAATTCTTATTTCTTATGAGTGTCGTCATTTTATTTAAATAATAGACCATTCCGTTTGTATCATAAAGAAAGAAAGGGGAAGAAAAGGGACATGCTTCACAGAAAAATATCGTAAGAAAGAAAGAGAATAGAAAAAAGATAAAGAGAGGGGTGAGTGTGCAGAAGCGAAGAAGAGTCAAGATTTTCATACTTTTTACATATTGAACTATTTGGCTATAGCTCTCAAGTAAACATATCAAACGTTGTAATAATTGAATTATCATACTGTGGTATATCCACAGGTCTGGCTAGTGTAGCCGGTTGGCGAGAAGTTTAAGACACCCTTGGAGAAGAACAGTAGTACTACTATTCAACCCATAGCTGGGAGATGAGGGTTTATACCTTTCCCAATGGTATTAGTCCGAAGGTGAACGTAATAGCCACTGGAGTTTGAGCTCACTGCAGGCAGGACACCCACGGGATTCCCCCAGGCCATTAAAAAAAAACAGGATTGAAAATAAATTATAAAATATGGTCATTTATTTTCGATATCCGAGGTTAATCCTAAAAGTTATCTCTGATGACCCAGGGAAACTATTCGTGCGGCTTTGGCAAATTTGTTGTGTTTGTTGCCCATACGACTGAGCCCACCCTTGCGCATGCCTTACTGTCATACTCAGTCTTGGCTTGGCAGTCGTTTCTGATGGAGCTCCCGATTGACGATACCAGCAAGTGTGAAGTGTGTGCAGTAATTTGGGTTTTGAATGCAAAGGGCATTAACCGATTGAAATCCATCGCCAATTAACGCAAGTGTCTGGCGAGTCGTGTATGGACGCCGAAAACGTCCGCAAGTGGTGTAGGGAATTTACTACTATGACAAGTTTCAACGCTTCCTCAATGACATGGTGACGAGCTGGTATGACATCGGCATATAAAAACTGTCAGAGCACCTAGAAAAAAGTGTATTGACCGAAATGACTATTATGTAAAAAGAACCAAAACAAATATATGTTCAAATTTTAAAAGGACAATAAACAATAAACGTTTCTGTGATTTCTAAATATTTTTTAGAGGCCTTACCTTTTGGGATTAGCCTCGTACTTTTTCTAATAACCAGTTTACATTTTTTTTTTATTAAACAAAATATGCAAATTAGCCTATTAGGGGAAAAATCGTCACGCTTGAACAAAGTCTTCTCGCTAAAGCCCGGATTTCCTTGCTCGGACTCCCTTGCTCAGATTTTCCATCCTCTTTTCCTGTAGTTGTTGGATGAATTCCGGCATGCGGACGCAGTGAGAACTCCTGTCGTGTCTCTTCCTGTTGGCCACGGCTTCGTAGTCTCCGTTCCATCTGTCCATGTCACGTCTCCAAGTCTTGACAGTGTTCTCGGGGCATTGACCAACAGCAGCCATTTTGATGCGAAGCGCGACTCATCCTGATACAGATAAGGACCATATGACCTTTAGGCATCCCTTTTGCTTTGCTGATTCATAAGTACATTTTTTTCATTTACACCGTCAACATCTGGTTGTTTGTTAGGGTTAGGGTTAGGGGTTAGTTTTATAATTAAAAAAGCCCTCTAAAAATCGTCTAACAAACAACCGGATGTTGACGGTGTAAATGAAAAAAATGTACTTATGAATCAGCAAAGCAAAAGGGGTGCCTAAAGGTCATATGGTCCCAGATAATCCAATATTCGGATTGCTTCCAGTCCTTCATAGTCCCGTCGGCTAGGCTTTTGAATACACCGACTACGCCCCTGCATAGGGGTAAAACTCACCCAATGGGACCCACCTATTAGCCGTGGGTGACGACCCGTGATGTTTAAGGATTGAACTCAGGTGGGTAAGCAGTATGTTATGCAACACTCCACTTTGGCCCTTACTTAGGCTAGACGGGCAGTCGGAGAGGCACCCTCTGATCAATCGGTTTGTCACGTCAAGCCCTAGCACCTATATGATTCATATTCCCCTTATGGCATGCCTATGTGCTAGAAGGTAGCTAAGGGTCTTAATGTCCTGAGTATCATGTTAAATTCTATCTGATGGTGAGGTACCAGTTTTGGAGCTCAGAGAATGTGTAGTACCCCTTCATCACCGTTAATACTAGGTTCACCTGACCTGGATGGTAGTACCTGTTAGGGTCCCATCAATGGGTTAAACAGAAGATTTGAAAAAATCTAGTTTGAAAAAAATAAATATCCAACAAGAATGAATAAAACAAAATACCTTCGGCATAAAATAATCCAACAAGGGTTGATGTGCCGTAAAATCCAATCAACCAAATGTTGTATCGCCAGGTGGAAAGATATACAGGTTAATGCTGTGTTTAACACATTTATTAAGCACCAGCATCCGGTACTAAACGGATACATACAAACACAGGACAAATAAGTACAAACAATTAACAAGACAACTTTACACTAAATAGAGGAGGCTCAGTTCGGTATAGCCAACGCAGCAAAGCCAGTCTGAATATTATTCAGCTTGTTAATCTACTTCATAGGCTGTTTTATTGCTATGAGCCAGTCCATCTGGTAGAATGCTGAAGGGGTGTTAGCTACTCTGCAAACCAACCCACAATTTTTAAAAAGTGGAGTCTGAAGTACTTACAAGCCAACTTTTTCAAACTTAACTAACTGTCTAATAGTTCATTTCTATTTTGGTTTCTAAAGACTTAAAATTAAAAGACTTTGAATGATACCCAAGCCTCTCATTCCAGGTCAAAAATTACATCAAAACTTATAATTGAAAAGCAAGAAAATGTGTTTTGTGAGAAAATAAAAAAATTACGCTATGAAGAAAAAATTGTTCTGAATTTTTAATTCGGCGCCTAAAAAAAAAGAAATAAAAATCGTCTCAAAAGAAAATGTTCTAAATATATTTTACTTACAATATATATATATATATATATATATATATATATATATATATATATATGTGTGTGTGTGTGTGTGTGTGTGTGTGTGTGTGTGTGTGATGTGTGTGTATGTTTAGAACATTTTCTTTTGAGACAGTTTTATATATATATATATATATATATATATGTGTGTGTGTGTGTGTGTGTGTGTGCGTGCGTGTCGAGCGAAAGAGAAATATGCGAAAAACCACACATGATATATATATATATATATATATATATTTGTGTCTGAGTGTGTGTTCAGAACATTTTCTGAATATATATATATGTGTGTGTGTGTGTGTGTGTGTGTGTGTGCGTGTGTGTGTGTGTGTGTCTAGTGAAAGAGAAATATGTGAGAACCGCAGATAATTTATAATTTAAAAGGAAAAAAAACACATTTCTTTAAAAAGTAAAACGTGATGGACAAAAATGTTTATTTTGTTTTTGTTTTTGTTTTTTGTTTTTGTTTTGTTTTTTGTTTTTGCTTTTCTGTTTTGCGTACATTTTTTTTAATTTTATTTTCATTTTTTAATTCCGCAACAAAATATGCATAAAAAATATCTGAAATAATCAAAACATTTTTTTTTTCAGTGTAATCAGTGCTTTCCTCCATATTCGTTGGTTTTGGCTACGGTCGTCCAGAGCAACACTGAATAATATATCAGTATTTTTAATTAATCATTTTTTTAACATTCCAACATCGGTTGGTTGGTTGGTTGGTTGGTTAGATTTTATGGCATGTCAACCCTTGTTGGGTTATATTATGCCGACGATGTGAACATTTTTCATATGTATTAATATTCTTAAACCACTGTATATAGTTTTTAGTGCTGCGCCATTGGTTTATGTTTAAGGCAGTTCTTAATGTTGCACAAATAAATTGTAGAATTATTTTCACTTTATAACCACAAGTCCAGCTTTATTAATATAAAATATATGCATAGCACAGCTCTTTCTAAACTCACCCGGAGCATCAACATCAAAATAAATACAGTATAGATCCTATCATTAAATGGGAAAATATAAAGAAAACACGCAGATATAGACCGGGCGATAAATTCTATCTTTTATGCTTAGAAGAAAAATTAGCTATCGCTTGCTATAATAATCCTTAAAGGTTACTGAACCAAAGATCCGATATTTTGAACAGATGCTGCCATAAACGAGAATGGCATCTTTACAATTAGAGACGTTAATAAGCGTAACTAAATACTGACCACTGTTGGAGTGACAAATCAAAACAACAGACAACCTCATTCACATGTGGTGATTTGACAGTTAAAATCAGCTAGCTATTATAAATACGTGCGAATTGACAATTAAAAACGTATACAAATGTTTTTTGTTTAACGGCTGATGAGTCAAATTCAGCAATCATCGTTCCCTTTTATCTGTGTGACCGTAAAAACGCCTTTGTTTACTTCTGCTTTTGTTCTTATAAATTAACTTAATACATTCCTCGCGGTTAACCCTGATGATCCTCATGGTGAAACTTGCGTAGGTTATCTGACTATACAATTTCACTATATTTAAGTCCCATTCCAACGGCATGTTTATAACACCTAAGATTAATCGTAAACTCGATTAATTTAAAGTAACCCTGAAGAATCAATCGATGAAACTCGAGTAGGTTACTCCTTTCCATTCTTAAAATAAATTTATGCTCTACATTGTATTGAGCACTTTGTATTTGTTTTTTCTCAACCTTAGCCTTTGGATATTGTGCGCTTCCAACGATCGTTCTTATACCCACCGGTAAGTTAATACTTATACATATACAAATATATATATATATATATATATATATATATATATATATATATATATATATATATATTAACAGTCTTAAAAATCCAGTATTTTTAATTTTTTGTAACACACACGCATATATATATATATATATATATATATATATATATATATATATATATAAAATAAAAATACTGGATTTTTTAAAGACTGTTAGTGTTAAAATAAACTAATATTTAAGATTATACAAAATTACTTAGTAGTTTTTCTTAGTATCTTCCATTCAAAATCCGTAAACTTCAAAAGAATATACATTAAGTGATTTTTAATCTGCCAACAGCGAGTATAAATGTCTCCATAATGCAGATCATTAATTCTGAGACAAACCATGATTTCTATAATCTTAAATATTAGTTTATTTTAACACTAACATTCATCATGCAATCATGCTTAAAAAAACAGTATTTTTCTTTTAAATTTTATGACACAAATATACGAAACATACGCCGAACCCTTACAATAACAATATATATATATATATATATATATATATATATATATATATATATATATATTATATATATATATATATGGGTGGTATTGGTTGGTTGGTAGATAGAACCCTCGGTATTGATTGTTTGATTAGTTTTAACAGCATGTCAAACCTTCCCGGTTAATTCTATATCTGGAGGTTAGGGAATCGCATTCATCGTATGTTTATATTTTTGTGTTGTTTCTTAGGGGCTTTTTGGACACATCGAATACAAGATTATCTGGCTGTATTCCCTGTATTTTTCAATTTGTAAATTTAAATTGAATCAACTTATTGAAATAGATCACTAATTAGGACTGAGCCTATTCTAGTAGTGACCACTCTCAGCGGAGTTTAACAAGTTCGAAAAAGGGGCCGGGTTACCTCAGTCGGTAGAGCGTTCGGCTAGATACTACAAGGTTCCTAGTTCGATACCGGTCCTCGCCAACTCAGCGTATGAGTAGCACAGGGATCTGTGCGGTAAAGTAAGGAGCTGCTGGCAGGTGTGGCGCTCCACCTCAGACGCCAAAAGAATCTCCTTGGTCTAGCGCTATTGAAAAGGGGATAGACCCCCTCGCTGACTGGCTGATACCGACTTTAGACCGCCCCGACGACTTTACTTTTACTTTTACTTCTCCTAGACTGGTTGCCTAACCAAGGTTAAAGAAACCCATCTGCCCTACTATTTACCCATAGCTGGAGGGAGAGTATTTGGATTCATACCTTTATATAGGGTATTAGCGCTATGTGAACTGTAGCTTCGTCCAGGATTTGAACTCGGGTCGACGAGTCCATTTCCTACGACTCTAAGCTTTACACCACGCACCTCCAACTTGTGCGTGTTCTAAGCCCGTCCCCCAACAAGGAGGAATAACATTTTGTGGTTATTGAGTCCCCCATTACATTTTCCATACCCAGCCCTTCCCCCTGTGACAAAGTTTGGAATATATACTCTATATAGATTAATTTTATTAAGTGGCTTTCTACTTACTTTTACTTATATACAAGTTGACGAAATTGAGCTGTGAGATTTTAATGATTCTTTCTCGGGTAAAAAGGAATAAGAAAGAAAGAAAGAAAGAAAGAAAGGGGGAAGAAAGTAAAAGAAAGGGAAGAGAGAAGGAGAAAGAATGAATGAATGAATGAAAAAGAAGAGGGGGAGAAAGAAAAGAAAGAAAGAAAGAAAGAAAGAAAGAAAGAAGAAAAGAAAGGGGAAGAAAGTAAAGAAAGGGAAGAGAGAAGAAGAAAGAAGAAGAAAGAAAGAAAGAAAGAAAGAATAAATGAATGAATGAATGAAAAAAGAAAGAAAGGAGAGAAAGAAAGAAAGAAGGAAGAAGAAGAAAGAAGGAAGGAAAGAAAGAAAAAAAGAAAAAAAAAGAGAAGAGAGAAGGAGAAAGAAAGGAAGAAAGAGAAGAGAAGAGGGAAGGGGAAAGAAAGAAAAAAGGAAAAAAGAAAGAAAGAAAGAAAAAGAAAGGGAAGAGAGAAGGAGAAAGAAAGAAAGAAAGAAAGAAAGGGAAGAAGTAAAGAGAAAGAAAGAAAGGGAAAAAGAAAGAAAGAATGAATGAATGAAAAAGAAAGGGAAGAGAGAAGGAGAAAAGAAAGAAAAAAAAAGAAAGAAAGGAAATGTTTAGAAAATATTTTTGTTTTTGATTTTTATTTCTTCTGCCCCGATCCCGTGGGAAAAGCCGATTTGTGAAGGTCGTCTGTTTTTCCTAATCTGCTGAGCCTCATTCAGGTGCCAGCTTGCTTTTCTTTCTTTCTTTTTTTTTTTTATTTCAATAATGTTTTTAAAGTTTCACTCTTCCACTGTCCCCACCCTGAAAAAAGAAGATCGACCCCAGAGAATAAATGACATTTATAGTAAGAAATGCAGGTCTTTAAAATGTACTTAAAACCTATAATGTTTAAGAAGAAGAAGAAGAAGAAGAAGAAGAAGAAGAAGAAGAAGAGGAGGAGGAGGAGGAGGAGGAACCATAACAGCTGGTTTAGTTTCTATGTTTAATGGCATATCAACCTTTGTGGATTATCTAATGTCAAATCATCCTTGCCGAAGTAAACCTATGATAGAGAAGAAGAAGAAGAAGAAGAAGAAGAAGAAGAAGAAGAAGAAGAAGAAGAAGAAGAGGAGGAGGAGGGGGATCAACAACAACAACAACTGGTTTAGTTTCTTTGTTTAATGGCATAAAACCTATGATATCTGCCCTACTATTTACCCATAGCTAGAGGGAGAATAGTTGGATTCATATCGTTCCTAAGTGTATTAGCGCTATGTAAAATGCAAAAAGCCTTCTCCAAGATTTGAACTCGGGTCGACGAGTCCATTTCCTACGACTCTAACATTACACAAAGTATATATGTATTCTTAACTTCTCAAGATCTTCTCCTTAAGATGCTGGTTGAAATGCCTTCGTTGTTTGTTGGTTTTTGATGAACAACTTAAGACATTTCTTTTAGTGAATTCAAATTTTATTTGTCTTTCAATTGGATTTTCAATTTTATTTGTCTTAAGATATTTCTATTAAAACAATAATATTATAAGATTTTTGGATGTTTATTTATTTTTTAGAAGCATTGTTGAAAAAGTATATATATTAATATTTATATTTTTGCTTGAAGGCAATTACAATGAGAATATCGCATAAATTCGATAATTATAAAAGATAATAATGACAAGTGAATTTTGCAAAGAATTACTCGGTGTATAGAATATCGTACAGACTGTTTCAACTTTTCAAAAATTCTTTGCGAAATTCACTTGTCATTATTATCTTCTATAATTATCGAATTTATGCGATATTCGCATTGTAATTGCCTTCAAGCAAAAATTTAAATATTAATATAAATAATATTATAATTTAATATTTTTATTTGTCTTAAGACATTTCTTTTAGTGAATTCAAATTTTATTTCAGTATGGATCCTTAACCACGCGTGGTACGAGAATCTAGCTAAGACGTCTTGATGGTCAGCAAGAAACTGTTTATATTTACTATACTTTTTATGCTTGCCTTGCAAAACAGAAAGTGGAGGGTCAAACTAAGGTTACGAGACATCAATCAAAATCTTCTATATTTCTTCTTACAAGGTCTCTGCCAAGTTCTAGCTGAGATGTGTGCTATATATCATTTAGAAATAAATGTTTATATAGTATATGGTGTGAGTAATTTGCATACCGGTTTTAACAAAACCGTGTTTGATAAATAATTACTTGGTGTTATTGATTTCTAATATTATTGTATTATTCTCAAACGTATTAAAAGCAATTATATGCGTAAATTTATATTAAAATAAATTAAACTAGAATAAAGATAAGTATAATCTTTTTTGTGTTCGTATTTAATTTCATTACTCTTTTTAATTCAATATAATATTTAATTAAATTAAGAATTAGATACTTGTGCCTGAGGGCAGATATTTTTGCTTGTAAACCTAATGGAGAATATTAAGCGTCACGTCACGTTGCAATGGTTAGCAAGCTGGTCTCGCAGATCCATTGTTACTGAATTGCCAATTCTATCCTCGCTGGATACCCCATAAAATCACCATATTAAAAAAAGACCTTGTGTTAATCCAGCCTGGTGTGAGGTCAGGAAAATATTTTTGGAGAGCTAAAAATAGACATAACCCCGTCAATTTTTGGAATTAAAAGCTCAAATTTGGAGTATTGTCTAACTTTATCAAAATCCACACTTGGATAAAATTTCAGAATAATTGAAGCGGGTGGGTGACATGGCCTGGATGATTTGACATAGAATTACCCTAAAAAATAGAATGAATTATTCCTAATGGAGATTTTTAAGCGTTGCGTTGCAATGGTTAGCAAGCTAGTCTCACAGATCCATCATTACTGTATGGCCAATTCGATCCTCGCTGGATACCCCATAAAAATCTCCACATTAAAAAAAGACGTTGTGTTAATCCGGTCTGGATGTAGGTCAGGAAAATATCCCCCCCCCAGTGGATATTTTTACCCCCCCACCAAAAAAAAATTGAATGAACTGAATTTTTTTTTGGGTGGGGGGGAATAAACGACACATCTCCGTTCACATATGCAAACAATTTCTTTACTGAAGGGTCACGTGATTTTAACCATATTCCTCCATTTGCCCAACTCTTCAACTTTCGCGTAGAATTCCAGCAAAAAGGTTTGACAATTCCACCTCAAAAGAACTTGACCTTTCTCTTTAATTAATTCTGTTGGCATCAGCGCTGCCATTTTGTTGTCGTGGCCCGTGCCATTACGTACGCTTTTTCTCCGCGTAAAGGACAGACGCCAGAATCCAGTTGGACGAATAATGGCGGTCAGTAGGTGAAAGGTTAACTTACTAGAGGCGCATTCAGCAGTCTCATTCAGCGATCTCATTATTCTTCTTTTTTTAGCATTCATTCACAATGAACTAAATGTATTTTTTTATTATTTGATTTCGGGGTTATTCTAAAAACAGACCTCGGGATCAGTCATATTATTGCATACTTCGTTTCTTTAACGTACAGATGTACGTCAAAGAACAGGTGTTATTAAAGACGTGAAAAAACAGATGTACGTTAGATAACAGATGTACGTTAAAAAAACAGATGTTGTTAAAGACGTTAAAGAACAAATGTTGTTAAAGATGTTAAAGAACAGATCGTGTTAAAAACGTTAAATAACAGATGTACGTTAAAGAACATGTGTTGCTAAAGCCGTTAAATAACAGATTACGTTATAGAACACGTTGCTTAAGACGTTAAATAACATATATATGTTAAAGAACAGATGTTGTTAAAGACGTTAAAGAACAATGTTGTTAAAGATGTTAAAGAACAGATCGTGTTAAAAACGTTAAATAACAGATGTACGTTAAAGAACATGTGTTGCTAAAGACGTTAAATAACAGATTACGTTATAGAACACGTTGCTTAAGACGTTAAATAACATATATACGTTAAAGAACAGATGTTGTTAAAGACGTTAAAGAACAAATGTTGTTAAAGATGTTAAAGAACAGATCGTGTTAAAAACGTTAAATAACAGATGTACGTTAAAGAACACGTGTTGCTAAAGACGTTAAATAACAGATTACGTTATAGAACACGTTGCTTAAGACGTTAAATAACATATATACTTAAAGAACAGATGTTGTTAAAGACGTTAAAGAACAAATGTATGTAAAATAACCTTACGTTAAAGAACATATGTTATTAAAGCCATTACAAACAGATCGACGTTACAGAACAGATGTTGTTAACGGATGTACTACGTCATAGAACAGATGCTATTAAAGACGTTAAAGAACAGATGTTAGTTAAAGAACATATGGACGAGTAAAGAGCAGATCCTGTTGAAGGCCCAAAGAACAATTTACGTTAAAGAACAGATCATGTCAAAGACGTTAAAGAACAGATGTATGTAAAAGAACAGATGTGCGTTACAGAACAGATGCTGTTAAAGACGTTAAAGAACAGATGTTAGTTAAAGATGTTAATGAACAGGTCGTGTTAAAGACGTTAAATAACTGATGTACGTTAAAGAACAGATGTTGTTAAAGACGTTAAAGAACAAATGTATGTAAAATAACCTTACGTTAAAGAACATATGCTATTAAAGCCGTTACAAACAGATCGACGTTACAGAACAGATGTTGTTAACGGATGTACTACGTTACAGAACAGATGCTATTAAAGACGTTAAAGAACAGATGTTAGTTAAAGAACATATGGACGAGTAAAGAGCAGATCCTGTTGAAGGCCCAAATAACAATGTACGTTAAAGAACAGATCATGTCAAAGACGTTAAAGAACAGATGTATGTAAAAGAACAGATGTGCGCTAAAGAACAGATGCTGTTAAAGACGTTAAAAACCAGATAAACGTTAAAGAACAGATCCATTTAACGACGTTAAGGAAAATGCATACGGAATAACTAGGGAGTAAATCCCCTCTATCCTGTAGGCAAAAGACGTAACTCATGTATGTTACTTCTGAGAAATCAGAGGGTGAAAAGGCTCTCGCGTGTTACGTGCACAGAATGCTGGGCCCAAGCTCCCCGGTCGTATGGACAGAAGACACAACTGGTGTGTTACCTCTACTGGCTGGAGGGTATAAAAGAATTTACTTTGTCGCTACTACTTTTTATGCTACTTTCGTATAGCTGCTTTACTTCTTATAGTATACTTATCTGCCGTCCTTCGAGGCGGGGGTACGGTGTGCTTCGGCCACTGGATCGGTGTTATTAATTAATAGCGTCGATCCCAGGGGGCTATCCCACCAGGCAATACCTGCCCCCTTGATTTAAAGGGGCAGGCCAGGGTTTATTGCTCAGCGCCTGAGGTGCCCCCCTTGAGGGGGAATGCCGATGGGATCGACGCATTTTTGTGCCTACCACCCATAAGCTCGGCTTTAACTTTACTTCCGGTTCTCACAAACTGGATTGACCGATCAGAGACTTATTTGTTTGTGTGTGTGAGATTAAGTTGTTTTTTTCCTAAATGATCGTGATTCTTCTCGTGACACATGTCGGAATGATAGACGTGCAAAATCAATGACGCCATTATTTAAATGATATCTTCAAAAGTTCTGCTACGCCCGTTTGATCAACAGTCAAACTATTAAGAATGATTTCCTATGTTGGGTCATTACAATGCTCGGATACATAAGGAACACCCGAGGAAGGCCAGAGGATACAGCGGCCGAAACGCTGTGTTTATACACAACACAATACAGACAAGGAAACAGTTCAAAACATCAAAATTATTCAATTATTGTGGCGGTGTGTAGTGTAATGGTTAGTGTCGTAGGAAATGGAGTCGTTGACCCGAGTTCAAATCCTGGACAAGGCTGTTTGCATTTCACATAGCGCTAATACCCTTGAGAAATGTATGCATCCAACTCTCTCTCTCTCTCTCTCTCTCTCTCTCTCTCTCTCTCTCTCTCTCTCTCTCTCTCTCTCTCTTCAGATATGGGTAAGTAGTAGGCAGACTAGGCTATTTAACCTTGGCTAAGTAACCAGTCTACAAGAAAGAAAACTCTGAATTCAAACCTCTTAAACTCAACTAAATAAATTGACCTTGTGCCACACCCTGCTTGCGCAGAGGGCTGGTAAATATATAATTCAATCAGAGAATAGCTAATAAAGTCATCGAAAGGTGAAGCCTTGTCAATTGCGGGTATTTTTCCTTGTTTCAGAATTACCAGTTACTTCTAAATTCTACACTGCCGTACATAATTGATTGGCATATCAATTATGCAACACTGCCGATCACAACGCCACCTACTGCCTCATGGATGAACCGTGGCAACTAAGGAATATAATCCCTACAAAGTCAAATCAGGAAAAAAAGGCGCATAGAGATCATATTAATCAATGATAAATATTCACGTTTGTGTGTTGTGGGGGTCAAGATAAAACAACAAGAGAATTATCCGCCTGCCTTTCCACTATAAAAGAAATGTCCTTGTTATAATTCCAGTCGACCATTTAAAGGCAAATCGGTTTTTAAAAAATAAATAAAATAAAAGAGAGGACAATATGGTCAAGACAACAACAACAAAAATGGCGTTCAAAAACATAGAGATAACAAATAATGGCGCTCAAAATTCCCAATTCCCGTTCCCTCCACCAATTCTGAATATTATCGATTAATTTTCATTCGTTATGGAAATTGTTGCCATGGAGATTGCCGCCTTTGGACGCTCTGGTATCAAATGTCATCTTCCTGAATGAAAGTTGAAACACTTATTGAGATATTAATGACTTCTCAGCGGCTAAATATGAATTGCAAATGGCCGCCGCTCAGTATTTGATCTTCAGTTTTTGCGTTCAGTTTTACGTTTGTATTGTCGAGTTTTCAAGTTTATTATTGCAGTGTACGTGTTTTTTAAATAATCAAATAAGACAGTTTTATTTTGTGAAAGTAAATAATGTTTAGTTTAAAATGTTTGATGTTTACAATATATTTTGTTGCGGCTTTTATTGCGTTGACATTATTTTTGGCCAAAGGGATTCGGTTTATAACTGTGCTTATGTTGCTTGTTTATGAGACGTATTTAACATCATGGACGTGCGTGTGCGTATATCTATTATTACACTAAAGCTGAGTGAATCAATGATTGTTTGCTAAAGGCTATTTTCCTATTCAGTTTAATGACACAAAATGTATATCAAAATATTCCTTACTTCTAGGATTGAGTTATGCTTGATAAAAATTTCATTTTGTGTTCTAATAAGTCGTAATTTGCAATTCAGTCAAAAACTGGCCAGTCTCTTACTACACATTCTGGCAGTCACTTTTCCCCATCTCTGTGTATATCTTGATTACCTCCTCTTTATATATGTTAGTTTCTCTGTGAGTTAAAGAGGGTCATTAGAGAGTGTGAAATATATTTGTATATTTAGTTTCAAAAGCTTCTTGTCTTAATAAAATTACAAGAATCGGGTCCATTTGAATTTAAATTAGGTAAAACTTTTCCTTTCTTAAAAATCTTACAAAGAGATTTTGATGGTTTTTTTTTAATTATTTGGGCGTATTTTTTTTAATTTAATTCGCAAACTCACTTTTTACTAATCCCAACTATCAACCCAGAGCTCAATGGGTGTCCCAATGGGTCACATTTTGTCTAGTATATATATATATATATATATATATATATATATATATATATATATACGTATATTATATATATATATTATATATATATATATATATATATATATATATATGGGCCTAAAATAGGGAATTAAATCTGACAGTGTGTAGAAAATAGAAAAACACGAAGTATTCCAAAAGAGGAGTTTTATCATTGATCATGTAGTCGACGTTATAATGTTTCGGTTTTTAAAAGCCCTTCATCGGGATTTAAGTTAGGAAAAATGTTATGTGGTAAAGATGGATGAGTTCCGAAAGAATATATATATATATATATATATATATATATATATATATATATATATATATAATAAGATAAAAAGAATCATATATATATATATATAATGGTCACATTTTCTATATATATATATCATCATGTCTTGCTGTTAGCATGGCCATACACCCTCGCCAACCGTCCAATAGTATTTTATGTTGATAACTGTATTATGTTGGATGTTTATGATTAGTCTACTATGTGTGTGTGTGTGTGTGTGTGTGTGTGTGTGTGTGTGTGTGTGTGTGTGTGTGTGTGTGTGTAAAATGAAAATGGAAGTGAATCCGACGGTATGTTGAAAAAAGAAATAAAAGAAAAGAAAGTATAGAATGGATAAAATAGGATATTTTAATCAATATATATATAGACAGGAGAAGGTTTTAAGTTTTAGTGAAAAGGAAATGGGAAGAGTTTTAGTATAAGGAAAGAAATTTAAGTTTTTTAAAAAGTTAGCAAAATGATTTTTGAAATTTTATTTGGTTTAAATATTTTGAAATTTAGTGTTGTATATTTCCTTTATTTATCTTGCCACCGTCGTTATCATCGGTTTTACCCATGCATAATAATAGTTTCTACTCTCCTCCTAATAACATGAAACAGCAAATTTGTTTTATGTTCCCTAACATATTTAAATACTCATTTTGATTTTACTAAAACAACAATTTTTAATTAGAAAATCACTATAATGACATTATTAATAAATTAATAAATTAAACACCAACAAATCACACATACGTATAATTTCTTTTTTTTTTTTTTTTAATCCCTCATGCTTGGAAAATTAAAATTCCACAAAACTTTATTCCAGCCATCATCTCCCGTTTAAAATGCGACATGGCGTCATTATAACCGTCTTTCTCGCCCGCGTTTGAACACTCTCTTCAGGTGATTTTTAAAAAAGTTTTTTTTTCGAACATTTCAAAATTCTCCTTTTTACAACGAATTTCATTTAAAAAAATGATAAAGGTCGAATCTTCTTTGTGTGCGGACATTTCTACATTTTTTCTATTATTATTATTTCATTTCATTTAGTTATTTAAAAATAATAATAGTTTGAATAATGTACACATGGATAAACTCCTGACCGAAACACGTGTAAGTAAAATTGATTAAAATATCCTATTTTATCCATTCTATACTTTCTTTCTTTATTTCTTTTTTCAACATATATATATATATATATATATATATATATATATTATATATATATATATATATATATTCAGGTCACACTGTTAGCATGGATTTCCATGACTCTCCCTCGCCCAACGTCCCTATCGGTCATTGTTCCCAGTCCTCCGCAAAGCAACCAGAATCCCCAACGTAGCTTTTTGCTGGTTGAGCTACACTGATGTGTCCATTTGTCGGTATCCACTGGTTCAACAAACAAAAATTATTTAGCCAAATACCCTAAGTCTAAAATAGATAGTTTTGGGGGGTTTGTTTATTTTTTAAAATTATTTTATTGTTTTTTTTTTTTTTTTTTTAATGAAGGACCAATCAAAAGCCCTCCGTAGAGCGTTTTTTAAGCTAGTATCTACATACTCCTCAGTGTGCTATACATGTAAAAAAAACATGTTAACGAATATCAACTCTGGCTCAACAATAAATTTCTAATTTTAAAATAAATAGTTTTTTGTACTGAAGGCCCAATCAAAAACCCTCCGTAGAGCGGCTTTTAAGCTAGTATCTACATACACCTGAGTGTGCTATAATTTTTAAAAACATGTAAACGAATGTCAACTCTGGCTCATCAAAGAAATTTCTAATTTTAAAATAAATATTTTTTTGTACTGAAGGCCCAATCAAAAACCCTCCGTAGAGCGGCTTTTAAGCTAGTATATATGTAAGGCTAAGTGTGTCATAAGTCAAAAAACATTTAAATGGATGTAAACACTGGCTCAACAAACAAAAATGTTTTCGCCAAATGCCCTACTTCTAAAATGAATAGCTTTTATTTCCCCCATCCTCTCTCTCTCTCTCTCTCTCTCTATATATATATATATATATATATATATATATATATATATATATATTTGTGTGTGTGTGTGTGTGTGTGTGTGTGTGTTTCATTCATTTATTTATTTATCATTGTTTCTTATCACGTCTTCCATTGTTGTATTTTTGATACTCTCACCACCCCACCCACTAGCAGGTTCAGCCCTCGTATTTGTCATATACACCCCCGCACTATAAGCCCCCTCCCCCCCACACACACACCCATCACTTCACCCTCGCACCGACTCAGACACCGATCAGAACAGTGCAAGACAGATCAATATGCCAAACAAGGAATTAAACTGAATATCTCTCCCAAGATCAAACTCTTTCAAAAATGCTCTTTCATTGCAACAACAACAATATTAACAACGACAAAGTTGGAACAAAACAACAACAACAGCGTCGCCCTTTGTGACGTGGCAGTTTTTGATTGGCCCCTGGACTTATTGTTGGAGGAGAGCTTTCTTCATTTGAAGCTATGTTTCCTTCAATGATTATTTGTTTGTTTGTTTATATGTTTGTTTGTTTTATACAGGTAAGTAGTTCAAAAATCTACATTTTGTTTGTTAGTATTTTGGGGTATTTTGTATTTTTGTTGTTGTTTTTGTTTCTTGGGGGGGGGTGTTAGATTTTTTTGGGGGTGGGTCTGTTTATTTCTTGTTTTTGTATTTTATTTTTTGTTTTTTTTTTTTTTTTTTTCGTTTTTTCATTTTTTTTTTTTTTTTTTTGTTTTTTTTTTTTTTTTTTTTTTTTGTTTTTTTTTTTTTTTGTTATTTCTTTTTTGGGGGGAGGTGCTGTTTTTTTTCTTTTGTATTTATTGCTTTTTTCTTCTTTTTTTATTGTTTTGTTTGTTTTTTTTTTTTTTTTTATTTTTGTTTTTTGTTTCGTTTTTTGTTACCCTACTCGTCACAAAATACACGCTTCTTTTGTTGAGCACGTTTTTCGGTAAAATTGAGGGGAAGTAATGGATTAGAGGAAGACACGAATTGCTACTCAATGAAAAGCCGAATTGCTAATACACTACTGGAAGGGGGCTGCTTCATTGAGCTCTTTCCGACGCCATAGTGTCTCTTTGAAACGAAAACAACTTTATGTCACGTTACAATGGCAAAACAAAGACGTTACACAGTTCACGTTACAATTAAATGTGTCTTAATAATGACATTGTAATATATCAACAAGGAGAAAATGTGACAGGTAATTTATATCAATAATTAAAAAGTGTCTGTCAGGCTGTTCTCGAGAAACAATAAAATGTTTTGATGTACCGCTTTCCAATTCAGTACATGCTATCACTAGGATGATGAATGGTTGGATGGTTGATTTTACGGCATGTCGACCTTTGTTGGGTTATTTTATGCCGAAAACGTTTTGCTTGATTCATTCTTGATGGGTACTCAATTTTCTTCTTAAACTCAATTCTTTTAAAACACATTTTTAAACTCATTTTTCTATTTAACCCATATATGGGACCCTTACAGATACTACCACTAAGGGTCAGAGCGGACCTGGGAGTAATGGGGATGAAGGGGTACTCCACACTCCCTAGAGTTCCATTATTGGAACCTCACCATTAGTTAGAGTTTAACGCTATACACAGGACACCAAGACCCTCAGTCACTGCCTTCTAGCACATATATGATAAAAGGGTTGGGACAATCATATAGGTACTAGGGCTTGACGTGACTAGCCGATTGATCGGAGGGGGGCTCTCCAATTGCACGTCTAGCCTAAGTAAGGGCCAGAATGTAGTTGCATGTAATGAACTGTTTAGTTACCATGGTTCCATCTTTAGACATCACGGGTCGCTACCCACAGCCAACAGGTGGCCCCATGGGGGGGGGGTCTTACAGGTCTGCAGGGGTGCAATCGGTGTATTCTACAGCCCCAACCGACAAGCTTGGATATCATTGGGTATGTGTATCATTGGTCAAGTGAGGTAACGAAAAAATGTAATATTTTTTAAACTATAAAACAATTACCAGAAGTCAGAAATTAGACAAATTTTAATAAAATTTGCAGAAAAAAAAAACATTTCATGAAAAATTAAATCCAGAAGACCACATAAAATTTCTTTTTAAATAAATTAAATTTCAACACCCGAAAAAAGTTATTTGAAAATTTAAAAGTAATTTTCTTAAAACTCAAAAAATAATTCCTGTAAACGCGTTTTCTCTTTCCGTCGTTTTAAAAACATTTTTTTAATTAATGCGGAATAAAAGTATTTTCTCTGATTCAATTGGCCAGTTTTTATCGACTTAAAGATTTAATAATAAATTTTAAACGTCTGGAAGATGGCATGTTGTTAGGAATCAAGATTTATTCAATCTATCTACAAATGTATGATTTAGAATGCGCAATTTTAAGCAACATATTTTCGAGGATTTCTATATATCTAAAACTTATTACTAACGATTGCTCTTTCTCGTTTACAGATGATCTACAGTGTTATAAGTTTTTCCTTTGTTACATGAAAATACTCGGATTTTCACTCTGAAGACAGCAGCGTGTCCTTGTGTTATTTCTTTTTCTTTGTTTGTTTTTGTTTTTTTGTTTTTTTCATTGTTATTTTTTGTTTTTGTTCTTTTGTTTGTTTGTTTTTTTGGGGGTTTTTTTGTTTTGTTTTGTTTTTGTTTGTTTTGGTTTTTTGCTACGCAGTGTAACTTTACAATATGAAATTTTGCCCAAGTAGGCCTTCGTAGATTTTATCCTAGCCTAAGTTTTTTTTTCCTTTTTCAGGTGAAAAACATGAAAAAATGAGTTATCTCCCTCTAATAATTAGAAACATACCTAGCTTTTTTTCTTTTCTTCTCTTTTTTTTTTTTTTTTTTCTTGCTACATTTCCCAATAAATAATTTATGCTCGGCTATATGCTCAGATCCAAATGGAATTTTCTATATTTTTGTGGTTAATAAAAAAGTGTTGAGACAGAGGGAATTGTTTGGCACAATATACATGGAATACATTTTGTCCAAAAACTACACTCCCAACCTACTATATAAATGACAATTTCTGTCAGTCTGAGTATAAACAGTTGACACCTATTTGCCCATACCTTTGGAAATACCAGTTGGTTTGGTTTGTTTTACGGCATATCAACCTCAGTGGGTCATTTAATGCCGACAAAATTTTGAAAAAAATTAATTCTTAATTGATACTCAATTTTTTTTATAAACACATTTTTCTATTTTACTCATAGATGGGACCTTTACAGGTACTACCACTCCGTGGATCAGGGAGCAATGGAGGGACGCTCTACATTCCACAGACCTCCAAAATTGGAACCTCACCATCAGATAGAGTTTAACATCAGTCCCAGGACATGAAGACCCTCAGCCACCGCCTTCTACATATATGATAAAAAGGGTTGGGGCTTGCCATGAGAGCAATAGGGTTGGTGCAATCATATAGGTGCTAGGGCTTGTAGTGAACAGCCGATGGATTGAAGGGGAATACCAGTTGGATTTATGCCTTTCCCTAGAGAATCATCACAGAGTTAAATGTAAACAACCTCGCCCAGGATTTGAACTTGGATCGCCGTGTCCACTTTATAAGACGATAAACGTTAATTAACGCACACCCAAATCCAATTCCTCGTTATTGGAAATTGGTAATGAGTTTTTTGAGAATATCTTTTTTTCTTTTTTTTCACAAGGATAAAGAGTGGGTTGAAAACGTTGACTATTAATCTGACGCGATTACCTCCCTTTGCTGTCTGTTAACCCGCCATAACTGAGTCTTTGTTTAATTATGTAAATTTTTGCTGACTCGACCAGCAACTGAAATGAAATAGTTCATCAAGTTGTGGTCGTTTGAAATTATTAAATTATTTTCTCTTTTTTTTTTAATTTCAAGAAATCCAAGGATTCGTTTTAATCAACGACCTTGAAAATCCTTTGAGACGATTGAATTTGTTCTGGAAATTCTCTCTGGTTTTAAAAAATGGTAGGCTTTTAAATTAATGCTATGATAAAATGAGCAGACGGAGAAAAAAAAGAAGGAGGGGGTGGAAGAGGAGAAGGTAAAGTAGATGGATGAATAGGAGGAGAAGGGGAGGAAGGAAAAGAAAAGATGGGAGTATAAAAAGGTTAGAAGGGAAAGAAGAGAAATATAAATCAGCTGAAGGAAAAGAAAATTAGGTACGTGAGGAAAGAGAAGAGAAAGGAAAGGAAAGGGAAAACCAATGAAGGGGAGGGGTAAAGAAGAAGAAGAAGAACAACAACAACAACAACAACAAAGAAGAAGAAGAAGAAGAAGAAGAAGAAGAAGAAGAAGAAGAAGAAGAAGAAGAGTTGGAAAAGAGAAAGAAAAAATCAACGAAGAAGAAAAGTGAAAAAAAGAGGAAGGAAATGTAAAGAAGAAGAAGAACAACAACAACAACAAAACAACAACAACAAAGAAGAAAGAAGAAGAAGAAGAAGAAGAAGAAGAAGAAGAAGAAGAAGAAGAGGGGAAAAAAGAGAAAAGAAATGTGAAGTAAACAACAACAGCAAGAAGAAGAAGAAATAGAAAAGAAAGAAAAGATGAAAAACAATAACAACAACAAGAAGAAGAAGAAGAAGAAGAACAACAACAACAACAACAACAAAAAACAACAACAACTACAAGAGTGAGAAACGAAAAAAAAAGAACATAAAAAAAGTGATAAAAAAATGAAAAATGAAAATAAAACAACAACAACGAATAATAAGAAGAAATGGATGAAAAAAAGAAAAATAAACAACAAAGAAGAAAAAAGGTTTTTTAAAAAAAGAAGGAAAGGTGAGAAGAAGAAAAAAAGCAACAGCAACAGCAACAGCCGCAACAACAATGAAGTACTTCGACACCTAGGAGAAAGAAGAAGACATTGATTGGGAATAAAAGCGACAATAAGGAGGAAGTGGGGAGGAGGGGGGAATAAAAAAAATCAGACAAGGAAGAGAAAATGTGTTCAAGACAAAATAACGAACCCCTCCCCCCCCTCTCCCCCTCTCCCCCCTCTTCCCCCCCCCAAAAAAAAAATGAATGTATTGGAGTTAGAAGAGGAACAAGTCGTTCTTTGTCAACAGAAACCCCGAACAATAATTTGAAATGTTTCATTAATCAATTTATATTAATCGACACAGTGAACAAAAAAATTTAATAAAATCCTCCCCTCGAAATTGAGAAGTCCGGAAGTGCAGGGGGTGGGGGGAATTGGCGGAGTGCGGGTTTAAAACAAACAGCGAATTCAGGTTGTGACATCCTGACTAATCAAATGGTCACATGAACGCTTGAATATTGTTTTTACAGGGTGATGTCGGGGTGAACTGAGGGGTGTTAGAGTAGTTAGCTGACTGATTACGCTAATCTGCACAAACGAGCTACCATTTAGGGGTCGCATTTAAATCGTAATTCATTCAACTCACTCACCTTTTGTCGCCTCTAACCTTTCGGGTGACAGGTGTCTGCCTCATCCACAGCTTCGTTAGTCTTCGCCATCGGCTCTGTAGGATTTTCGCCTGGTTTGTCTATGTGGAAGAAATTTTTTTTTTAAGGGACGGGTGTGCGGGGATAGAAATAGAATTGAAATTAAATTAAGATAAAATAAAATAAATAATTGAAAATGAAAAATAAATCTCCCAGGGCGCCCCCAGACATGAAACACCCTCTGGGCATGCGCAGAAAAAAGCCCCCTTCCTACTGCCAAGAAATCCCTCGGTCATTCGATCTCAGGCCTTGACCGGGTACTGACGCTACTACTCGCAAAGAAAAAATTCCTCTCCAGCTATTATCATCATTACTTCCAGGTCCACTCTGACCCAGAGTGGTAATACTTGGTAAGATACCATCTATGGGTTAAATAAATAAATAAAAAATGAGTTTTAAAAAACAAATAAGTACCCATCAAGAATGAATAAAACAAAATGTCTTTGGCATGAAATAACTCAACAAGGGTTGACAGGCCATAAAAACCAACCAACCAACCAGCCAACCAGCAAATCATTTTTTTTTATTGTTTACTTAAATTTCAAAGTTTATTTTCTTGTCTTCTCAGATTTCTTTCCCGTTTTTTTACTAGCAGGTCCTGGTATATCCACAGTATGATAATCTAATTATTACAATGTTTGATATGTTTACTTAAAATCTATTGCATAGTTCAGTAGGTAAAAAAGTATAATAATCTTTATTTAACTCTCTCTCTCTCTCTCTCTCTCTCTCTCTCCTCTCTTCTCTCTCTCTCTCTCTCTCTCTCTCTCTCTCTCTCTCTCTGACACACACACACTTTTTTCTTTATTTTCATCTTTTCATTAAGTTTGATTGAAATGGATTAGCGTTATCGCTTCCGCACACACACTCGATCTGTCCCCAAATCTCTTTCTTTCTTATTATATTTTTCTGTGTAGAACGCCCTTTACTTCCCTTTCTTTCTTTTTAATAAAAACAGAATGGTCCATTATTTAGCTGCGTTGACGACACTCACAAGAAATAAGAATTCCGCGGACTAGCAATACCAGATAATCATGATTTACTTTTTTTTTTTTTTTTTTTTGCATTTCATCTTGAACGATTTGGACGGTCTCATTTTTTAACCAGAGGGTGTTTGCAAGATGATAACGCTCGTACAATTAAGGAACACGAGTATTAATATATACATCTTATGAAGGGGCGTAGTGTAATGGTTAATGTTGTAGGAAATGGACTCGTGGACCCGAGTTCAAATCTTGGACAAAGCTGTTGTACCATTGGGAAAAGTAAGAATCCAATTACTCTCCTTCCAGCTATAGGCAAATATTAGGGCGGATTAGGCTCTTTAACCATGGCTAGGTAACCAGTCTCGAAGAAGGAAAACTCTGAATTCAAACCTGTTAAACTCCGCTTAAGAAACTGACCTTGTGTCACATCCTGCTCGTGCGGAGGGGTCGGTAAATATATAAAAAGTAGAAGCGGCTACCCGACGTCGCCTAGGTAGAGAAGAGGGTAAAAAGGTAGTGTCGTAGATCCATTATTGTTGAATCACGGGTTGGATCCTCGCAGGAGGCCCCATTAAAATCCTTATGTAAAAAAGACCTTGCCTTGATCCAGCCACTCTGAAAAGAAAAATTAATGTCTACTATTTAAAATACTAAATGCAAAAGAAAAAATTCATGTTATTATCATTTAAGTCTCTTTTTTTTTAATTATTTTCATGAATATAAATAAAATCATTATTTTTGCTCAAAAACCAAGCCCTCGTGATATTTAATGTGTATATATATTTACTTTGTCGTTAATTGTTTTATTTTCGAAGTTTCCTCCGGACATACATACACACCAACTGCCCTTTATATATATATTTGTCGTTAATTGTTTTATTTTCGAAGTTTCCTCCGGACATACATACACACCAACTGTCCTTTATATATGGATAGATAGATAGATATTTACTTTGTCGTTGATTGTTTTATTTTCGAAGTTTTATCCGGACATACATACACACCAAATGTCCTTTATATATATATATATATATATATATATATATATATATAATATATATATATATATATTTACTTTGTCGTTAATTGTTTTATTTTCGAAGTTTCCTCCGGACATACATACACAACAACTGTCCTTTATATATGTATAGATATAGATGTACATCTTATTATTGGCAGTCGCTTTATTTTCCGAGATCGTAAACAAAGATTCTTTTTGAACGACCTAAATCCAGAATTATTCCTTCATTCGATTTTTTATCTTGGATTATTCTCCTGTTAACACCTTCGAACAAACACCTGATTAGAAACGTCCGCTTTTTGGCACCCTTCCAGAAAATGATCAGCTCGCGACATAACCGTACGGCTGAGCAATTTTTCGGGCTGAACGCCAATCGGTGAGATTTTGGGTAGACAGTGTGGAAGCCATTCGGGCTGACCGAAGGGGACTTTTATTCTTCAGAAGACGAATCAAATAGTAATTAATGGACTGGGGACGTTCTTAATGGACAGAACTATAGGTAACGCCCATTTCTTTGCTTTGTTCTTGTTAAATATAAGTTTTTCAACTGATTTTGGACATGCTTCATCAATTAAACACATATTCATTTGAGCATACATAAGTCTTTATACTAGATCGAATCTTTTAGATCTATAACAATTATCCCGATATATATATATATATATATATTATAATGGCATATATATATATATTATAATGGCATATATATTATATATATATATATATATATATATATATATATTATAAATGGCATATATATATATATATGTGTGTGTGTGTGTGTGTGTGTGTGTGTGAAGAAAGGAAATGAATCCGACGGTATGTAGTATATTAAGAAAAATTTTTAAAAACACAGGTTTAAATGGGTTAAGTGGTGAGTTTATTGGCCTACGCTGCAGTGTTTCGATCTATTAATTAGATCATCTTCAGGGCATTTGTTGGTATATGGAAGGTGATAAGAAATTATTTATCACAGAATAACGAGAAAAGCGAGTGGTAGTCCTTGTTATTCATCTGTTTATATATATATATATATATATATATATATATATATATGCCATTATAATAGAAAAATTGCAGAAACACACACAATCTATCAAATATCGGACATATTCTGCCAAATTAATAACTCAATGCCTGAAGAAGACAACAGATCAGAAACACGTGTCGCGTATGTAAGATAAAAAGAATTTTTAAATTTTCTGAGAACATAATACATTTTGCGGACCTTCTTTTTTATAAAATATTAAATTTTCTCCCGTTGGAACCAGAACAACATTTTATATATATGTATATATATATATATATAGAGAGAGAGAGACATAAACACGTGGGAGGTTTGTGTAGAAGACCGTGTGACCTGGCGCCTCCTCGTCAAACAAGGAACAAAACGAAGTGAAAAAGAGAGGAAAGAAGCCGCCACAGAAAAGAGAGCTAAAAGAAAGAAGAAACAATAGCATCCCCAACACCTACAGAAAGCATCACCTTTTGTTTTCAGCCTCTGCACCAGAGACTGCCATTCAAGGATCGGTCTGTTCAGCAACTCACGTAGCAGTAGATAATTTTTAAAAAATGTTTAATGGACACTACGCCATCGTCTAAAATAGGAAGGTTGCCAACCATATATATATATATATATGGTTGAGAATATTGGAAAATGGGGATATAACAACACAAACAGCTAAATAAATTGATATTTCGCCTCATTATTAGCTGAAGCTTTCTTAAAACTTTATTGACTAAAGTGCCTGCTCATTCTACTTTTATAGTGAAAATATAAATGGGTGAGGGGTGAGATAAAAAGTTGGGTGGGCTTGGTATCTGGGGTATGGTACATTTTCCACTATTCTCAACCACATTTTGTCGGATTTATTCAAATCCTTCACTCATATATATATATATATATATAATATATATATATATATATATATATATAAAGGTTTCGTTGAATTGAACAGACAATTCCTGTCTGACAAGTCTTTCGTTGATCCTTATCACAACCCCCTTATCACAACCTGTGCCCACCCCCTCCAAAAAATCACCTCTGCTTTGTTCAAACTACTACTATTCCAAAAACCTCCCACTACCAATTGATATTACCTCCCACTAATTCCTTGCTTCTACTCGTTCTCGTTAAAAATGAGACATGAAAGCTATGCCATCGTTTTCCCACCTGAGGATGGCAAAGTGTATTGCCGAAAGCGCTAGTGACGAAACATTCGGTGGACTGGTATACCAGTTCCACCCTGACACCAGAAGGATTGGCCCGAAGATTAGAAAGGATCAACGAAAGACTTGTCAGACAGGAATTGTCTGTTCAATTCAACGAAACCTGTATAAAAGAAAAAATGCTGCCTAAATACATTTATATATATATATATATATATATATATATATAACGCTGCTATTTTAACATTGAACACTTTTCTTATCTTACACTGTCCTTCATTATATATATATATATATATATATATATATATTAACCTAAAGGTACACTGTATTAACCTACTCGAGTTTCACCATAAGGATTTTCAGGGTTAAATCTGCTGGATTAATCAAGATATTGATTAATGGCAGTCGATTGCCCGTGTGTATGTTGTTGTTTTTTTTTTGCGATAAACGGATCTGATACACACGTGTAATATACTGCCATTAATCAATATCTTGATTAATCCAGTAAATTTAACCCCGAATATCCTTATGGTGAAACTCGAGTAGGTTAATACCGTGTACCTTTATGTTAATGAATTTGCTCTACTTACGTATTGAGCACTTTATATTTGTTATATCGCTGCCTTATTATTGTGAAATTTGAATCAACTAACCACTGTGACCATTTTCACCGGTAAGTCACTTTTTCCACAAATACCACATATATATATATATATGTGTGTGTGTGTGTGTGTATGTGTGCGTGTGTATGTGTATATATTATATATATATATATATACATACCGGTCCTCGACACCTCTGCACAGGAGTAGCCCAGTTTGGGTAATCTGATATGTGCGGTAGAGTATCTGGGAGCTGTTCGGTAGATGTGGCGTTACCCCTCAGCAAAATCAACCTTCCTGGTCTGCCGCTAGCGAAAAGAGGATAGACTCTCCTGCTGTTCGGCTGATAACGACAATAGGCCACTCCGCTGATGTTACTACTTACTATATGTATACCAGTGGTGAGTAGAGGTCGAGATTTTCAGCCCAAATAATTACTCTTTTAATGATGCATAAGGACTGAATCCTGGTAACTTGAGCAGTCTATGACATGAAACAATTCACTTTGGCCCTTACTTAAACTAGACGGGCAGTCGGACAGGCTCCCTCCGATCAATCGGTTAGTCACGTCAAGCCCAAGCACCTAAATGATGCTCCCAACTATAATGCCCATGTGGCAACCGCAGCCCTTTTTATCACATATGTGTTAGAAGGCGGTGGCTGAGGGTCACTACCATGGGTATGACGTTAAACTGCATCTAATAGTGAAGTTCCAATTCTAGAGCTCTGGGGTAGTGTAGAGTACCCTTTTATCGCGATTACTCCTAGGTCCACCCTGGCCCGGAGTGGTATTACCTGTTAGGGTCCAATCTATGGGTTAAATCATTTTTTAATGACTATTTATAATTGTGTTTAAAAGAAATTGAGTTTTTTTTTTAAATTGACTACCCAACAAGAATGAATACAACAAAATTTATTCGGTATAAAATAACCCAACAAGGGTTGACATGCTATAAAATCCAACCAACCAACCAAAAATTAATTCAGAACAAGTTATTCGCTCTGTCGTTGCACTCAACGCCCTGAATTTAACCCTCATGAATAATTATTTTAATTCATTATCTTTTATAGCTTTGTTTTATTTTCAGAACTTAAAATGTTAATTCATATCAGAGGTTGACAAAGTGGGTGGTACCGCCCTCTGGGTGGGGGAGGTGCGGAGATCTATGGAATGGTGGGGCAAGAAGGAGTGGTGGGGAGAAAGGGTGGATTTTGGAGAACTTGTTTTCTTACAAAATCTAAATGCCATAAATACTAAGGTAAAGGAACACGTATGCAGTTTATACAGAATAAAACTGACATAAGAAATATAAACGAATGCATAGTTTTGTTGTGTAATCCGAAATCTGAGTCAAAAATGTGAACGTGTGATTGACACCTATACACAACATGTAAAGTGGTGCACCAGGGGATGCATGACAAATTTTCTCCTAAATACTATGAATATGGAAAAAAACGGAATTTACCAATAGGGAAAACGAAAACAAACAAAAAATGGCATTTACTAAGAGTTCATCATCATCATATCGCGCATGCAGCACGGATATCCATGACAATCTCTCGCCAACCTTCCCTATCATTCATTGTCCCTGGGAGTTCTTCTGTGTTGCAACCAGAATCCCCGCATAGTTGGGCAATGTAGGCTCTTGCTGGGCGCCCTACATTTGCATGTCCATGTGTTGGCTTCCACAGGAGAACCCGGGAAGCTATATCTCTCTGTTTTCCCTGGCATCCACAAGTTGTGTATCTGTCCCCTCCAAGTATAGGCTCGTATACATGCATGTAAAGTAAAGTCGTCGGGGTGGCCTAAAGTCGGTCTCAGCCAATCAGTGAGGGAGTCTATCCCCTTTTCACCAGTGCTAGACGAAGGGATATATATATATATATATATATATATATATATATATATATCTTATTATAATGGAGATTGTGGGTTTGTCCGTCTGTAACCGAAACTATATTACTATACAAGTCACAATTCTTTTAGTTATTTACATCATATTCTCCATGATTTTATTTTTATTTAAACCTCAATTATTAATAAAATTGTTTTACATTACTTACACTGTTGACCATATCTACATACTAATAACATGCAATTGTATTTATATATACAACAAAATAGAGGTTTACAGTTTGAATGGGAAGGCTAATTTGCATATTGATCTTAAAAAATTGATTTTAATAAATATATGCTTAGTATTATTGATTTCTAATTGTTTGGTTTTATCTTATTGAATATGAGCAAAAATCTCTTCAATAAATCTTAAAAGAAATCCCTTAACAAGAAGAAATAACTATAATATTATTCTTTACTTCCTATTTTAACTAAACAGTTTAAATTAGGAAAATTTACCAATGAAAGACGGGAGTAACGGAAAATGATGGAAGTGTTAGTTTCAAAGTTGTTCTATTTTTCAATCATACCCCCTCTGTTCAAAATCTTTTTATCTACATTCTTATTCAGTTTCATTAGCCTTTCTAATTTAATATCATATTTTATTATAAAATCTAACTAAAATACTTGCACCCGGAGGGTGCATATATTTGCTAGTATATATATATATATATAATGGAGTCCAAGATAGACCTTAGGTGAGAATACGAAAATCTTTTTGGATAAAGGTTTGTAAAAAAGGGGAAAAAATTGATCCAGTCGAGTAATTTAATCAAATATTTCTGTGGGAAGTTTTGTCCGATTATTCTGTGTGAATAAGTCGCTAGTTTTATGGTAGATAGTCGAATGTTTATTGACACGGACAGAGATGTAAAATGGATATTAGAGATAAATAGGATAGAAGAAGAAGGGAGAAGGAAATGGGAAAGAAAGAAAGAAAGAAAGAAAGAATGAGACGGGAGAAGAAAGAAATAAAGAAGCAGAAGGAGACGTGAAAAGAAGAAAGAAAGAAAGAAAGAAGTCGCTAGATTTATAGTAGATAGTCGAATGTTTATTGACACGGACAGAGATGTAAAATGGATATTAGAGATGAATAGGGTAGAAGAAGAAGGGAGAAGGAAATGGGAAAGAAGAAAAGAAAGAAAAATGAGACGGGAGAAGAAAGAATAAGAAGCAGAAGGAGACGTGAAAGAAGAAAGAAAGAAAGAAAGAAGAAAGAAGTCGCTAGATTTATAGTAGATAGTCGAATGTTTATTGACACGGACAGAGATGTAAAATGGATATTAGAGATGATAGGGTAGAAGAAGAAGGAAGAATGAAATGGGAAAGAAAGAAAGAAAGAAAGAAAGAAAGAAGAAAGAAGGAGACGTGAAAAGAAGAAAGAAGAATGAAAGAGAAGGAGACGGGAGAAGAAGAAAGAAATAAAGAAGCAGAAGGAGACGTGAAAAGAAGAAAGAAAGAAAGAAAGAAAGAAAAGAAAGAAAGAAAGAAGAAAGAAGAAGTCGCAAGATTTATGGTAGATAGTCGAATGTTTATTGACACGGACAGAGATGTAAAATGGATATTAGAGATGAATAGGGTAGAAGAAGAAGGGAGAAGGAAATGGGAAAAAAGAAAGAAGAAAGAAAGAAAGAAAGAAAGAAAGAAAGAAAGAAAGGAGACGTGAAAGAAGAAAGAAAGAATGAAAAGAGAAGGAGACGGGAGAAGAAAGAAAGATAAAGAAGCAGAAGGAGACGTGAAAAAGAAGAAGAAAGAAAGAAAGAAAGAAGTCTCTAGATTTATAGTAGATAGTCGAATGTTTATTGACACGGACAGAGATGTAAAAGGGATATTAGAGATGAATAGGGTAGAAGAAGAAGGGAGAAGGAAATGGGAAAGAAAGAAAGAAAGAAAGAAAGAAGAAAGAAGGAGAAGGAGACGTGAAAAGAAGAAAGACAGAAAGACAGAAAGAAAGAAAGACGCAGAAGGAAACGGGAGAAGAAAGAGAAAGAAAGAAAAAAAAGAAAGAAAGAAAGAAAGAAGAAGCAGAAGGAGACGTGAAAAGAAGAAAGAAGAAAGAAAGAAAGAAGCAAAAGGAGACAGGAGAAAGAAAGAAAGAAAAAGAAAGAAAGAAGCAGAAGGAGACAGGAAAGAAAGAAAGAAAGAAAGAAGAAAGAAAAAGAAGAAGCAGAAAGAAGCAGAAAGAGACGTGAAGAAGAAAGAAAGAAAGAAAGAAGCAGAAGGATGAAGAAAGAAAAAAGAAAAAAAAAAGAAGCAGAAGGAGACGTGAATGAAGAAAGAAAGAAAGCAGAAAGAAAGAAAGAAAGAAAGAAAGAAAAGGAAATATGAGAAGAAAGATCAGAAAGAGAGATGTAAAAAAGAAGGAAATAAAAAGGCGAGATGAAAAGAAGGAAAATGTAACAGAAAAGAAAGAAAAAGAGAAAAAGCAAAGAAAGAAAGAGAGAAAGAAAGAAGGAAAAATGAAAACGAAAGAAAGAAGGAAATAAATAGGAGAGATGGAAAAAAGAAAGAAAGAAAAAGAGAGAAGAAAAGAAAGAAGAGAAAGAAGAAAACAGAAAGAAAAAGAAAGAAAGAAAGATAAAGGATAGATTTGAAACAAGCAAAAGGTTAAAAGAAAGAATAGAAAGAGATGGAAAGAAACATATACAGTATCACTCTCCTAACAATTCTTTGATAACTTTATTTTGTTAAACACACACACACAACACACTCACTCTCTCTCTCTCTCTCTCTCTCTCTCTCTCTCTCTCTCTCTCTCTCTCTCTCTCATTCTCTTCTTTCTCTCTATCTATCTATCTATTTCTCTCTCTCTCTCTATTTCTCTCTCCCTCTATCTCTCTCTCTATATATATTTTTCTCTCTCTCTCTCTATTTCTCTCTCCCTCTATCTATCTTCTATCCTCTCTCTAACTCTCTCTCTCTCCTCTCTCTCTCTCTTCTCTCTCTCTCTCTCTCTCTCTCTCTCTCTCTCTCTCTCTCTATATATATAATATATAATATATATATATATATATATATATAGTATGAACAAAAAGTAATAAGACAAGCAGGAATATTTCTTATATGTTGTTTATTCTCAACTGGTTTCGACCTTAGGTCATCGTCAGGAGAACATTTCTTATTTGAAGAAATTGTTTATAGAATTTTTGAAAGGGAGCATTATAGAAGAACTATAAAAATTGAAGTGTTTTTGCGGGTTTGACATGCTATTAAAATCCGGGTAGACGAGTGTGTTAGTAGTAGCAAGTCCATTTGTTCAATGAAGAACCTCTAATATATTATATATATCTTATTATAATGGAGATTGTGTGTTTGTCTGTATGTAACCGAAACTATATTACTATACAAGTCACAATTCCCTTTGTTATTTACACCACATTCTCCATGATTATATTTTTATTTCTTATTTAAATCTCAATTATTAGTAAAATTGTTTTACATCATTAAGACTGTTAACAATATCTACGTACTAATAACATGCAATTGTATTTATATATACAACAAAACAGCGGATTACAGTGTGAATGGGAAGGCTAATTTGCATATTGATCTTAAAAATTTGATTTTTAATAAATATATACTTAGTATTATTGATTTCTAATTGTTTGGTTTTATCTTATTGAATATGAGCAAACATTTCGGGGATAAATCTTAAAAGAAATCCATTAACAAGAAGAAATAACTGTAATATTATTCTTTACTTCTTATTTTAACTAAATAGTTAAATTAGGAAAATTTACCACTGAAAAACGGGAGTAATGAAAAATGATGGAAGAGTTAGTTTCAAAGTTGTTCTATTTTTCGATTATACCCCCTCTGTTCCAAATATTTTTATCTGAATTCTTATTCAGTTTCATTAGCCTTTCTAATTTAACATGATATTTCATTATATTATATCTTAAATGCTTGCATATATTTGCTAGTATATATATATATATATATATATATATCTATTGATCTAGCTCACTCTATTCATAAGTATATATATATATATATATATATATATATATATATATATATATATATATATATATATATAACTTAGATATACGTGAATAGAGTGAGCTAGATAATAGATACCTAAGAACCGACGAAGATAGATAAATATATAGATATTTACAGACCAAGGTAGATAGATAGATAGATAAATAGATAAATAGAAAGAAACGGACTTATACTGAGAGAAACAGAGACAGGGAGAAACAGAGAGAGAGAGAGAGGGAGGAGGAGAGAAAAAGAGACAGGATGAGAGGATGAGGAGAGAAGTTGGGTAGAGACAGATGCCTCCCTTAATCTGTAAATCGGTCAGCTCGTAATTTGTTGCGCTTCTTCTTCTTCTTCTTCTTCTTCTTCTTCTTCTTCTTCTTCTTCCAACGGGTGGGGAGAGGGGGCGAGCCGATCTCGTCAAAACCCGTGAGCACCTGTTAGGGCAAATCCACAACAAGACCGAATCGGTTCAAGGCACAAAAATAGAAACCTTTTTTATTTTATCTATTTTTTTTTATCTGTGCCCAACGAAAAGGTCACCGTATGACACCAACCTCGATTCAGCTCGTAAAAGTAAACACGTTTCGCTTTTGAAGCATTTCGGCTTTGTCGTTAAAAAACACGATCTCGCCTCAGATAACAATGGCGACTCGTGGGGTGGGGTGGGGCGATCGTTTCATCATCATCATCATCATCATCATCATCATGTCTCGGCGCTAGTAGCACAGGTATCCATTTCAATCTCTCACCAACCATTCATTCTCCTCGGGATGTCCTCTGCGCAGCATCCAGAATCCGCGCAAAGCTGGTTAATGTAGGTCCTGGTTAGACCGCCCGCACTGGTGTGCCCATGTGCGGAGAACGTCGCTTCGGAGTTCGTCCTTGCTTCTCCAGCAGTGTCCAGCATGTCTTGTTTGTCTCAGTCGGATGAATTTGTGATAGGGGGCAAGTGGCTGTACAACTGCATCCTTGTGGGGTGACATTTGATATATTTAGTCTATCTTACCGAGATCATCATCATCATCATCATCATTATCATCATCATCATGTCGCGCCAGTAGTATGGATATCCATGATAATCTCTCGCCAACCGTCCCTATCATTCATTGTCATCGGGAGGTCTTCTGCGCAGCATCCAGTATCCGTGTAGAGCTGGCCTATGTAGGTCTTTGATGTCGGCTCGCACTGACGTGCCCATGTGCTGGTTTCCAAAGGAGGACATCACAGATCAGATTACCAATATGTGCTAATCATACGCTGGGTTTGCGGAGATCGGTATTGAACCCGGAACCTTGCGATTCCTAGGCAGGTGCTCAACAGACTGAACTGATATAATCTAATGTATGATATAACATAATGTATATATAATAAAATATTCTATATATAACATAACACACATAATAAAATGTGTGTTGTGCGGAGCTGAATGTGGGGTACCCCTTCATCACCATTACTCCAGGTGAGTGGTAGTATGTGGTTTATCTATGAAATGTTTTTAAAAAAAAATTGAGTACAATCAAGAATAATAAAACAAAAACGTCTTCGGCATAAATGACCCAATAAGTGTTGACATGCCATAAAACCCAACCAAACAAACAGCCAGCCAACCAGCACATATTTGTTGGAAATAGCAGTGCGATGTACACATTTTGATTATTTTTAAAACGGATAAGAAACAGGGTAACCGGTGTGTTAGTGTATAGAGATTTTATGTCAAGATATGATACCCTGACTGCAGGCGTGTCAAACTCAGTAGCCCCTTATGGTCGCATTGATTACATATGTCTGCATGAGGGCTTCACATGATAACTAAGTCTTTAAATACTTTTTCGTACATCAACAGAACAAAGTGATGATTGCTACCAGTAATTTCTTTATTATTAACTAAAGCCAGTGAATACATATCTATTAAAAAAAGCGTTTTTTTTTTACGGCATATCAACCTCAGTGGGTCATTTAATGCCGATAAGGTTTTGAAACAAATCAATTCTTGATGGATAGTACAATTTTTTTATAAATACATTTTTCTATTTAACCCATAGATGGGAAAAAAGCGTTTTTGTTAAAAAGAAAGGGAAAAAAGACTATTACTGTCCGAGTTCAAATAATAAAATCTACAAATGTTGCTGTCACTTTCAATTATAGCCATATGTTGATTGAAAGCAGGAGAAGCAACAGTATGTGAAATACAACTAGCCTCGTCCAGTATTTGACCTCGTGTCATCGTGTCTATATATGTATATATATATATATATATGTGTGTGTGTGTGTGTGTGTGTGTGTGTGTGTGTGTGCGGAATATTTTCACATTTTTCTATTATTATTATTATTTCATTTGTTTATATAATGATAATAATAGTTTGAATCGTGTACACAAAGATAAACTGGCCGAAACACATGTGTAAGTGATATTGGTTAAATTCATCTTTTATTATCCATTCTGTACTTTCTTTTCTTTATTCATTCTTCCTCATATGTACATACATATGTAATATTATGAAAAATTGAAAAAACACAAGTTTATGAACGAATAATGTTTATTTCGCCTAAACTGCAGTGTTTTCGATTTGTTTCGCTAGATCTTCATCAGGGCTTTCGTTAGTTTGAGGGGAAAATAAATTATTAAAAATTAAAAATTATAAATTAAATCTCACACATTTCAAAATCGACCATAAAAGAACAGAGGCTCGCAGACTTCTTATCTTCAATAATAATTTATTTTTCCTCAAAATAACGAAAGCCCTGATGAAGATCTATCGAAACAGACCGAAACACTGCAGCGTAGGCGAAATAAACATTATTCGTTTATAAACTTGTGTTTTTTCAATTTTTCATAATATTACATACAGTCGGATTCACTTCCACTTTTTCTTCACATACATACATACGTGTGTATGTGTGTGTGTGTGTGTGTGTGTGTGTTACAATTATCACACTAGAATACCGAGAGGCAAATACGCAACTCTCTCCGCCGTTGAGCTGCTCTAAGTCATCATATTCATGAGCATATCTTCATATGCATAGTTTCAATTGCATAATGTGAAATAAATATAATACAAAGGTATGTGTGTGTAAATGTAGTGCCTCGACAAGGGGGGGGTAGGGTGGCACAGGGGTTTTTTCTCACCTGGGGGGGGTCTTTAATCGATTGTATTGATATTCTGGGAACGAAGGGGATTTTGCCCGTGATCACGTGACGGAGAACAAGAAACCAAAAAGTCGAAGAGAATGGCGAAATCAATTGCTGTTTTGGTGCCGGCCATACGCGTTCGCTTCATCGTCGGTTAAATTGTTGTACGGCTTCTGATTAAAAGAAGAAGAAGAAAGCAATATTATAATATGAGTATAGCTAAAAAAAAATCCTTTAGAAACAATTGTAAGAGGAAGAAGAAAGTTATGTATTAAATGAAAGTAAAAAAAGAAAGAAAGAAAGAAACGAGAAGGGAAGAGAAGAGCTGAGAAAGAATCTACGAGACAAAAAAAAAAAAGAAAGAAAGAAAGAAAGGAGAAGAGAAGAGAAGAGCTGAGAAAGAATCTACGAGACAAAAGAAAAGAAAAAAAAAAGAAAGAAAGAAAGAAAGGAGAAGAGAAAGCTGAGAATGAATCTACGAGACAAAAAAGAAAAGAAAGAGAAGAAAGAAAGAAGGAGAAGAGAAGAGCTGAGAAAGAATCTACGAGAAAAAAGAAAAGAAGAAAGAAAGAAAGAAAGAAAGGAGAAAGAAAGCTGAGAATGAATCTACGAGACAAAAAAGAAGAAGAAAGAAGAAAGAAGAAAGAAAAGAGAAGAGCTGAGAATGAATCTACGAGACAAAAAAGAAAGAAAGAAAAGAAAGAAAGAAAGGAGAAAGAAGAGCTGAGAATGAATCTACGAGACAAAAGAAAAGAAAGAAAGAAAGAAAGAAGAAAGAAAGGAGAAGAAAGAGCTGAGAAGAATCTGAGAATGAATCTACGAGACAAAAGAAAAGAAAAGAAAGAAAGAAAGAAAGAAAGGAGAAGAAAGAGCTGAGAATGAATCTACGAGACAAAAAGAAAAAGAAAGAAAGAAAGAAAGAAAAAGGAGAAGAAGAGCTGAGATGAATCTACGAGACAAAAGAAAAGAAAGAAATAAAGAAGAGAAAGAAAGAAGAAGGAGAGAGCTGAGAAAGAATCTACGAGACAAAAGAAAAAGAAAGAAGAAAGAAGAAAGAAAGAAGGAGAAGAAAGAGCTGAGAAAGAACAAAGAAAAGAAAAGAAAGAAGAAGAAAGAAAGAAAGAAAGAAGGAGAAGAGAAGAGCTGAGAAAGAATCTACGAGACGAAAAGAAAAAGAAAGAAAAAGAAAGAAAAGAAAGAAAGAAAGAAGAAAGAAAGAAAGGAGAAGAGAAGAGCTGAGAAAGAATTACGAGACAAAAAGAAAAGCAAGAAAGAGAAAGAAAGAAGAAGAAGAAAGAAGAGAAAGGAGAAGAGAAGAGCAGAAGAATCTACGAGACGAAAAAGAAAAGCAAGAAAGAAGAAAGTAAAGGACAATTTAAGAAGTAAGAGTGAATGAGAGTGGGGGAATGGAGATGGAGAGAGAATGGTAGAAAAGGGGTTAAGGCTGAGAGAATAGAGATGAGTGAAAAAAGAAAGAAAGAAAGAAAGAAAGAAAGAAAGAAAGAAGAAAGAAGAATATTGTTTAAAAAAGAAAGGAAATAAAGAAAGAAAGACAAAAAGAAGAAAGAATGAGAGAGAGAAGAAAGGAAGATGAAAATGGAGGAGGCTGAAAGAAAGAAAGAAAGAAAGAAAGAAAGAAAGAAAGAAAGAAAGAAAGAAGAAAGAAAGGGTGACTGAGTGAGTTGAGTGAGAGGGAAAGAGAGAAAAA
>CM042163.1:56764171-56776671 GCA_023376005.1 Doryteuthis pealeii
TTGAAGTCTGTGTCCAAGCGTACCAATTAGTATCATCATCACCCCCATGTTCCAGCCTTCGTTTCGTTCTCTAGCAAGGTCCAAGTATTTGTCAATCTTTTTGCTTTCTTTCATCATCACTCTGTGGTCCAGTGGAACCACAACGATGACGAGTTGTTTTTTTTTCTCTTTTGGTACAAATAATGTTCAATATGTGTGAAATAATAATGGAAAAAATTGGATTCCTTGGGCAAAAATGCTCTTATAAACCAATTTTTAGGAGAAGGGAAGCTCTAGAAATCATTTTACAGACAAACCAAGTTATTCAAAACTAAGTCTGGTCTTAAAGCCGGGATTAGGCGATCCGTTTGTATCTCAAAAATTATACCATAGAAAATAATGAACTTAATCAATACCATACAAAATGATCCCCAATTGATTTGACACGTTTTCTTATAGGTCTTTGCGCAAATTATGTCAATGTTTCATATTGTCTTCTTTTCCTCATATCTATTATTATACTAAAGCTGGGCGAATTAATATTTGTGCCCTAAAGGTTTTTTTACTGTTTAGTTGAATTACACGAAAGTTATACTAAAATATTCCTTAGTTTTAGGATTGAGTTATGTTAGAAAAAAATCCATTTTAATTGGTACTAATTAGTCGGAATTTGCAATTAAGTTAAAAACTGACCCATCTCTCATTTGACATCCTGCCTCTCTCTCTCTCTCTCTCTCTCTCTATATATATATATATATATATATATATATATATATATATATATATATATATATATATGTACCTCTTGATGACCTCCTAATTATATATGTTAGTCTCTCAATGAACGTAGAGAGAGATATTGGAGAGTTATGATACGTATTTGTCATATTTGTCACAAAATGATTTTAATGTTTTTTTTAAATTCTCTGGTCGTATTTATTCATTTATTTATTTATTTGATTTAATTCGCTTTTCAAACTAACTTTTGCCTAATCCCAATTATCTACCCAGAGCTCAATGGGTGACCCAATGGATCACGTTTTGTCTAGTATATATATATATATATATATATATATTATATATATGTGTGTGTGTGTGTGTGTGTGTGTTTTATATATATATATATATATATATATATATATTTATAAATGGCGGATAGATCCTTTGAACATACGATTACAGCCATCCGTAGACTCCATGCGCACTTCGGTTATATATATATATATATATATATATATATATATATATATATATGCATATACATATATATACATATACATACATATACATAGATATATATACATCTATATATATACATACATACATACATATATACGTACCTATATATACATACATATACATATATATACATAAATATATACACTTATATATATATATACATACATACATATTATATATAATCTATACATTATACTACCTATACATCTATATATATATATATATATATATATATATATATATATATATATATAGTCTCTCTACCCACGTTACAACTGGAGTCCATCAGTCTGAATGTCATTTGTTAGCCGACTAATGTGATAATGAAAAGATTCCGCGGTTTGCATTTTTTGTCTTTCTTTCTTTTTTTCTTTTTTCTTTTCAAAATCAACTGATTCCTGGCTGGTTTTCAAGGGGAACATCGAATGCTCTCAATCGAAGTAGAATGTATTCATTTCGATTTCTTTAATTCCACCCAAGTTGCTAAATGATAAGGCGACAATTGAAAAGATTCTTATTTCGACTTCTTAAAAAAGGCGGGAAAAATTTACCGCGTCACAACAAATTGAAATGGAAGATCGGTCGCCATTTTAAAGACTGGTCGCCATTTTAAAGATGGAGCCGATATATATATACACACACACACAAAGAAAGAGCGGGAAAATACACATTAAAACTTGGTGCCTTATGAATATGAACTTGATTAGAATCACAGAAGGAACAGTATGTGGTCAAAAATCCCAGCCTGAAAGGATACAACTGTCTTCTTTCTACTTTGTATATAAACTCTTTTAAATCTACATTTTTTTAAAGGGTTAAATTACAAAAAGATGCTAATTACAGCATACAAACTGAAGGAAGTTTCCTGTCCGTTTCATTACATTTAGAGCCTGGTCTCTTTCAATATTATACAGTTCTGGCTCCACAGTATTCACCAATCTAACCCATTATTGTTGACTTGTTGGAAAGTGTAGAAAATTCGCATTGAATTCTTATCTCACACATATATAAACTTTGTATTCGTCTAACGCTTTTTGACACGAGCAGGATGAGACACAAATTTGATATTTTAGCGGATTACACTTGGAGTCTCAGGTTCATGAGTTTGTTTGGGGGCGTGATTGTGATCCTGTTCCTCTCTCAAAGACTGGATAGTCCAATCGCACATGGTCTCTGGGAGATGTGAACAGAAAACATTTCTTTTGAGGCTAGGTGAAAGCGCCTGTGGCATTTATGATAGTCTGCAAGATGGTGCAAAAAAGGCCGAAATGAATTCATAAATGCCAAACTAAGAATTTCATTATATATATATATATGAAATTCAACATTTTTGAAAAAAATTCCAACATTGAATATAGCGTTTGTTTGTACCCAGTCTTCTAACGGTTTTTTCCGTCTTTCTTTCATATGTTGCTCTTGATGATGACCGATTTATCGAGCCGGTCGAAACAGATTTCTGTCAGCAATTATATAACATCATTTGTTTTTTCAAAAATATTAAATTTCATACTGTTGGATTAATTTCCGTCTATTTTTCATATATATATATATAATATATATATATATATATATATATTATATTATATATATTTAGTTTGGAAATGTGTGGGTTGTTGATTGAGGTAATTTCCATGCGCAGAGTTTCACTTGTGTAATGTGACATACCTCGATTGTTTCGTAAGGTATGTGCCCAAATGTTTGGCTTTTTCAAAAGTTGAATTTTCAGAGAAAGTTAAATCTTCTATGGAAGATTCTAGGAAATGTTTTATATAATCAGGAAAAATGTGGTGGGAAGGTCTGAAAGTTATTCCAAATAGCATTCCAAAAGCTTACCACCATAATTTTTCCTGGTTATATAAAAAATGTCCTATAATCCTCCATAGAATATTCAACTTTCTCTCAAAATTCAACTTTTGAAAAAGCCAAACATTTGGGAACATACCTACGGAAAAAGCGAGTTATGTCACATTACACAGGCGAAACTCTGCGCACAGAAATCACCTCATATATATATATATATATATATATATATATATATATTATATATATTATATAAATCTACAAGTCTTTGTCTTGTTTGTAAAGGCCCATAGTGGTGTACAAACCTTTTCCTATAACCAAATCAATTAACTTCTACAGCCATCATCCCATTTGGGGTTGAGCACTTTGGGGAGGGGGTATATAACTGACGACCACCAACTAGAGCGTAAACGCAACGCTCTCCTATAAAAGGGATGGGGCGCTCTATGGTGGCCTTTACATACATACAGATGTGTGTATTAAAACAGTTAAAATCCCCTTCGCCGACTGATGCGGAATCGATCGGGTTTCTATCCCGACTGTAGGTAGCTTACAAATGTCTAGCCACACTGAAGAGACTTGGTAAGTCGAAACATGGTGTATATATATATATATATATATATATATATATATATATATATATATCAGCGTATGTAAGACCGCTGGTTGTTTGAAAAGTCATCTGAGAGGATACAGTCGAAAAGAAGGTGTCAACCTAGACGGTGCTGGAGGGTCAAGAGACGGCAATCGGGGAGAATTAAATAATCCTCATCATTTCATTGAAGACATATGTAATAAAATTAAAAGTCATGAAAGCGACCACTGAGGAAGGTAACAATGTATGACTCTCGGGTTCAAGAGTCTGCTTGGTGGTGTAATGTTTGTGACCATGTTCTTCTCTTATTATGGTGAATGCGTCAATCACATGAAGTCCAATGGGAGATGAGAACAGAATGCACTTCTTTTGAGGCTAAATGATACCACTTGTGTTATTTGCAGTAAAGTATACAATTCTTTGTGCGATTTGAAAAGACACATGGCGGTGCACAGAAACCTTCCCTAAGAACTAAATCAAGTAAGTTCTACAGTCCTCACTCCGTTTGTCTCTCATTTCTGCTTCGAGTTGTGTAAGACTGTAGCGTTAGTTTCGTATTTGCCTGGGAGAGTTGTCTGCCCGGTTTAGTTTGCTGGTGCCCGCTAGGGGGATATAGTATTTAAGCGGCTGATTCAAAACGCTTCTCCCTCTTTTCCTGTTCCAGTAACCACGAGACACATGGGGTAGATTTTGGTCTAACCCTTCTCGTTGGGGCTTCGCCCCCTTACATTACTGTAAGTGAATTAACCCAGCATGGACTATCCCTAGTCTCATGTCTGTGGCTTTTATATGTTATCTTGTACCATTCATGAATGTGTATTTATCTTTTTACCTATGTACTTTGTATCTCGTCATATCCATGTGCTGTACTATATTAAATGTTTTGTCTGTTAACCTTCGTCGGAGTCATGTATCCAATATATATAACTTTGAACCTTTCTTACAAGACTGTCGCTTTCTTGAAAAGTCATCTAAGAGAAGAGAGTAGAAGCGAAGGCGTTCACTCAGACGTTGCTGGAGGGTCAAGAGACCGCAATCAACTGTGAAAATGGAGCAATCACATATATATATATCAATATATATAACTCCACCGAATAACATGGTTGCTGAGAGTGATGTCGCTGAATATTAAGTTGCTGATGGCAAGCAGAAGACTGTAATACACTGTTGTAATCATATATATATATATATATATATATATATATATATATATATATATATATATATATATATATACATACATATATATGCGCGGGCATCATCATATACATACATCAGCTTAACTGATTTAGCGATTTAATTTAAGTTAATGGATTTAACGATTCATAATTGAGATCTTGTTCACAGACGTCGCACTTTCAAGTTCACCATCATAGTATTGATTGGTGAATGGTTATTTAGTTTTACGGTATATCAACCGTTTCCGGACCATTTAATGTCGAATCATGTCTGTGTCCTGGGTATGACGTTAAACTACATCAATGACGAGATTTCTATTCAGGAGCTCTCGGGAGTCTGCGGTACCCCTACATTGCCATTACTCCCAGGTCCACTCTAACTTGGAGTGGTAGTACCTGTTAGGGTACCATCTATGGGTTAAATAGCTAAAAAAAATATTATTAAAGAATGTTTAAAGAATGAGTTAAAGAATTTGAATACCCAACAAGAATGAATAGAATAAAAACGTCGTCGGCATAAAATAACCCAACAAGGGTTGTCATGCCGTAAAATTCAACCAACCAACCATTTCGTTGATCAGGGCACGCAAAGATCGGGTGTTTAAAGGCAGTTGATATCTATCGAAATAGGAAGGAAGATAGAAACAAAGAAATTAAAGGAAGCTGATAGAAAGAAAGAAAAAATGGAAGAAGAAGAAAAAGAAGTAAAAGGAAGGAGAAACTAACAAAGGTAAGTAGAAAAAAGAAAGAAAGAAAGAAAGTTAATAAGAAAGAAAGAAAGAAAGAAAGAAAGGAAAGAAAGAAAGAAAAAAAGTGAATTGGGAAGAAAGAAAGAAAGAGAGAAAGAAAGAAAGGGGAGAGAAACAAACAAACAGAGGGAAGAGGGAAGGAGAAAGAAAGAAAGAAAGAAAGAAAGGGGAGAGAAACAAACAAACAGAGGGAAGAGGGAAGGAGAAAGAAAGAAAGAAAAAGAAAAAAGGACAGAAAGAAAAGGAATTGGGAAGAAAGAAAGAAAGAAAGAAAGAAAGAAAGAAAGAAAAAGAGAATAGCGAAGGAGAAGAAAGAAAAAAGAAAGAAGAAAGAAAGAAAGAAAGAAAGAAAGTGAAGAGAGAAGGCGAACAAACGAATGAAAGAATGAAAGAAACAAACAAACAAAATAGAAGTAAAGAAAAAAAAAAAAAAAAGAAAGAAAGAAAGAAAAGAAAGAAGAAGAAGAAGAAGAAGAAGAAGAAGAAGAAGAAGAAATTCACGACTTAAAATTGAAATATGAACAAAAAAAGAAAGTAAATTCGACTTTGGAAAAAATCCTATTCTGCGTCTGATGATTGAGACCACTTCGCATTCGTGGCAGTATACATCATCTCTATATAATCACATTAACACATTTGGCTTTTTTTGTATCGAAGCATGCCTGCCTGTCTGTCTGTCTGCCTGCCCTGCCTGTCTGTGTGCATGTCTGTTGCGTTGTTTAAAAAAATCGTAATAAATAGGGCAAAGTTTCAATTTGCAATGGAATGAGGCACGGTTATCACGTGATGAAATCTGAAAAGCGGTTTGCATCAATCGGTTGGGTAACGTAATTTGATTTTCGGCCGCAATCACTATGGCTTCCTATTGATTGGCCAATGATATTTGGTCATTAATTTTTGAAAAATCATGTTCAATGTTTTGATTGCAAACGCTTTTCAGATTTATAGTGATAACGTGCGCATCATTGCAAATTGAACGTATATTTTCGATTTTTAAACACGAACAGAAGCCAGACAGGCAGGCAGGCACGAAGAGCGACAGGCAGTGTGTGATACAAAGGTGTAATGTGATTATATAGAGATGATGGTATACTGCACGAATGCGAAGTTGTCTAATCAGCAGACGAGAATAGGATTTTTTGAAGTGAATTTACTTTCTTATTTTTGTTCATATTTATTTTAGTCGTGATAATTTCTTCTTCTTCTTCTTCTCTTCTTCTTCTTCTCTTCTTTCTTATCTTTCTCTCTCTCTTTTTTTCTTTTTTTTCTTTAGTTTCTTGTACTTCTATTTGTTTGTTTGTTTCTTTCATTCTTCATTCGTTGTTTTCGCTTCTCTCTCACTTTCTTCTTTTCTATTTCTGTCTTTCTTTCTTTTTTGTTCTCTGTCCTTCTCTGTACGGCTATTCTCTTTTTCTTTCTTTCTTCTTTCTTTCTTTCTTCTTTTTCCCAATTCCTTTTCTTTCTTGTCCTTATTTCATTTTCTTTCAGTTTATATGCCTTCCACTGTTTGTTTTGTTTCTTCCCCTTTCTTTCTTTCTTTCTTTCTTTCTCCTTTCCTCTTCCCTCTTGTTTGTTTGTTTCTCTCCTTTTCTTTCTTCTCTCTTTTTTCTTCTTCCCAATTCTTTTTTTTTTTTCTTTCTTTCCTTTCTTTTCTTTCTTTCTTTCTTTTTTTAACTTTCTTTCTTTCTTTTTTTTTCTAACTACTTTGTTAGTTTCTCCTTTTTACTTCTTTTCTCTTCTTCATTTTTTTCTTTCTTTCTATCAGCTTCCTTTAATTTCTTTGTTTCTATCTTCCTTCCTATTTCGATAGATATCACTGCCTTTAAAACACCGATCTTGCGTGCCCTGATCAACGAAATGGTTGGTATAGGTTGAATTTTACGGCATGACAACTTGTGGTTATTTATGAGACGACGATTTTAATTCTATTCATGCTCTTGTTATATCAATATTATTTAACTCATTCTTAAACATTCTTTAAAATATTTTTTTTAGCTTTTAACCCATAGATGGTACCTAACAGGACTTACACTCCAAGTTAGAGTGGACCTTGGAGTAATGGCAATGTGGTACCGAGATCCGAGAGCTCTGAATAGAAATCTCGTCATTGATGTAGTTTCGTCATACCCAGGACACAGACATGATTCGACATTAAATGGTCCGGAAACGGTTGATATACCGTAAAACTAATAAATTCACCAATCATACTATTGATGGTGAACTTGAAAGTGCGACGTCTGTGAACGATATCAATTATGAATCGTTAATCCATTAACTTAAATTAAATCGCTAAATCAGTTAAGCTGATGGTTGTATATGGATGATGCCCGCGATATAATGTATGTATATATATTATATTATATATATTTATATATATAATTATAATATATAATATATATTGTTCAACAGTGTATTACAGTCTTCTGCTTGCCATCAGCAACTTATATTCAGCGACATCACTCTCAGCAACCATGTTATTCGGTGGAGTTATATATATTGATATTATATTATGTGATTGCTCCATTTTCACAGTTGATTGCGGTCTCTTGCCCTCCGCAACGTCTGAGTGAAACGCTTCGCTTCTACTCTCTTCTCTTAGATGATTTTCAAGAAGCGACAGTCTTGGTAAGAAAGGTTCAAAGTTATTATATGGATACATGACTCCGACGAAGGTTAAAGACAAAACATTTAATATAGTACAGCACATGGATATGACGAGATCAAGTACATAGGTAAAAAGATAAATACACATTCATGAATGGTACAAGATAACATTAAAAGCCACAGACTGAGACTAGGGATAGTCCATGCTGGGTTAATTCACTTACAGTATGTAAGGGGGGGCGAAGCCCACGAGAAGGGTTAGACAAAATCTACCCATGTGTCTCGTGGTTACTGGAAAGGAAAAGGAGGGAGAAGCGTTTTGAATCACGCTTAAATACTATCTCCCTAGCGGGGCACCAGCAAACTAAACCGGGCAGACAACTCTCCCAGGCAATACGAAACTAACGCTACAGTCTTACACAACTCGAAAGCAGAAATGAGAGACAAACGGAGTGAGGACTGTAGACTTACTTGATTTAGTTCTTAGGGAAGGTTTCTGTGCACGCCATTGTGTTTTTAAATCGCACAAAGATTGTATACTTTACTGCAATAACACAAGTGGTATCATTTGCTCAAAAGAAGTGCATTCTGTTCTCATCTCCATTGGACTTCATGTGATTGACGCATTCACCATAATAAGGAAGAACATGGTCACAACATTACACCAAGCAGACTCTTGAACCCGAGAGTCATACATTGTTACCTTCCTCAGTGGTCGCTTTCATGACTTTTAATTTTATTACATATGTTTCAATGAAATGATGAGGAATATTTAATTCTCCCCGATTGCCGTCTTGAACCTCCAGCACCGTCTGGTTGACACCTTCTTTTCGACTGTATCCTCTCAGATGACTTTTCAAAAACCAGCGGTCTTACATACGCTGATATTATATATATATATATATATATAATATTATATATATTATCCCATGTTTCGACTTACCAGTCCTTTAGTGTGGCGTTAGACATTTGTAAGCTACCTACAGTCGGGATAGAAACCCGATCGATTCGCATCAGTCGGCGAAGGGGATTTTTAACTGTTTTAATACACACATCTGTATGTTGTAAAAGGCCACCATAGAGCGCCCCATCCCTTTTATAGGAGAGCTTGCGTTTTTACGCTCTAGTTGGTGGTCGTCAGTTATATACCCCTCCAAGTGCTCCCCAAATGGGATGATGGCTGTAGAAGTTAATTGATTTGGGTTATAGGAAAAGGTTTGTAAACCTTGGGCTTTACAAACAAGACAAAAGACTTGTAGATTATATATATATATAATATTATTATATAATATAATATATAATATATATGAGGTGATTTCTGTGCGCAGAGTTTCGCCTGTGTAATGTGACATAATCGCTTTTTCCGTAGGTATGTTCCAAATGTTTGCTTTTTCAAAGTTGAATTTTGAGAGAAAGTTGAATATTCTATGGAGGATTAAGACATTTTTTATATAACAGGAAAAATTATGGTGGTAAGCTTTTGGAATGCTATTTGAAAACTTTCAGACTTCCACACATTTTTCTGAATTATATAAACATTTCCTAGAATTTTCCCATAGAAGATTTTACTTCTCTGAAAATTCAACTTTTGAAAAAGCAAACATTTGGGCAATACCTTACGAACAATCGAGGTATGTCACATTACACAAGTGAAACTTGCGCATGAAATTACCTCAATCAACACCCACACATTTCCAAACTAAATATTATATATTATATATATAATATATATATATATATATATATTAATATGAAATAGACGGAATTAATCCAACAGTATGAAATTTAATATTTTGAAAAAAAATATGTTATATAATTGCTGACAGAAATCTGTTTTCGACGGCTCGATAAATCGGTCATCATCAAGAGCAACATATGAAAGAAAGACGGAAAAAACCGTTAGAAGACTGGGTACAAACAAACGCTATATTCCATGTTGGAATTTTTTTCAAAATGTTGAATTTCATATATATATATATAATGAAATTCTAGTTTGGCATTTTGATTCATTTCGGCTTTTTTGCACCATCTTGGAGACTATCTATAAATGCACAGGCGCTTTCACCTAGCTCAAAAGAAATGTTTTCTGTTCACATCTCCAGAGACCATGTGCGATTGGACATCCAGTCTTTGAGAGAGGAACAGGATCACAATCACGCCCCAAAAACTCATGAACCTGAGATCCAAGTGTAATCCGCTAAAATATCAAATTTGTGTCTATCCTGCTCGTGTCAAAAGCGTTAGACGAGATACAAGTTTAATATATGTGTAGATAAATTCAATGCGAATTTTCTACACTTTTCAACAAGTCACATAATGGGTTAGATTGGTGAATACTGTGGAGCCAGAACTGTATAATATTGAAAGAGACAGGCTCTAAATGTAATGAAACGGACAGGAAACTTCTTCAGTTTGTATGCTGTAATTAGCATTTTTTGTAATTTAACCCTTTAAAAAAATGTAGATTTAAAAGAGTTTATATTCAAAGTGAAAGAAGACAGTTGTATCCTTTTCAGGCTGGGATTTTTGCCACATACTGTTCTTCTGTGATTCTAATAAGTTCATATTCATAAGGCACCAAGTTTTAATGTGTATTTTCCCGCTCTTTCTTTGTGTGTGTGTGTATATATATATCGGCTCCATCTTTAAATGGCGACCAGTCTTTAAAATGGCGACGATCTTCCATTTTCAATTTGTTGTGACGCGGTAAATTTTTCCCGCCTTTTTTAAGAAGTCGAAATAAGAATCTTTCAATTGTCGCCTTATCATTTAGCAACTTGGGTGGAATTAAAGAAATCGAAATGAATACATTCTACTTCGATTGAGAGCATTCGATTGTTCCCTTGAAAACCAGCCAGGAATCAGTTGATTTTGAAAAAGAAAAGAAAAAAGAAAGAAAGACAAAAAATGCAACCGCGGAATCTTTTCATTATCATTAGTCGGCTAACAAATGACATTCAGACTGATGGACTCCAGTTGTAACGTGGGTAGAGAGACTATATATATTTATATATATATTATTATATTATTATATGTATAGATGTATGTATTATGTATAGATGTTGTATATTATTGTATGTATGTATATTATATATACAGGTTATATATTATGTAATGTTATGATGTATATATATATGTATTGTTGTATATAGGTAGTATATAGTATGTATGTTGTATATATAAGATGTATAATATATCTTATGTATATGTTATGTATATGTATATATAGTATATGCATATATATTATATATATAATATATATATAATATATGATATAAAACGAAGTGTGGCATGGAGTCACGGATGGCTGTATCGTATGTTAAGGATCTATCCGCCATTATATATATATATATATATAATATATATATATATAAACACACAACACACACACATATATATATATATATATATTATATATATATATACTAGACAAAACGTGATCCATTGGGTCACCCTTGAGCTCTGGTAGATAATTGGGATTAGGCAAAAGTTAGTTTGGAAAAGCGAATTAAAATCAAATAATAATAAATGAATAAATACGACCAGAGAATTTAAAAACATTAAAATCTTTTGTGACAAATATGACAAATACGTATCATACTCTCCAATTTCTCTCTACGTTCATTGAGAGACTAACATATATAATTAGGAGGTCATCAAGAGGTACATATATATATATATAAATATATATATATATATATAATATATATAATATTATATATAGTAGAGAGAGGAGAGAGAGAGAGAGAGGCAGGATGTAATGAGAGATGGGTCAGTTTTTAACTTAATTGCAAATTCCGACTAATTAGTACCAATTAAATGGATTTTTTTATAACATAACTCATTAAAACTAAGGAATATTTTAGTATAACTTTCGTGTAATTCAACTAAACAGTAAAAAAACCTTTAGGGCACAAATATTAATTCGCCCAGCTTTAGTATAAATAATAGATATGAGAAAAGAAGACAATATGAAACATTGACATAATTTGCGCAAAGACCTATAAGAAAACGTGTCAAATCAATTGGGGATCATTTTGTATGGTATTGATTAAGTTCATTATTTTCTATGGTATAATTTTTGAGATACAAACGGATCGCCTAATCCGGCTTTAAGACCAGACTTAGTTTTGAATAACTTGGTTTGTCTGTAAAATGATTCTAGAGCTTCCTTCTCCTAAAATTGGTTAGTAAGAGCATTTTTGCCCAAGGAATCCAATTTTTTCCTTATTATTTCACACATTTGAACATTATTTGTACCAAAAGAGAAAAAAAACAACTCGTCATCGTTGTGGTTCCACTGGACCACAGAGTGATGATGAAAGAAAGCAAAAGATTGACAAATAATTGGACCTT
>CM042163.1:56781671-56810567 GCA_023376005.1 Doryteuthis pealeii
TCTGCTTTTTTCAGTCTCATTTTGATTCAGCTTACTTATGTTCCTCATTTTTTTCTCTCTTTCCCTCTCCTCAATCACTCAGTCAACCTTTTTTTATTTCTTTTTTCTTTTCTTTCTTTTCTTTCTTTCCTTTCTTTCTTTCTTTCCCCCCACCCCGACCCCCACACCATCCCCTATCCCCACCCACCCCCACCCCCCCCAGACTACCACCGCTCCCCCCACCACACCACACACCCCCCACACCCAACCACCCCCCCCACCCCCCTACCACTCCTATCAACCCACCCCTACCAAGAGCCTCCTCCATTTTCATCTTCCTTTCTTCTTCTCTCTCATTACTTTTTCTTTCTTTTGTCTTTGTTTCTTTCCTTTATTTCCTTTTTTTTTAAAAATATTCTTTCTTTCTTTCCTTTCCTTTCTTTCTTTCTCTTTCTTTTTTCTTTCTTTCTTTTTTATATCTCATTCTCTCAGCTTAACCATTTTCTACCATTCTCTCCTCCATCTCATTCCCCATCTCTCATTCATCTTACTTCTTAAATTGTCATTTACTCTTCTTTCTTGCTTTTCTTTTTCGTCTCGTAGTTCTTTTCTGCTTTCTCTTTCTCTTTCTTTCTTTCTTTTTTCTTTCTTTCTTTCTTTCTTCTTTCTTCTTGCTTTTGTTCGTCTCGTGATTCTTGTGCTCAGCTTCTCTTCTCCTTTCTTTCTTTCTTTCGTTCTTTTTTCTTTCTTCTCTTTCTATTCTTGCTTTTCTTTTTGTCGTCTCGTTAGATTCTTTATCAGCTCTTCTCTTCTCCTTTCTTTCTTTCTTTCTGTTCTTCTTTCTTTCTTTTCTTTTCTTTTTCGTCTCGTAGATGTCTTTCTCAGCTCTTCTCTTCTCCTTTCTTTCTTCTTTCTTTCTTTCTTTCTTCTATTTTGTTTTGTCTTTTTTGTCTCGTAGATTCTTTTTCGCTCTTCTCTTCTTCTTTCTTTCTTCTTTGCTTTTTTTATTTTCTTTTCTTTTCTTTTTTGTACTCGTAGATTCATTCTCAGCTTTCTCTTCGCTTCTTTCTTTTCTTTCTTTCTTCTCTTTTTTTTTGTCTGCGTTAGATTCATCTCGCTGCTTTCTTCTCCTTTCTTTTTTTTTTTCTTTCTTTTTTTTCTTTTTTGGTATTCGTAGATTATTCTCAGGCTGCTTTCTTTTCCTTTTCTTTCTTTCTTTCTTTCTTTTTTTTTTGTCCTCGTGATTCATTCTCAGCTCTTTCTTTCTTTCTTTCTTTCCTTTTTTCTTTCCTTTTCTTTTCTTTTTTGTCTGTAGTTCAGTCTCAAGCTCTTCTCTTCTCCTTTCCTTTTTTCTTCTTTTCTTTTCTTTTCTTTTTGTCTCGTAGATTCATTCTCGTCTTTCCTTCTCCTTTTTTCTTTCTTTCTTCTTTCTTTTTTCTTTTTTTGTATCGTAGATTTCTTCTCAGCTTTCTTTCTCCCTTTCTTTCTTTCTTTCTTTTTTTTATTTTCTTTTTTGATCTCGTAGATTCTTTCTCAGCTCTTTCTTCTCCTTTCTTTCTTTCTTATTTCTTTTTTTCTTATTTTGTCTGTAGATTCATTCTCAGCTTTTTCTCTTCTTTCTTTTTTCTTTCTTTCTTTCTTTTTTTCTTTTCTTTTCTTTTTTTGTCTCGTAAGATTCTTTCTCAGCTCTTCTCTTCTCTCTCCTTATTTTCTGTTCTTTCTTTCTTTTCTTTTTTGTCTGGTAGGATTCTTTCTCGCTCTTCTCTCGCCTTCTCGTTTCTTTCTTTCTTTTCTTTTTTTTACTCTTCATTAATACATTTAACTTTCTTCTTCCTCTTAACAGATTGTTTCTAAGGATTTTTTTTTAGCTATACTGCATAGTTATAAGTATTGCTTTCTGTCTTCTCTTAGTTAAATGCAGAAGCCGTACAAACATTTACGAACGATGAAGCGAACGTCGTATGGCCGGCACCAAAAGGACGGCAATTGATTTTCGCCATTCTCTTCGACTTTTTTTGTTTCGTGTTCTCCGTCACGTGATCACAGGGGCAAAATCCCTTGCGTTCGCCGGAAGTAATAAATGTTTCGAAACAAATCGATTAAAAGAGACCCCCCAGGTGAGAAAAAAAACCCTGTGCCACCCTAGCCCCCCCTCCTTGTGAGGCACTACATTTACACACACATACCTTTGTATTATATTTAATTTTCAGATTAGCAATTGAAACTATGCATAATGAAAGATTGCTCATGAATATGATGACTTAGAGCAGCTCAACGGCGGAAGAGAGTTGCGTATTTGCCTCTCGGTAATTCTAGTGTGATAATTGTAACACACACACAACACACCACACACATACAACATCGTATGTATGTAATGTGAAGAAAAAAAGTGGAAGTGAATCCGACTGTATGTTAATATTATGAAAAATTAAAAAAAAACACAAGTTTATTTTAAAACGAATATGTTTATTTCGCCTACGCCTGCAGTGTTTCGGTCCTGTTTCGATAGATCTTCATCAGGGCTCTTCGTTATTTGAAGGAAATAAATTATTATTGAAGATAAGAAGTCTGGCGAGCCTCTGTTCTTTTGGTCGATTTTTGAAATGTGTGAGATTTAATTTATAAATTTTTAATTTTTAAATATTTATTTTCCCCTCAAACTAACGAAACCTGATGAAGATCTAGCGAAACAAAATCGAAACACTGCAGTTTAGCGAAAATAAACATTATTCGTTCATAACTTGTGTTTTTCAAATTTTCATAATATTACATATGTATGTACATATGAGGAAGAATGAAATAAAGAAAAGAAAGTGCAGAATGGATAAATAAAGATGAATTTAAGCCAAATATCACTTACACATGTGTTTTCGGCCAGTTTATCTTTGTGTACACGATTCAAAACTATTATATCATTATATAAACAAATGAAAATAATAATAAATAGAAAAATGTGAAAATATTCCGCACCACACACAACTACACACACACCAACACACACCCACAATATATATATAATTATATATACATAATATAGACACGATGACAGAAGGTCAAATACTGGACGAGGCTAGATTGGTGATTTCACATACTGTTGCTTCTGCCTGCTTTCAATCAAATTATGGCTATAAATTGAAAGTGCAGCAACATTTGTAGAATTTTATTATTTGAACTCGGACAGTAAATAGTCTTTTTTCCCTTGGTTTTTTAACAAAAACGCTTTTTTTTCCATCTTGGGGTTAAATAGAATGGGTATTTATTAAAAAAATTGTAGCTATCCATCAAGAATTGATTTTGTTTCAAAACCTTATTGCGCATTAAATGACCGCACTGAGGTTGAATATGCGTAAAAAAAAACGCTTTTTTTAATAGATATGTATTCAACTGGCTTTAGTTAATAATAAAGAATTACGCTGGTAGCAAATCATCACTTTGTTTGTTGATGTAGCGAAAAAGTATTTAAAAAGACTTAGTTATCAATGTGAAGCTCAAGGCTAGACATATTGTAATCAATGCGACCCATAAGGGGCTACTGAGTTTGGACACGCCTGCAAGTCAAGGGTAATCATATCTTTGACAATAAAAATCTCTATACACTAAACACCGGTTACCGCTGTTTCTTATCCGTTTTAAAAATAATCAAAATGTGTACACAATCGCACTGCTATTTACAACAAATATGTGGCTGGGTTGGCTGGCTGTTTGTTTTTTGGTTTTAAATGGGCATGTCAACACTTATTGGGGGTCATGTTTATTCCGAAGACGTTTTGTTTTATTCATTCTTTGATTGGTACTCAATTTTTTAAAAAACCATTTTTTTAAAAACACATTTTGTCTTATTAAACTATAGATAAAACCCTAAACAGGTACTACCACTCCAGGTCAGAGTAGAACCTGGGAGTAATGGTGATGAAGGGGTACCCGCACATTCCCTGAGCGTTCACGCAATTGGAACGTTCAAACACACACATTTATTATGTGTGGTTATGTTTATATATAAGAATTATGTTGGGCGTACATTATATATACTTATGTTATATCATACATTAGATTATTAGTTCAGGTCTGTTTGAGCTGTGTCCGGTTCGGGGTTCATACCGTTCCGCCCCGGTTGTAGACTATTGTTCGATCTGTGATGTCCTCGCTTTGGCAGCATGGCACGTGTGGGACCGACCATCAAAGACCTCTGGCGCTCTACACGGATCGATGCTGCCGGACTTCTAGCGTGACATGATGAGTAGGGACGGTTGCGAGAGGATTTCATGTGGAGTATCCATACTCTGGGGCTGAGATGATATTGATGATGGATGATGATGTGATTCGTGTGACTGTTTAAATGTCACCTCCACAGGGCGTTGTCGCTTTGCCCCTTCTCACATATTCATCCGACTTGAGACAACAGATGCTGGACACTGCTGGAGAAAGCCAAGGCGAACTCCGAAAGCGACGTTCTCCCGCGACATGGGCACACCAGTGGCGGGCGTTCTCCGGCTGCATTCAGCTTTGCGCGGTTTGGTGCTAGCGCAGAGGACATCCCGAGGAGAATGAATGGTTGGTGATGTTGTGGTTGTTCTGGGCGGTGTGATGTGGTTGATGTTGTGAAACGAATTCGCCCCACCCCACCCCGTCGCCATTGTTATCTGAGGCGAGATCTTTTTTAACGAACGTGCTTCAGGCGCGTGTTTACTTTTACGAGCGTGAATCGAGAGGTTGGTGTTCTACGGTGAAACCTTTCCGTTGGGCACAGATAAAAAAAAAGATAGATAAAATGGTTCTTTTTGTGCTTGAACCGTTACGGTCTTGTTGTTGTTTGCCCTAACAGGTGCTCAACGGGTTTTGAACGAGATCGGCTCGCCCCTCTCCCCTACCCGTTGGAGAAAGAGAGAAGAAGAAGAAAGAGAAGAAGAAGAAGAAGAAGAAGTCGCAACAAATTACGAAGCTGACCGATTTACAGATTAAGGGAGGCAAATCTGTCTCTAACCCAACTTCTCTCCTCATCCTTTTCATCCTGTCTCTTTTTCTCATCCTCCTCTCCTCTCTGCGTCCTCTCTCTGTTTACTCCCTGGTCTCTGTTTCTCTTCAGTATAAAGTCCGTTTCTTTCTATTGATCTATTTATCTATCTATTATCTACCTTGGTCCTGTAAATATCTAGATATATTTATTTCTATCTTGTCGGTTCTTCTAGGTATCTTATGATCTAGCTCACTCTATTCACGTATATCTAAAGTTATATATATTATATATTATATATATATATATATATAATAATATATATATATATATATATATATATATAACTTAGATATACGTGAAATAGAGTGACTAGATCCAATAAGATATATATATATATATATAGTATATATACTAGCAAATATATGCAAGCCATTTTAAGATATAATATACTGAAATACCTCATGTTAAACCTTAGAAAGGCTAATGAAACTGAATAAGAATTCAAGAATAAAAATAGTTTGGAACAAGAGGGGGTATAATCGAAAAATAGAAATTTGAAAACTAACTCTTCCATCATTTTTCATTACTCCCGTTTTTTCAGTGGTAAATTTTCCTAATTTAACTAATTTAGTTTAAAAATAAAGAAGTAAGAAATAATATTACAGGTTTATTTCTTCTTGTTAATAGGATTTCTTTTAAGATTTATCCCCGAAATGTTTGCTCTATTTCAATAAGATAAAACCAACAATTAGAAATCAAATATAATACTAAGTGTATATATTATTAAAAATATCAAATTTTTTAAGAGTCAATGATGCAAATTAGCCTTTCCTTGCCACACTGTAATCCGCTGTTTTGTTGTTATATATAAATACAATTGCAATGTTAGATTAGTTGACGTAGATTTTGTTACAGTCTTAATGATGTAAAACAATTTTACTATGAATTGAGATTTAAAATAAGAAAATAAAAATATAATCATGGAGAAGTGGTGTAAATACAAGGATGTGACTTGTATAGTAAATATAGTTTCGGGGTTTTACATAAGCAGACAAAACACACAATCTCCATTATATAAGATATATATATATATTAGAGGTTCTTCATTGAAAATGGAACTTGCTACTACTAAACACACTCGTCTACCCGGATTTTAAATAGCATGTCAAACCCGCCAAAAAAACACTTCCAATTTTATTTAGTTCTCTAATAATGCTGCCTTTCAAAATTCTATAAACAATTTCTTCAAATAAGAAATGTTCTCCTGACGATGACCTAAGTCGAACAGTTGAGAATAAAACAACATATAAGAAATATTCCTGCTTGTCTTATTATTTTTGTTCATACTATATATATATATATATATTAATTACTATATATAGTATATATATATGAAGGGAGAGAGAGAGAGAGAGAGAGAGGGGAGACGGAAGAGAGAGTTAGAGAGAGGGAGAGAGAGAGTTTAGGGAGAGAGGGATAGATAGATAGATAGAGGGAGAGAAGAAATAGAGAGAGAGAGAGAAAAATATATATACGAGAGAGAGATAAGAGGAGAGAGAAATAGAGAGAGAGAGAGAGAATAGATAGATAGATAGAGAGAAAAGAAAATAGAGAATGAGAGAGAGAGAGAGAGAGAGAGAGAGAGTAGGAGAGAGGAGAGAGAGAGAGGAGTGAGTGTGTGTGTGTGTGTGTGTTTTAACAAAATAAAAGTACAAAGAATTGTTAGGAGAAGTGATACTGTATATGTTTCTTTCCATCTCTTTCTATTCTTTCTTTACCTTTTTCTTGTTTCAAATCTATCCTTTATCTTTCTTTCTTTTCTTTTTCTTTCTGTTTTCTTCTTTCTCTTCTTTCTTTTCTCTCTCTTTTTCTTTTCTTTCTTTTTTCCATCTCTCCTATTTATTTCCTTCTTTCTTTCGTTTTCATTTTTTCCTTCTTTCCTTTCTCTTCTTTTTCTTTGCTTTGCCTTTTCTCGTTTATTTGTCTTTCTTTTCTTGTTTACATTTTCCTTTCTTTTGCATGCTCGCCTTGTTTTATTTCCTTCCTTTTTTTAACAAGTCTTCTCTTCTCCTGATTATCTTTCTTTCTCGTATATTTCCTTTTTCTTTCTGTTTCTTTCTTTCTTTTCTTTCTGCTTCGTTCTTTTCTTCATTTTCACCGTCTCCTTCTGCTTCTTTCCTTTTTTCTTTTTCTTTCTTCATCCTTCTGCTTCTTTCCTTTCTTTCTTCTTTTTCTATCTCTTTCTGCTTTCTTTCCTGCTTCATTTCTTTCCTTCTTCTTTCTTTCTTGTCTTTCTTTCTCTCCTGTCTCCATTCTGCTTCTTTCTTTCTTGTCTTTCTTTCTTTCCTTCTCCTGGATCTTCCTTTTGGCTTCTATTCTTTCTTTTCTGTCTTTCTTCTTTTCATCGTCTCCTTACTGCTTCTTTTCTTTCTTTCTTTCTTTCTTTTTTCTTTCTTTCTTTCTTGCTTCTCCGCTTTCCTGTCTGCGTCTTTCTTTCGTTCTGTCTGTTTACTGTCTTTCCTTTTTTCACGTCTCCTTCTTCCTTCTTTCTTTGCTTTCTTTCTTTCTTTCTTTGCTTTCTCCCATTTCTTCTCCCTTCTTCTTTCTACGCTATATCATGTCTTGCTAATATCCCTTTTACATCTCTGTCCGTGTCAACTGAAATCATGTCGACTATCTACTATATCTAGAGACTTCGTTCTTTCTTGTCTTTCTTTCTTCTTTTCACGTCTCCTTTCCTGCTTCTTTATTTCTTTCTTTCTGTCGTCGACGGTCTCCTTCTCTTTCATTTTCTTTTCTTTCTTTTGTCACGTCTCCCTCTTTCTTTCTTCGTTTCTTTCTTTCTTTCTTTTCTTTCTATTCTTTTCTTCCCGATTTTCCTTCTCCCTTCTTCTTCTAACCCGTTTCATACTCTAATATCATTTTACATCTCCTGTCCGTGTCAATAAACATTCGACTATTCTACCATAGATCTTGCGACTGATGCTTTCTTTCTTTCTTTCTTTCTTTCTTTCTTTCTTTCTTTCATTGTCTTTTCTTATCTCTGTTTCACGTCTCCTTCTGTCGGTCTTTATTTGCTTTGCTTTCTTCTCCGCGTCTCCTTCTTCTTTCATCTCTTTCTTTCGTTCTTTTCAACTGTCTCCTTCTTTCTTTCTTCTTGTCTTTTCTTTCTTTGTCTTTCTTTCCCATTTCAGTTCTTTCTTCTTCTTTCTGACCCTAAGGTTCATCTCGTAATTATCCATTTTTATCAATCTTCTGTCCGTGTGCAAGTAAACATTCTGACTATCTATTGGCTATAGAATCTAGCGTAGCTTCTTCCTTTCTTTCTTTCTTTCTTATGTCTTCTTTTTCACGTCTCCTTTCTGCGTTCTTTATTTCTTGTTGCTTCTCCCGTCCTCATTCTTCTCTTGTCTTTCTTTCTTTTCCCATTTTCCTTCTCCGCTTCGTTCGTCTTACTACCGCTATTGCATCTGCGTAATGATCTCAGTTTTACAGTGCTCTGTCCGTGTCAATTAATATCGACTATCTCTATATATCTAGTGACGACTCATTTCTTCTTTCTTGTTCTTCTGTCTTCTTTGTTGCAGCGTCTCCGTTCTTGGCTTGTCTTGGTGTTATGTTCTTGTTCTTTCTCGCGTCTCGAATTCTTTCTTGCTTGTCTTGTCTTTCTGTTCCCAGTGGTTCTTCGGTCCTTCTCTTCTATCCTATTTATCTCTAATATCCGATTTTAACATCTTCTGTCCGTGTCAAAATAAACATTCGAGTTCTATGCATACCATATAAACGTAGCGAAACTTATTCAGCATCCATGATAATCGACAAACTTACCTCACAGAATGATTAATTTGATTGTAATTGTACTCGAGCGGATCAAGTTTTTTCGCCCTTTGCTTTTATACAAAGCTCTTGTATCCAAAAGATTGTTCGTATTCTGCACCTAAGGTCTATCTGGGACTCCATGATATATAATGATATAGTTATAGCTAGCAAATATACTGCAGCCCTCGCGGGTGCGAAGTATTTAGGTTAGATTTTATAATAAGAAGTATGATATTAAAAAGTTAGAGAAGTGCTAATGAACTGAAAGAAAATGTAAGATAAAAGATTTTGAACATGAGGGGTGTGGATTAAAAGATAGAACAGAGCTTTGGGAAACTAACACTTCATCAATTTTTCCGTTACTCCGATTCTTTCATTGGTAAAATTTTCTAATTGTACAACTGTTTAGGTTATAAATAGGAAGTAAAGGATACATACCTATAGGTGTATTTCTTCTTGTTAAGGGTTTCTTTTAAGAATGTTATGAGAGATTTTTGGCTCATATTGCATAAGATAATAACCAGAACATTAGAATCAGAAAATACTAAGATATATTTATTAAATCATTTTTTAATGGATCATATGCAAATTAGCCTTCCCAATTCAACGTAAAGCCTCTGATTTTGTTGTATATATAAATACATTGCATGTTATTAGTATGTAGATATGGTCACAGTCGTAAGTAGATGGTAAAACAATTTTTATTATAATTGAGGGTTTTTAAATAGAAATAAATAGTGCATGGAGAAATATGATAGTATAACTGAAAGAATTGTGAGCTTGTTAGTAATTATAGTTTCGGTGTACAGACGGACAAAACCCACATCTTCCATTGAGTAAGTAGATATATTATATATATTATATATATATATAATATATTCTCCTTCGTCTAAGCAGCTGGTGAAGAAGGGATAGCTCCTCTATGATGTGCTGAGGAGCGCGACTTTAGGCCACCTCCGGAGCGACTTTTACTTTTACATGCTGTATACGGCCCTGTACGTGGAGGGGTACAGATAGCACAACTTGTGGAGTGCCAAGGGAAAACAAGAGATGAGATATGTAGCTTCGCGCTAGGTTCTTCCTGTGGAAGCAACACATGGACATGCAAATGTAGGGGCGCCCAGCAAGAGCCTAGCAATTGCCCAACGTACGTGGCGGGGATTCTGGTTGCAACACAGAAGATTAGCTCGCAGGGACTGAATGAATGATAGGGAGGTTGGCGAGAGAGTTGTCATTGGATATCCGTGGCTGGGCATGCGCGATATGATGTGAATGAACCTCTTAAAGATAAATGCCATTTTTGTTTGTTTTCGTTTTCCCTATTGTAAATTCGCGTTTTTTTTGCCATATGCATAGTTTGTAGGAGAAAATTTGTCATGCATGCCCTGGTGCCACGGCACTTTACATTTGTGTAATAGGTGTCAATCACACGTTCACGATTTTTGACGTACGTCAGTTATTTCGGATTCACAGACAAACGTATGCATTGCGTTTAATATTTCTTATGTCAGTTGTTTAGTTCTGTAGTAAAGACTGCATACTGTGTTGTCCCTTTAACCTTTAGTATTTTATGGCATTTAGATTTTGTAGTAGAAACAGTTCTCCAAGAATCGCACCCTTTCTCCGGGCCCACCACTGTGGCCTTCCTTGCCCGCATCATGTCAATAGGTATCTCGCAACCGTCCCTTCCACCCAGAGCGGGGTACCACCACTTTGTCACCTCTGATATGAATTAACATTTTTAGAGTTCTGAAGTAGATAATCAAAGCTTAATAAAAGATATGAATTAATATATAGTTATTATTCATGGGGTTAAAATTCAGGGGTCGTTTGAGTCAACGACAGAGCGAATACTTGGTTCTGGGAATTATTTTTGGTTGGTTGGTTGGATTTTAATAAGCATGTCCCAAACCCTTGTTGGGTTATTTTATCAGCCGAAAATTAAAATTTTTGTTGTATTCATTCTGTTAGGTAGTTGCATATTTAAAAAAACTCAATGTTCGTTTAAAACACATTATAAATAGTCCATTAAAGATATGGATGTTACATGCCCATAGATTTGGACCGCTAACAGGGTAATACCTACTCCGGGCCAGGGTGGACCTACGGAGTAATCGCGATAGAAGGGTACTCTACACTACCCAGAGGCTCTAGAATTGGGAAGGCTTCACTTATTAGATGCAGTGTTAACGTCATGCCCAGTGGGTAGTGATCTCCTACGAGCCCCCCGCCGTTCTAGAGCCACATGATGTGATAAAAAAGGGCTGCGGTTGCCACATGGCATTATGTTGTGAGCATCATTTAGGTGGTGCTTGCTGGACGTGACTAACGCGATTGATCGAGGAGCCTGTCCGATCTGCCGTCAGCTAGTTTAAAGTAGAGGGCCAAAGGTGAATTGGTTTTCAGTGTCAATGATCGACTGCTCAAGGTTACCAGGATTCAGTCCTTATGCATCATTTAAAAGAGTAATTATTTGGTGAAGAGTCGCGACCTCTACTCACCCGATGGGTATATTGTGCATTGAGTAGATAGTTAAGGTAGTAACGTGGCCGCGAGAGTGGCCTTACTTTGTCGTTATCAGCCGAAACAGGCAGGAGAGTCTATCCTCTTTTTCGCTAAGCGGGTCAGACCAGGAAGGTTGATTTTTGGCTGGGGATAACCGCGCACATTCTACCGAACAGTCATCCAGATACTTCTATACCTGCATCACTATCAATTACCTCAATACTGGGCTACTCTGTGCAGAGGTGGTCGAGACCGGTATGTAGTGTCGTATATAGTATGGTATATATAGTATTAACACAATACACACGCACACGATTACAGCCTATCACGACATACGACATATTATTATAGTTATATATGTGGTATTTGTGGAAAAAGTGGGACTTACCGGTGAAGAATGTCAACAGGGTGGATTAGTTTGATTCAGAAATTTCACAATAATAGAGGCAACGGATATAGATCAATATAAAGTGCTCAAGTACGTAAGTAGATGCAAGATGTCATTACATAGAAGTACATCGATGGGTTGTATCAGAACGTTTAAACTACGTCGAGTTTTCACAATAAGGGATATTTCCGGAGGTTAAGATTTAGTCGTGGATTATATCACAGATATTTGGATTAATTGGGCAGGTATTTAATGTTTACAGCGTGTCGTATGCAGGATCACTGTTTTGCGGCATAAAAAGAAACAACAACATACACGGACGAGAACTCGAGCTGGCCGGATTAATGCAATATCTTGATTAATCCAGGCAGAATTTAACCGCTGAAAATCCTTAATGGTGAAGCTCGAGTAGGTTTTAATACAGTTGGTACCTGTTAGGTTAATATAGTTATATATGTATTATCTTATATAGTATATTAGATCGAAGGACAGTGTAAGAGATAAAGAAATGTGTTCAATTGTTAAAATAGCAGCGTTATATTATATTCGTAGTATATATATAAAGGTACTATAAAGTGTGATTACTAGCGCAGCATTTTTTGTTTCTTTTATACAGGTTTCGGTTGAATTGAACAGTACAAATTCCTGTCTGACAAGTCTTTTCGTTGATTCCTTTTCTAATTTCTTCGGGCACATCCTTCTGGTGTCAGGGTGGAACTGGTGATTGACCAGTCCACCGAATGTTTCGTCGACTGAGCGCTTTCGGTGCCAATATCACTTGCCAGTTGCGCTCAGGTGGAAACGGTGGCATAGCTTTCATTCTCATTTGTTAACGAGGAACGAGTAGAAAGCCAAGGAGTATTGGTAGTGGGAGGTAATATCGAATTGGTAGTGGGAGGTGTTGGTGTGGAAATAGTGTAGTAGTTTTGAACAAAGGGGCAGAAAGGGTGATTGTTTATTTAGGAGGGGGTGGGCGATTATGGTTTGTGTTGTGATAGGGGGGTTTGTGATAGAGGGATCAATGGTAGACGCGGAAGAGACTTGTCCAGAATCAGGAGATGTGGGTCCTGTTCAATTTCACGAAACCTTTAATATTTATAATTATATATATTAATTATATATATATAATAAGTTATATTATATATGTTAGTAAGTTGAAGAGGGTGTTGAATAGAGATCCGATCCCGTAAATTAAGTTGTGGTTGGTTGAGGAAATAGTCGGAGAAATGTACGCATATTGCCCCAGAGAGTAGGCCGTAATGGACCCATTCATCCAAGACTTTTGGTTTTATGTCTCACCGCCTCCACTGGTCGATGCTTATATTTTTCACTATAAAGGAGTAAATGAGCAGGCATCTGTAGTCAATAAGAATGTTTCGTGGATAAGAAGAGCTTCAGCTATTGCTGAGCTGAGAGTGAGGGCGAAGATTATCATTTGAATTGACTGTTTGTGCTTTGTTGTATATTTCCCCCATTTTCCAACTATTGGTGTCTTCACCTTATAGGGTATGGTGGTTTATTGTTTTATATTTGGTTGCAACCTCCTATTTTAGACGATGGCGTAGTGTCCATTGATTAAACATTTTTTAAATTATGTGCTATTCTGCTACGTGAGTTGCTAGACAGACCTGAGATCCTTGATGGGTCTAGTTCCTCCTGTGTGGCAGAGGCTGAAAAAACAAAGGTGATGCTTTCCCTGTAGGTGTTAGGGGATGCTATTGTGTTGGTCTTCTTCTTTAGCTCTCTATTTCTGTGGCGGCTTCTTTCCTCTCTTTTTCCTTTGTTTTGTTCCCTTGTTTGAACGAGGATGGCGCCAGGTTCAACACTGGTTTCTGACAGCAAACCCCCATCGTGTTTATTGGTGCTCTCTCTCTCTATAAGTTATGATATATATATTACATATATTATAAGAAGATTGTTATTGTCTGGTTCCATGACGGGAGAAAGATTTAGATATTTGTCCGTATGATTAAAAAGAGAAAGGTCGCGCAAAATGGTATTATGTGGCGTCGGAGGAAATGATGTGTTAAAAAAATTCTTTTTGATCTTCATGGGTACGCGAGCAGTGTTTTTTCTTGATCTGTTGTCGTTTCTTTCAGGCCATTGAGGGTTAATTAATTTGGCAAGAAATATGTCCGATATTTTGATAGATTGTGGTGTGTTTTCCTGCAATTTTTCGTATTATAGATGGCATATATAATATATATATATATATATGATATTGATAATATAGTGATGCTATAATTATATTATTATTAAGAACAGATATGAATAAGCAAGGACTACCAGACTCGCTTCTCGTTATTCTGTGGATGAAATCAGTTGATTTCTTATATCACCTTTCCATAGTTACGCACAAAGCCCTGAAGTATGATTTGTTGCTATTGACTTAAGTAGATCGAAACACTGGCGACGTAGGCCGGGGAATTGAGGATTAGGACACTTCAGCCAGCTTAACCTATTTAGAGGTGGACCTGGTGGTTTTTTAAAAATTTTCTTTAATATACTACATACGTGGATTCATTTCTCTTTCTTCCACACACACTCACGCACACACACACATATATTATATTATACTGTTGTTATGCCATTATAATATAGATTATGGGTATAGTATAGGTATATATATATATATATAATACTATAGTGCATTATAGATATATATATGTATGCCATTATATATATATATATATATATATATCGGGGTTAATTGTGTATGATAGAGATCTTAAAAGATTCGTCTAGCTAGTAGGAAGACTGTGATGTATGGCTTGGCTGCAAAATGAATGATGGTGTTTAATTGATTGAAAGGCATGTTCGGCAACTATTCTGAGTTGAAAAAACTTAATATTTAGAGCGAGAACATAAAGCGAAGAGATACAGTGGTCGATTTTACGCCGTATTGAAGGTTTCTGTCATAGAGTAAGCGCTCCGCCAGTTGGGTTGTAGTTGCCATGTATGTACTAATTTGATTCGTTCGTGGTACTGAGAATATAAAATAGTAGTTGCTCTCGGCTTGTAGCAGTCGCTATGACGGGCTGGGTGTATGATAGAATTGGTCAGCCCGGAATGGCTTCCACAGACTGTCTACCCAGAGAATCTCGAGCCGCTGGTGGCGGTTCAGCACCGAAAGATTGCTCGAGCCGTACCGGTTATGTCGCGGCTGATCATTTTCTGGAAGGTGCCGAAAAAGCGGACGTTTCTAAAGCAGGTGTTTTGTTCGAAAGGTGTTAGACAGGAGAATTAATCCAAGCATAAAATCNAAAAAAAGAAGAGAATAGGAAACGACAAGTAAAGAAAGAAAGAAGAAGAAGAAAGGGAAAGAGGAGAGGAAACGAGAAATAAACAAATAAATAAATAAATAAAGATAAATAAAAGAGAAGAAAGAAGAAGAAGGAAAGAAAGAAAGAAGGGAAGTGGAAAGAAATAAACAAATACACAAAAATACAAATAAGAAAATACAATAGAGAAAATGAAGAGGGAAAAGAAAATAAAAGAAAGAAAAAAACGGAAGAAGAAGAAGAAAGAAAGAAGAAAGAAAGGAACTGAACGAGAGAAAAAAAAGAAAGAAGCAAAGTCAAGAGTGAAGGAGAAAATTAGAAAAAGAAGAAAGAGAAAAAAGAAAGAAGCAAAGGAGGAGAAATTTTTAAAAAGAGAGAAAGAAAAAGAAAAAAATGAAAGAATAAAAAGAGTGAGCGTAGTGAGAAGGGAAACGAAAGAAAAGAAAGAAAGAAAGAAGAAAGAAAGAAAAGGAAGAGTGAAGGGAGAAGAAAGAAAAACGAAGAAATAAAGTTTTTAAAAAAGGAAAGAAAGAAAGAAGGAAAGGAAAGAAAGGAAAAAAGAAAAGAAACAAATAAACAAGCAAAAACAAAACCAATATTCTCAAAAAAGCAAGATAAACCTTCCCTCCCCTTATCTACTCCGGGTATTCTACCCAGTGTTATGGATTCCCAGTAGCAAAAAAGTTATTTCCACGTCCTGGGTAACATCTATTTGTGTCACTTTTGAGCTCCCATAAATTTCGGTATTTATTTTCGGTACTTGAATCCTAGAAATAAAGAGTTTGAGACACCAGAATTCACTCGCGCCCAGTCGGCGGAGCTTAGAATACGCTCTGTCCCCTGTGGTTGAGGGTGTAAGACCCTCACCTCTAAAAAGATAAGGAGGTATCCTGCGTATGACACTAAACTGCATTTGATGGCGTGGCTCCCATTTTGGAGCTCTAGGGTGTGTGAAATGGCTTTTGAAGACTGTGTCCAAGCGTACCAATTCGTATCATCATCACCCCCATGTTCTATCCTTCGTTTCGTTCTCTAGCAAGGTCCAAGAATTTGTCAATCTTTTTGCTTTCTTTCATCATCAATCTGTGGTCCAGTGGAACCACAACGATGACGAGTTGTTTTTTTCTCTTTTGTTACAAATAATTTTCAATATGTGTGAAATAATAATAGAAAAAAATTGGATTCCTTGGGCAAAAATGCTTTTATAAACCAATTTTTAGGAGTAGGGAAGCTCTAGAACTTCTTTTACAGACAAACCAACAACAAAAATGTATTTTCATTTTTCTTATTTTTTTTTTTTTTTGTTAATCAAGACTAAGTCTGGTCTTAAGGCCGGGATTAGGCGATCCGTTTGTATCTCAAAAATTATACCATAGAAAATAGACATGAACCTAATCAATACCATACAACATGATCCCCAATTGAATTGACACGTCTTCCTATAGGTCTTTGCAAGCGCAAATTATGTCAATTTTCATATTGTCTTCCTTTCCTCATATCTATTATTATACTAAACCTGAGCGAATTAATATTTGTGCCCTAAAGGTTTTTTTACTGTTTAATTCAATTACACGAAAGTTATACTAAAATATTCCTTAGTTTTAGGATTGAGTCATGTTAGAAAAAAATCCATTTTAATTGGTTCTAATTAGTCGGAATTTGCAATTAAGTTAAAAACTGACCCATCTCTCATTTGACATCCTGCCTCTCTCTCTCCTCTCTCTCTCCTCTCTCTCTCTCTCTCTCTCTTCTCTCTTCTCCTCTCCTCTCTCTCTCTCTCTCTTAGTATCTCTTGATGACCTCCTCATTATATATGTTAGTCTCTTAATGAACGTAGAGAGAGATATTGGAGAGTTATGATACGTATTTGTCATCTTTGTCACAAATGATTTTAATGTGTTTTTTTAATTCTCTGGTCGTATTTATTCATTTATTTATTTATTTTTTATTGATTTAAAATTCGCTTTTCAAACTAACTTTGCCTAATCCCAATTATCTACCAGAGCTCAATGGGTGACCCAATGGCTCACGTTTTCTATATATATATATATATATATATATATATATATATGTTGTGTGTGTGTGTGTGTGTGTTGGTTTTATATATATATATATATATATAATATATATAATAAATGGCGGAAAGATCCTTTGAACATACGACTACAGCAATTCGTAGACTCCATGCAACATCACATTGCTATGTTATTTAAAAGTATCTAAGTTTTGAGCACTTCAGTTTATATATATATATATATATATATATATATAATATATATATATATGTATATACATATATATACATACATATACATAAATATATATACATCTATATTATATATATATATATATATATATATGTATATATTAATACATACATATAGATATATATAAATAAATATACATATATACATATACATATATACATACATACATACATACATATATATATATATATAAATATATATATATATGTATATATTATATATGTATTATGTATATATATATATGTATGTATGTATAATATATGTATATTATTTATATATTTTATATTATGTATGTATATATAGGTACGAATATATATATATATATATATATATATATATATAGATGTATATATTTATGTTATGTATGTATATATATGTAGAGAGACATAATATATATATAAATATATATATATATATATATATATATAGTCTCTCTACCCACGTTTCAACTGGAGTCCATCAGTCTGAATGTCATTTGTTAGCCGACTAATGTGATAATGAAAAGATTCCGCGGTTTGCATTTTTTGTCTTTTCTTTTTTTTTTTTTCTTTTCAAAATCAACTGATTCCTGGCTGGTTTCAAGGGGAACATCGAATGCTCTCAATCGAAGTAGAATGTATTCATTTCGATTTCTTTAATTCCACCCAAGTTGCTAAATGATAAGGCGACAATTGAAAAGATTCTTATTTCGACTTCTTAAAAAAGGCGGGAAAAATTTACCGCGTCACAACAAATTGAAATGGAAGATCGGTCGCCATTTTAAAGACCGCGCCATTTTAAAGATGGAGCCGATATATATATACACACACAACAAAGAAAGAGCGGGAAAACACACAGGTGCCTTATGAATATGAACTTGATTAGAATCACAGAAGGAACAGTATGTGGTCAAAAATCCCAGCCTGAAAGGATACAACTGTCTTCTTCTACTTTGTATATAAACTCTTTTAAATCTACATTTTTTTAAAGGGTTAAATTACAAAAAGATGCTAATTACAGCATAGAAACTGAAGGAAGTTTCCTGTCCGTTTCATTACATTTAGAGCCTGGTCTCTTTCAATATTATACAGTTCTGGCTCCACAGTATTCACCAATCTAACCCATTATTGTTGACTTGTTGGAAAGTGTAGAAAATTCGCATTGAATTCTTATCTCACACATATATAAACTTTGTATTCGTCTAACGCTTTCGACACGAGCAGGATGAAACACAAATTTGATATTTTAGCGGATTACACTTGGAGTCTCAGGTTCATGAGTTTGTTTGGGGGCGTGATTGTGATCCTGTTCCTCTCTCAAAGACTGGATAGTCCAATCGCACATGGTCTCTGGGAGATGTGAACAGAAAACATTTCTTTTGAGGCTAGGTGAAAGCGCCTGTGGCATTTATGATAGTCTGCAAGATGGTGCAAAAAAGGCCGAAATGAATTCATAAATGCCAAACTAAGAATTTCATTATTATATATATAATGAAATTCAACATTTTTGAAAAAAAATTCCAACATTGAATATAGCGTTTGTTGTACCCAGTCTTCTAAACGGTTTTTCCGTCTTTCTTTCATATGTTGCTCTTGATGATGACCGATTTATCGAGCCGGTCGAAACAGATTTCTGTCAGCAATTATATAAACATCATTTGTTTTTTCAAAATATTTTTCATACTGTTGGATTAATTTCCGTCTATTTTTCATATATATATATATATATATATATATATATATATATATATATATTTAGTTTGGAAATGTGTGGGTTGTTGATTGAGGTAATTTCCATGCGCAGAGTTTCACTTGTGTAATGTGACATACCTCGATTGTTTCGTAAGGTATTGCCAAATGTTTGGCTTTTTCAAAAGTTGAATTTTCAGAGAAAGTTAAATCTTCTATGGAAGATTCTAGGAAATGTTTTATATAATCAGGAAAAATGTGGGGGAAGGTCTGAAAGTTATTCCAAACAGCATTCCAAAAGCTTACCACCATAATTTTTCCTGGTTATATAAAAAATGTCCTATAATCCTCCATAGAATATTCAACTTTCTCTCAAAATTCAACTTTTGAAAAGCCAAACATTTGGAACATACCTACGGAAAAAGCGAGTTATGTCACATTACACAGGCGAAACTCTGCGCACAGAAATCACCTCATATATATATATATATATATATATATATATATATATATATAATCTACAAGTCTTTGTCTTGTTGTAAAGGCCCATAGTGGTGTACAAACCTTTTCCTATAAAATCAATTAACTCTAACAGCCATCATCCCATTTGGGGTTGAGCACTTTGGGGGGGGGTATATAACTGACGACCACCAACTAGAGCGTAAACGCAACGCTCTCCTATAAAGGGATGGGGCGCTCTATGGTGGCCTTTACATACATACAGATGTGTGTATTAAAACAGTTAAAATCCCCTTCGCCGACTGATGCGGAATCGATCGGGTTTCTATCCCGACTGTAGGTAGCTTACAAATGTCTAGCCACACTGAAGAGACTTGGTAAGTCGAAACATGGTGTATATATATTATATATATATATATAATATAATATATATATATCAGCGTATTAAGACCGCTGGTTGTTTGAAAAGTCATCTGAGAGGATACAGTCGAAAGAAGGTGTGAACTAGACGGTGCTGGAGGGTCAAGAGACGGCAATCGGGAGAGAATTAAATGATCCTCATCATTTCATTGAAGACATAATGTAATAAAATTAAAAGTCATGAAAGCGACCACTGAGGAAGGTAACAATGTATGACTCTCGGGTTCAAGAGTCTGCTTGGTGGTGTAATGTTTGTGACCATGTTTCTTATTATGGTGAATGCGTCAATCACATGAAGTCCAATGGGAGATGAGAACAGAATGCACTTCTTTTGAGGCTAAATGATACCACTTGTGTTATTTGCAGTAAGTATACAATTCTTTGCGGTTTGAAAAAGACACATGGCAGTGCACAGAAACCTAAGAACTAAATCAAGTAAGTTATACAGTCCTCACTCCGTTTGTCTCTCATTTCTGCTTCGAGTTGTGTAAGACTGTAGCGTTAGTTTTGGTATTTGCCTGGGAGAGTTGTCTGCCCGGTTTAGTTTGCTGGTGCCCGCTAGGGGGATAGTATTTAAGCGGCTGGTTCAAAACGCTTCTCCCTCTTTTCCTGTTCCAGTAACCACGAGACACATGGGGTAGATTTTGGTCTAACCCTTCTCGTTGGGGCTTCTCCCCCCCCTTACATTACTGTAAGTGAATTAACACAGCATGGACTATCCCTAGTCTCATGTCTGTGGCTTTTATATGTTATCTTGTACCATTCATGAATGTGTATTTATCTTTTTACCTATGTACTTTGTATCTCGTCATATCCATGTGCTGTACTATATCAAATGTTTTGTCTGTTAACCTTCGTCGGAGTCATGTATCCAATATATATAACTTTGAACCTTTCTTACAAGACTGTCGCTTTCTTGAAAAGTCATCTAAGAGAAGAGAGTAGAAGCGAAGGCGTTCACTCAGACGTTGCTGGAGGGTCAAGAGACCGCAATCAACTGTGAAAATGGAGCAATCACATATATATATATAATATATATAACTCCACCGAATAACATGGTTGCTGAGAGTGATGTCGCTGAATATAAAGTTGCTGATGGCAAGCAGAAGACTGTAATACACTGTTGTAATCATATATATATATATAATATATATATATATATATATATATATATTATATCGTGGCATCATCATATACATACATCAACTTAACTGATTTAGCGATTTAATTTAAGTTAATGGATTTAACGATTCATAATTGAGATCTTGTTCACAGACGTCGCACTTTCAAGTTCACCATCATAGTATTGATTGGTGAATGGTTATTTAGTTTTACGGTATATCAACCCTTTCCGGACCATTTAATGTCGAATCATGTCTGTGTCCTGGGTATGACGTTAAACTACATCAATGACGAGAGTCCTATTCAGGAGATCTCAGGTGTCTGCGGTACCCCTACATTGCCATTACTTCCTGGTCCACTCTAACTTGGAGTGGTAGTACCTGTTAGGGTACCATCTATGGGTTAAATAGCTAAAAAAAATATTATTAAAGAATGTTTAAAAAATGAGTTAAAGAATTTGAATGCCCAACAAGAAATAATAGAATAAAAAACGTCGTCAGCATAAAATAACCCAACAAGGGTTGTCATGCCGTAAAATTCAATCGACCAACTATTTCTTTGATCAGGGCACGCAAAGATCGGGTTTTTAAAGGCAGTTGATATCTATCGAAAAAGGAAGGAAGATAGAAACAAAGAAATTAAGGGAATCGGGTAGAAAGAAAGAAAAAATGGAAGAAGAGAAAAAGAAGTAAAGGGAAGGAGAAACTAACAAAGGTAAGTAGAAAAAGAAAGAAAGAAAGAAAGTTAATAAGAAAGAAAGAAAGAAGAAGAAAGAAAGAAAGAAGAAAAAAGTGAATTGAAGAAAGAAAGAAAGAAGAAAGAAAGAAAGGGGAAGAAACAAACAACAGAGGGAAGAGGAAGGAGAAAGGAAAGAAGAAAGAAGAAGAAAGAAAGAAAGAAGAAAGAAAGAAAGAAAGAAGAAAGAAAGAAAGAAAGAAAAAAGAGAATAGGAAGGAGAAAGAAGAGAAAGAAAGAAGAAAAGAGAAAGAAAGAAAGAAAGTGAAGAGAGAAGAAACAAACGAATGGAATGAAAGAAAAACAACAAAATAGAAGTAAAGAAAAAAAAAAAGAAAAAAGAAAGAAGAAAGAAAGAAAGAAGAAGAAGAAGAAGAAGAAGAAGAAGAAGAAGAAGAAATTCACGACTTAAATTGAAATATGAACAAAAAAAGAAAGTAAATTCGACTTTGGAAAAAATCCTATTTGCGTCTGATGATTGAGACCACTTCGCATTCGTGGCAGTATACATCATCTCTATATAATCACATTAACACATTTGGCTTTTTTGTATCGAAGCATGCCTGCCTGTCTGTCTGTCTGCCTGCCTGCCTGTCTGTGTGCATGTCTGTTGGCGTTGTTTAAAAATCGTAAATAAATATGGTGCAAACGTTCAATTTGCAATGGAATGCGGCACGGTTATCACGTGATGAAATCTGAAAAGCGGTTTGCAATCAATCGGTTGGTAACGTAATTTGATTTTCGGCCGCCAATCACTATGGCTTCCTATTGATTGGCCAATGATATTTGGTCATTAATTTTTGAAAATTCATTTCAATGTTTGAATTAGGGTAGGTTGGGATAGGGGGTGGGTAATGACAAAGGTAGAAATAAAATCTTTAGGGGTTTGATTGTTGCTTTCTGATTCTTTGATTAAAAACAAAAGAAAAATACAAAACTTTTAAAGCATTTTGAGGTGGGAAAATAGGGGAGGGGTAATGAAAGAAAGAAAGAAAGAAAGAAAGAAAGAAAGAAAGGGGAGAGAGAAGAGTGAATAAAGACAGAAAGGAAGAAAAAAGAAGGGAGAAGAAAAACATAGAGAAGGGTGAAAGAAAGAATGAAAAATGAAAGAGGGTAAGTGGGGAGGAGAAAAAGAAAAGAAAGAGAGAAAGAAAGAAAGAAAGGGAATAAAGACAGAAAGGAAGAAAAAGAAGAGGAAAGAGAAAGAAAAAAAACGAGAAAAAGACGGAATACAGAATTAGAAGAAAAAAAGTAAAAGAAAGAAAGAAAGAAGAAGAAAGAAAGAAAGAAAGAAAGTTTGAAGTTTGAAGACAGAAAGAAAGAAAGAAAGAAAGGAAAAAAACAGAAAGAAAGAAAAAAGAGGAAGAGAAGAAGGAATGAAAGGAGAAAGAAAGAAAGAAAGAAAGAAGGAAGAAGAAAGAAAGTAAGGATTAAAGATAAGAAGGAGAAAAGAAAGAAAGAAAGAAAGAAAGAAAGAAAGAAAGTGAGGGAATGTAGACAGAAAGGAAGAAAAAATAGGGAGAGGGGAAAGAAAAAAGAGAGAAAGACGGAATAGAGGAAGAAGAAATGTGAAAGAAACAAAGAAAGAAAAGGAACACAGGGAAGGAAGACGGATAAAACGAAAAAAGAAAAAAAAAGAAAGAAAGGGAAGAGGTAAGGATGAAGAAGACAGAAAGAAAAAAAGAAAAAGGATGAAGAAAAGAAAGAAAGAAAGAAAGAAAGAAAGAAAGAAAGAAAAAGGAAATTTACGAATTAAAATAGTGACATAAAGAGAAATAGAAAGTTAATTTTACTTTGGAAAAAAAAAATCATATTTGGTGTCTGATGATTGAGAACACCTCGTGAAACTGTCAGAAAGGCAGACGGAGGAAGCTTTTTTGCATGAAATACTTTTTTTAATTCATTCTTATCGACAATTCTAACGGGATTTTGAGGTGTTAATACGCATGCGTGGTTTCATCTCTTGATGCTGAATAATGTAACGAAAAATAGCAAGTTGTTTTTAATCATATATATATATATGGTAGGGAATATGTATGTATTTACATATATGTATATATAGATTATAAAGGGGGCGGTTTTGTTCAGTCGGTAGACTAGCAGCCTTGGAATCGCAAGGTTCCTGGTTCGATGCCGGTCTCTGCCAACTCAGCACATGAGTAGCACAGATTGCGTAATCGGATCTGTGTGGTAAAGTGGAAAGCTGGCGGTAGGTGTTGCACTCTATCTCAGCCCCCCAAAATCCCCCGGTCTAGTGCTAGGCGAAAGGGGGATAGACTCCTTCGCTGTCCGGCTGATACCAGTAAGAGGCCAATCCACCAACTATTTCTTGTTGCATCTAATAATGGGAAATAATAGACAATTTCTCTAGGTTCTCTGAAATAGTCTATAATGCTACCGCCCTGTCGTCTGGGGCGTTTGAATGCACGGACTGCACCTCTGCAGAGGGGTAAGACTCTCACAATGGGGCAACCTGTTGGCCGTGGGGTCGACCCGTGATGATTAAGGATAGAACCCAGGTGGATGAGCAGTTCATGACTTGCAATACTCTACTTTGACCCTATCTTGGGCTAGACGGGCGGTCGGAGAGGCCCCCTCCGATCAATCGGCTGGTCACGTCAAGCCCTAGAACCTATATGATTTTCCCAACCCTATTGCCCTTATGGCAAGCCCCAAACCCTTTTTATCATATGGGTGCTAGAAGGCGGTGACTGAGGGTCTAGATGCCCTGGGAATGACATTAAACTCTATCTGATGGTGAGGTTCCAGTTTTGGAGGTTTGGGGAATCTGGAGCACTCCTTCATCACCATTGCTCCCTGGTCCACTCTGATCCGGAGTGGTAGTACCTGTTAGGGTCACATCTATGGGTTAAATAGAAAAATGTATTTATAAAAAAATTGTATTATCCATTAAGAATTGATTTATTTCAAAACTTTATTGGCATTAAATGACCCACTGAGGTTGATATGCCGTAAAACAAAACAAAACAAAACCAAACTATAATGCTAAAAATCTTTTACTGATATAATTTTGGTCTGTGACTCTGAAAATAAGAGCACACATTGAGCTCTGCAAACTACGACATTTAAAAAAAAAACTACTACGTCGTAAGGAAGATTTCTTCACCTGAACTTTGGACAAAAACTTTATTATAGTCTTCCGAAACTGAAATGCCATATAATATATATATATATATATATATGTGTGTGTGTGTGTGTGTTGTGTGTGTGTGTGTGTGTGTGGTGGAGTTTTATTCTTTAAATTCAATTTTTATTACGTCATCAGAGCCTAAAATTCTATTTTTACTATTTCATCGTGTTGGGATATAAAAAGTGCGACAGAGAACAAATAAACACATTAATTAAATAGAGATTATATCAAGTTACTAACTGTTGTTGACGACGACTGAAACTTTGGAATGACGTCATAATACAACCCAGTGGCCAAATATCAAACATAAGTAAATGTAACAAACACACACACACACACACACACACACACATATATATATATATATATGTGGGAGTAAATATGGAAAATAAATCCGACAATATTAAGAAATTTGAAAAAACAAATGTTCCAAAAATAGGATGAATTTAATTATCGATGTTTAAACATTTCGGTTTCTTTAAAGCTTCATCAGGATGTATCTTGTGGTGAAGAAAATGATGGATGTTTTATAAGATCTTAGCCCTGAAGAGCATTAAGCGAAACTTTTAGTAGGTTTATCTGACTCTTTAGATTTATCTTTATTATTTGCTCTGCTTAGGCATTGAGCACTTTTTACTTATTAGCTTTAGTTTCCTGGCGGTTTTGTATGAATATATATATATATCTTATATATATATATATATATATATATACATATAAATTGTTTTTTCTTTTGGCCAAATATTGTACCAATAGATTATTTTTGGTTGGTGCGATTATCTTGGTCTCTTCTTTTTTCCCAAAAAAATTTTTTCTCCCCGGGTAATGTTTGGTAGTATATTTTTACAATCAAACTATTTGCTGGGGTTTTTCTCACTGCGATAATTTACCAACAAGTTTGGTATATTAAATAGAAATATATATATATATATATATATATATATATATATATATATATTATTAATGTGTATGGTTGGCACTATTATACTTGAAAAAGCAGTAGTAATCCACGTACAGCGTTATTATAAGAGTGCTCAATATCTGTGAGAGCGTTGATAGATGAATGAATGAACAAATAAAAGGTTTAGCTTATATTTAATATAAATATTGTTAATTATTAAGTAATATTGTTCCTGTAAATAAATATAAAGCTAAACCTTTTATTTGTTCATTCATTCATTCATTATATATATATATATATATATATATATATATATATTATATATATATATATATATATATATATATATGTGCGCCGTGTGTGTGTGTGTCAAAACAAAAATAACGGTTAAAACAACGCTATATCCTGTTTCACTGATTTTTTTCACATTCATTTTATTTTTTTTTTCCTATTAAAATCATCTTCAGTTGTCAAAAATAATCTTCACAAAAGTGGAGGCTACCCGAAATATTGGAAAAATAAAAACGAACGTTTTTTGTTCTGTTTTTTGTTCACTTTTCATATATTTTTTATGCTTCAATATCACCGAAAACGTTCACAAGAGAAATATATTGATACACAACTATATATATATATATATATATATATATATATATATATATATATATATATATATATATATATATATACATATATATACATATATACATATATATATATATGTGTGTGTGTGTGTGTGTGTGTGTGTGTGTGTGTGTGTGTGTGTGAACACATCGACACACCAGAGAGTGCCGACCAGCAAAATGTTACATTAATAAGATCTGTACGGACACTGAATACCGTGCTGTGAACTGCCAGGAGCGAAGACTGATAGGGTGAGATGATGAGAGAGAGAGAGAGAGAGAGAGAGAGAGAGAGAGAGGGGGGGGGGGGGGAGTAAGTGATAGGAATCTGTCCATCAGCGAGACTTTATAATATAATATAATGTTTATATATATATATATAATATATATATATATATATATATATATATATATATATATATAACGTCAAATAGAACATAAATGTATTCTAGTAAACCGGAATAGGCTTTGTTTATGAACTACTGAAAAGAAAAAAAAGAAGATAAAAAGAAATTTAAAATATATGATTAAAAAGAAATAATGAAACCAAGACTAAACAAAATCTGTTTTTGATTAAAGATAAGTTTTTTTTTTTCTGTGTCGAGAATTTATTATCTATTCGACATAAAAGTATGTGGGGTGGGGGCCTGGCCAGAAAAGCTAGTCGGGTCGGTCTGCCGCAGTGGTTTTCGCGAAATACTGCTTAATTTCGCGACCTCGACTCCTGCCTAGTGTCTGTTGACGGTAGATCCGCCCAGGACTCTTATTTGTCACTATTCTAAGTAGAGAAGTACAGAGAGAGAGCCACCGAACAACGTTGATACTAGGGGGCCATCCCCTATAGGATTTGTGTGTTACGGTATGAAATGAAATGAAGAGAGAATAACAAATACAGCTGGTTAGCCGTATAGATGAAGACTTTATTGATTAGACGTTAACTCTGGACGCTAGAGTCCAGACGCTCAGAACTTTTTATTTATTTATTTAATTTTGATTTAATTCAATTTTATTTAAATCCCCACAATACATCCCCACCCAAATAGCGGAGCTACGGTAAGGATGCATCAGCGAGTTTTTTCTTTGTTTTTTGTTTTTTTTTTTGTTTTTTTTAAATTTTTGTAAGGTGTGTGTAAGGCAAAGATAGCTTTATTACTCAGGCTTGAACGAGGTTATAGTGGCCCGTAGCGAGGGAATTTCTCTCTGGCTAAAAAGGACCAATTATACCTCGGAAGTGTTGTGTATGTAAGAAGGCAGAGGTGACTTTATTAATCAGGATTTATTTTAATGAGGTCATAGTGGGATTCCTCTCTGGCTAGAAGGACCAACTATACCTCACCCTCGATTTAAAGGGGTAGGGCTGGGTTTATTGCCCGTTGCCTGAGACACACCCACCACGCCTGATGGGGAATGCCAACGGGATGAACGTATCTTTTGCACCCGCCTCCCATGAGCTTTGATTCGTGAGTGGTCCCACATTAATTAGGGCCTTGTGCTGACCCGTATACGAGGGATACGTGGTAAAATATGGGGCGTCGGTGCCGCAGTGTACTAATCGTAGCAATAACGGTCAAAGAAACTAAGAAGATCCTATCTGCTGTTCATTAGTAACAATAAGAGATTAAGTTTGGTAGGCGCGTTTTAACGGCAATGTTCCAACCATTTTGGGTCTTAGTACCAAGTGGGTTCCCACCCATTTTAAGTACGCATGCCCCACATTTTTATCACAAAGTGGAAGACATCAATGTCTTCATGTCCCCCCACCGTTTAAATTGTTTGTATGTGTTGTGAGGTTTTAAGGGGTCAATAAGAACAAACGAGCGGGTAAACAAATGTAGGAAAATATATTAACAAAAGTAGAATGCAAATACAATTACAGAGAAGTGGAATTACGTCCGAAAATAGAGTTATTGGTTACTCGCATTGGCTTACTCCCAAGCGCACAAAATTATCCTCTGTTACTTATAGTAACCCGTCGGTGGATTCCATTTAGTCTTATAGGGTGTATCACCCTATCAAGTAATGATATAACAATATCAGTTTTGAAGAAGTATAAACATATAAAAAAATTGTAATTTTTCAAATGAAATTTAAATTTAACTTCAAATTTAATCAAAATAATCCATTTTAAACATCTTGGTTAAATTTTTAGGGGGAGACAACGCAGATGAGAACTGCTAAGTTAAACAAGTCAGATGACAGAGATGAGAAAGCAACCGATCGTGCAACATAAAGCTGAATAGCTGGTGCCGCTAGATTTACACAAGTAGTAAAATTAGTTGGGGAACATTAGGTTTTGCGGGGGGGGAGGAGGTGGCGGCTGAAGACTTATGCACTGTGAATAGTATTTTTGACATATTAGATTGCAAAAAGAAAACAACACTGTTGTGCTCATAAGTGCTCAATATCAGCTAGTCAGTACCTAGGTTGCCCAGGCTTCTCATTAAGTCTGGGTTCTTGGGTTGTGCTCAGCGTGGGTTAGTAAATTATTAAAATGTTAAACATTGTAGTAAATTAACTACATATAATTTTTTGCTCTTAATTTTTTTGAATTTGCTTTGCCACCACCGTAGTTTGCCACCTATATAAAGCGCTCCGTAGTATAAAATTCCCTACCCATTTTTGCCC